>JAVIAB010000124.1:57395208-57452708 GCA_032433765.1 Megaustenia siamemsis
AATAAGCAGACAAAGATAGGACAAGATTCTATTTTATTCTGTTCATGGTATCAGTTTCAGTGTAGTTGAGGTACATCCATAACCCATTTCACTGCCAATCCTAGCATTTCTCAAAGTGTATGTAGACTAATTGTTCCTGTAAGGTGTTAACCATGGATACATCTGTTTTCACACTAAACAATCCGAATCAAACAGACTCCTTTTCCACCTTTGGACTCATCAGTCTCTTAATAAATACATCACTGTCCCACCCATCCTCCTCCTTTTCTCTTAAGGAGTGAAGAACAAACTTGATGATGTCCTCTTTGTCCAGAGTCAGGCCATATTCAGCGCCAGAGTTGCCAGCGGATCTTATCGGGAATATAAATAATTTAATCAAATAATAACATTCACAGTGGACGTAAAATAAAAGGTTCCCTTCATATTAAGGGATAGAGAGAATATGCACAGGACCATGAATACTCTTTAAAAAGTTGATCTTAGTCTCAGGCAGTCAAATACAAAATTTCCTTTCGCAAAGTCTGACCTGAATGTTTGCCTAGCTCACCACTACTGGAAAAATTACATCGGGACTGTATAATTTATATTACGATCCACTTAATTCACATTTAATCTCTCATATTAACATTGAGAATCTATATTTATTTATACAACAATACAATTTAAACATTTCTGTGAGTACAAGCGAAAGTCGTAATTTTTTTGAGTGCTTCAATTTTGCAAAAATTAATTTTGAAGCAGATCTATGTTTTTGAGCAAATCGTACTGGTGACCATAAATGATATAATAATATATTGTGATCAGCTTCATTCAAAACATTTAATCTGTGAGTAAAATTTAAAGTCATAATTTGTTTAAGCGTTTCAATTTTGTGAAAATTGTATTTGAAGCATGTCTATGTATTTTGTTTTAACCACTAATATCTTCAGTAATAAAGAAAAGACGATGGTCATATGTTGGACATGTGATGAGAAGAGATAATAACTGAATAGCAAAGCAAGCCCTCATGTGGGAAACAACAGGAAAGAGGAAAAGAGGAAGATCCAGAGAGGCACCGAGAAGAACATTGATGAGAGAGGCAAGAGCAGCAGGAATTGGCTCCCTCAATGAGATAGAGCTGCTTGCACAGAACAGAGAGAAATGGCGAGATTTGATAAAATATCTTTAAAAGAATTGAAAACTGCTAGAATAAAAATTTAGATAAGAGAAGGAGTATCTTGGTCTACGCCCTATGGCCGGCCATGGCTCAAAAGGTCAATAGATAGATGTTTTTTTGTGCTTGCCAACCCAATGACTATAAGTTCTTCTGGTGCTCATGAATGATGTCCAAGTGAATAAGGCATTTAAATCATGTGGATTCAGGAAGGGAGCAGTGAACAACCTCACATTTTGCTGCTTCTCGTAAAATAGGCTTGCCTTGCTATCCCAGAATTGCCTCCAATGGTATTGCTGTAGTTGAAAACCAAGCCCATTGTGTGAACTACACATTCACAGCCAAGATTGAAGCAATCACCATCTCAACATCATATTCTCTTTGTGATTTTAACAACTACAAGTCATATCACTCCTGTATGATTGAAGGAGAAGGTGAATCTGCAACCAGTGATCTCATCATAATAGCAGATCTTGCTGGTGTTGGCTTTCTTGCACTTGCTATCTGTGTTATGTTTTGCTGCATCAAGTTTTGCAAAAAGCAGCCAGTAGCTACCAAGGATTTTAATGCCATTTAAAATGAACAAAACCAAAAGAAAACTGTACACAAGCTTCATATAAAATACTAAACACTATTCAAGGCAGGACAAAGAAGAAACTTCACACTTTAGAGAAATTTTCAGCATTAATTCTTGTAGCCTACAGACTGGCCAAAAATGGAAGTTCTAAATTACAAAACAAAGTGCGCAACAAGAAGATCATGATGAACTGAAAAAATAAGCATAAGAAATTAGAGAAGAAAAAAGATATAACATTTGTTAAGAAAACCATAAAGAGCTTTGTATATAAAACCTGATATCAAACATTGAAAGATAAACAAACTGAGCTTCTTCTTCAAGACAATAACATGAGACAAATTTAGAATGACCGGCTTGCTGCAGGGGCTACTGATTTGAGTGCTCTGTGCACACCATGAGCTGTGCTTTCCATCTGTTTTGATAGTGTTTCGATATTCCGAGTGCTTATGATGAATGATGATATCATATGACGGGGAACAGATGGCTGTGTTCACTTTCTGTGTGGTTTCGCCTTATGTCTTTTGGTGTGTGCTGAGACTGCTGTGAAGGGAATTGCAGCTACCTTTGTTTGGGAGATGAGATATTAATTTGGATGATTCCACTGGCACGGATGGTTGAGCAATTATGGATTTTAATTCATTTGCAATGATGCTGGGGCCTTCCATAACTATAACCATAATTAACGTTGAGGGGAGATATAATTTGCAGTCTTTTGCTCTTCTGTTTGCCTCTGCTGCTGTTATGTTTCCTAGTACTTATAATATTTCATCGATCCATCTTTTTCGTGGTCAACCCTTCGGTCTGGTATTCTCGCAGTGTTTATTGAGGGCTTGTTGTGTTGTTTTGATCACTGTGTCTTGTAACGTGGCCAAACCATTTTATCTGTTGTTTCTTTATATATTCTATGGCGGGGCTATTCCTAGCTTTTTTCTCAGTTCTTCATTCTGGTTTTGTCTCTCCGGCTATTTCCTGTCATTCGTCTAACACATTTCATCTCACTAGAGGTTATTTATCGTATTGTTCTTGCATCTAGGGTCCAGGTCTGGCATTGGTAGCACAACGTTGGGATGAAGATTGTATTGTAGAGTGCCTGTTTTGCCTCTAGAGTTATTTTCTTGTTGGACAATAGTGGTGATAGCTGTCCTATGATTTGACAAGCTTTGATGCATTTGAATCTACCTCTGCTGTTTGTGAATTGTCGTTTGTCACTAGACTTCCTAGGTACTTGAATTCCTCTACTTGTTTTAGTTGCCTGCCTTCTATAGTTATGTTGATGTTCTGTTTATTTTGGCGACATTCATGACTTCTGTTTTGTTGATGTTCATGTTGTATTTTGTGCCTGTGCTGTTGAGTTTATTTAAGTGTTCTTGTACGTCTTATATTTATTCATGTATT
Organism: Megaustenia siamemsis; assembly: GCA_032433765.1. Classification (NCBI taxonomy): domain Eukaryota; kingdom Metazoa; phylum Mollusca; class Gastropoda; order Stylommatophora; family Ariophantidae; genus Megaustenia; species Megaustenia siamemsis. Next base: position 57,398,334 of record JAVIAB010000124.1, read on the forward strand.
AGTGCATGATCATCTGCAAATAAAAGTTTGTTGATCTCTGATGAGTTGGCTAACATATGTAGTCCATGTATATAATAAACAATTAGGGGAGATAGTATGCACCCCTGTCTTACACCTGATCTAACTTCAAAGTGGTCTATGTAGCCTGCTGCTGTTCTGACCCTGCAGCTGTTGTTGATGTAGAGACTTTTAATTATGTTGGTTAGATGTTAGCTTACTCCGTATGTTGTTAGTATCGCCCACAGTTCTCTATTTACTCTGTGGAATGCCTTTTCATGGTCAATGAGAGCTATGTACAAGTTTTGATTATGTTCTGTCATTTTTTTGCAAGCTGACTTAAGATGAATAGAGCGTCAGTACATCCTCTGTTTTTTTCTGAACCACATTTGAGAATCACATAACTGAGCTCTATTATTGGTCTCAGCCTTTTTTCCACAATTTTGGCATATAGCTTTCCTACATGGCTGAGAAGTGATATACCTCTCTATATTGATTGCAGTCTCTTTTGCTACCTTTCTTTTTCCATATTGATACAATGATTGCCTGTCGGTAAGTGATATAATAATATATTACGATATGCTTAATTCAAATTTAATCTCTCATATTAACATTGAGAATCTATATTTGTTTACACTATAAAACAATTTAATAATTTCAGTGTGTAAAAGTGAAAGTCATAATTTTTTTTGAGTGTCACATTTGTGGTTTATAATCATATTGGTATTGTGTTTGCGTGCGTATATGTGTGTGAATATATATATATATATATATATATATATATATATATATATATATATATATATATATATATATATATATATATCGGTGAGCTATCTGCATTAGATATGTATGTGGTTCTGTCACATATAAAGTAACATCCATGAGTTAGGTTACATGAACACTAATGTTTAGAATGTACAATGTTGGGCTTGCCATGCTAATGTTATTTTAGCAAACTTATGATGTGCTCAACAAAGACAGCAGTAACAGTAACATAAAAATAAATTTAAGTTTGAACATAAATGTAGAACTTATCTACTTGTTAACATTACTCCACCACCAGAAACTGTAAATGTTTTTTTTTATAGTGACACAAGTAATGAATATAAAACCCCATGAAATTAATTAATGAAAATATTCACTCCTACATGACACTCACAAAAGGAGGCCAGAGCAACACGACCTCCAATTACTGAGGGATTTTCCAACCTAGACTGTCACATCTAAAGAACGTGGTGCGAACAGTTGTGTATGATGTTAGTGTACACATTTTTCACATGAGACCAATGAGACATGGGTGGCGTGAGACTAAAGTCAAACTTACTGCAATAGAAGGATAATTTGGTTGCTGTCCAGCTTCATTGCCTTAATAGTGTTAGCCACTGGATTGCTGTCTGCCTGGGCTTCCTTCACCAAGGTCCAGATCTCTGTCCAATCAATCTGATTTGCCACAGCATTGTTCACAAATAGGATAGCTTGGTCACCTAAAGAATACAGAACTAGCTAAAGTAATCAGCTACAACACCGATTGTCACATCAGGAACTCTTTACTCATTTCAGGTTGACATCACTAAATCATAACCATTTTACATCTCTTTGGTTGATGAAATATTTAAAGAAACTGTTAATTCACCATTAAATCGCATTTCCATCTACCTAAAACTTTTCTATGTCTGCCTAGTATTGTAGGGAAAAGGCAAAAAATACATTATGCTTACATACAAACTTATGTTGTGTGAAGGAATCTTACATTTCAGCAAAAGCTTTCCAATTGTATGTTGAATTTCAATATGGCTATCAATGAGGTTCATCTCTCCAAGGCCATGTCCCCCAGTCACATTGTGACTAGGGGACATGGCCTTGGAGAGATGAATGACAGAGGGGTTAGATTGATAGAGTGGACAAAGACACATGAAATGATTATAGATAACACCTGGTTCAAACAACACCCTAGGCAACTATGGACATAGCAAAGCCCAGACAAAAAAGTACACAATCAAATTGATTTTATACTGGTACAGAGAAGATTCAGGAATGGGCTAATATCTGTTTAAACAAGGCCAGGAGCAGATTGCTATAGGGACCAGGTACCAGTAGTTGGAAACATAAGAATAAAACTGTGGAAGACACAGAAATCTCAAATAAATATAAAATTAGAACTAGATGTGCTTTAGAGTAGATAGACAGATGAGTGATAAGTACAGTGCAATAGTACAATACAGATATAATGCTACTGAGAAGATACAGGACATCGAGAAACAGTGGGAAATGCTCAAACAATCTATTCAACAAAAATCAAAAGAAGTAATACCAGTGACTAAAAGAATAAACAAAAAAGAAATGGATGACAGAAGAAATATTACAACTAATGGACGGAAGAAGAAAATATAAGAAAGAAGAACGGATATACAAAATATTACATAAAGAGATCCAAAACAAATGCAGAGAAGCAAAGGAAGGATGGTTAAAGCAGAAATGTGAAGAAATGGAAAAAACAACAAAAGAAAGACTCCAATTTATGCACAATCAATTAAATGAATTAACAGGAAGAAAAGAAGTCAAAGTTTCAGGATGTGTGAAATCAAAGGAAGGAAATATAATAATGGGACAGGAGAAGACAATGGAAAGATGGACAGAATATATCACTCAACTCTATGATGATGAAAGACCAGAGCTAAACAATTAAAACAAAGACACAGGATCACCAATAATGCAGAGTGAAGTGGAGGACGCAATTCAACACATGAAAAAGGCAAAGCTCCAGGTCCCAACAATGTAACAATCGAAAAGATAAATGCATTAGGAGAGTTAGGAGTACAAGTCATAACAAAACTACTCAATGACATATATAACACTGGACACATACTCGAAGATCTACTAAAATCTATCTTTGTAGCCATACCGAAGAAGTCAGGCGCCACTGATTTTGAAGACCATCGCACTATTAGTCTCATGAGCCATATAACAAAAATATTACTAAGAATCATCATGAGACGTGTAAGGAACAAAATAAAACCAGAAATAGGTGAGGAACAATGTGGATTTGTGGAAGGAAAGGGCACTAATAATGCAATATACATCTTAAGAACATTGATAGAAAGATCTATAGAGGTACCCAAGATCTATATATGTGCATTCTAGACTACACAAAAGCATTTGACAAAGTAAAGTATGTGGAAATAATAAATATGCTGGAGAAATTAAAAATTGATGGCAAGGATCTGCGAATCATGAAAAACATGTACTGGCAACAAACAGCAGCTATATTAATTAGCAACCAAACAGGACAGTTTCAATATATAAAAGGAGTCAGACAAGGCTGTGTTCTGTCGCCGAATTTGTTTTCACTTTACAATGAACATATTATGTGATCAGGAGCCGCGATAGCTCAGTGGTTAGTGAACTGGACTACAAAGGACAAGGGGTAGGGTTCGATCCCAACTGACGGCTTCCAGGTTCACCCAGCCTTAAATGGGTACCGGATTTTTTTCTGGGAAAGTAAAGCAGCACGGGCGTAATACTGACCACATTACCCCAAAAATCATGTGCTGAAGGTCTGTAAAATATAGGGTCACTAACACCATATTTCCCTATACGACACTTGGCGTGACGGGGGTACTTAACTTTTTTTTTTTAAATATTATGTGATCAATAGTAGACAAAAAAGGAATTGAAGTCAACGGTCACAACATAAATAATTTGTATGCAGATGACACAGTCTTAATAGCAGAGACAGAGAATGAACTACAAGAAATTATAGACATAATAGTAAAAGAAATCAACAAAAAGGGTCTCAATCTGAATAATAAGAAAACAGAAGTAATGATCATATCAAAGAAACAATCATCACCATCATGCAGTATAAAAATAAACAGGACAAATCTGAAACAAGTACAATGCGTCAAATACTTGGGCACAATAATAACATCAGATGGAAGATGCACCACAGAAATAAAAAGCAGAATAGTTCAGGCCAGAATAGTATTTCAGAAAATGAAAAATATCTTAGGCAACAAATCTATGTTAATAGAAGTGAGAAAGAGAGTTCATCGGGTGCTATATAGAACCAATTCTGACCTGTGAAGCGAATCATGGACAGTAGACAAACAAATTAATAGACGATTAGAGGCCACTGAAATGAGATTTCTCAGAAGAATGTTGAAAGTTCCCTGGACAGCTAAAAAGACCAATGAGGAAATTCTCAAAGAGGCCAACACAAAAAGGAAACTCCTAAAAAAACATCAGAAAAAAACAATCAACATTTTTCGGGCACATCACAGGAAAAGGAAAGTTGGAATACTTGGTTACAACTGGCAAAATATGAGGAAAAAGAGATCGCGGATAACAAAGAGAGAAAATACTGGATAGCTTGCCATGGAAAATAGTCAGCAACAGAACTGATACAATGCAATATGGATAGAAAATTATGGAAGAACATGATCACCTACGCCAACCGGTATGGCACATGATGATGATGATCAATGAGGATATAACAGTTAGGAAAATACAAAGATGAGCAAGTAGAAAGAGAACATTCAAACAAACAAGAATAAGCTAGATGTGAGGTGTGTGCAAGTTTTGTCATTTCCTGAAAGTGACTAAGCACCTACAGTTTTGTCTGGAGTGCTATGTCAACCCCAACAACAAAGACCCTCACGAAAAGCCTTGTACTTGACAATATTCAATGCTATTGTAATAAAATATAGTCCTATTCTGTAAATTTAAAATTTTATCATTTAACTTCTTAGTCGATGTTCTCTTATATGCAGTCTTCCATTGTAAAAACCATTTCATATGTAATGATTTACAAAAATTCATTTTTTTAGTAAAAATACAGTTTTTCGCTGAACATATTAATCAGTGATATGTAACTATTGGAAAAATATATGTTAATTGGTTTGTTCTTCCTGTGTTTGCCTGGTGACTACTCCTCTTTATCACCAACCCTTATCAGGATGTTAAGTGCATGTAGATGTGGCTGTGTTTGCCTGGTGACTACTCCTCTTCATTGTCAACCCTTATCAGGATGTTAAGTCCATGTAGATGTGGCTGTGTTTGCCTGGTGACTACTCCGCTTCATTGTCAACCCATACCAGATGTTAAGTGCATGTAGATGTGGCTGTGTTTGCCTGGTGACTACTCCTCTTTATTGTCAACCCTTACCAGATGTTAAATGCATGTAGATGTGGCTAAGTTTGCCTGGTGACTACTCCTCTTCATTGTCAACCCATATCAGGATGTTAAGTGCATGTAGATGTGGCTGTGTTTGCCTGGTGACTACTCCTCTTCATTGTCAACCCTAACCAGGATGGATGTTAAGTGCATGTAGATGTGGCTGTGTTTCCTAGTGACTAATCCTCCTCATTGTCTACTCTTACCAAGATGTTAAGTGCATGTAGATGTAGCTGTGTTTTCCTAGTGACTAATCCTCTTCATTGTCAACCCTAACCAGGATGTTAAGTGCATGTAGATGTAGCTGTGTTTTCCTAGTGACTAATCCTCCTCATTGTCAACTCTTACCAGGATGTTAAGTGCATGTAGATGTAGCTGTGTTTTCCTAGTGACTAATCCTCTTCATTGTCAACCCTAACCAGGATGTTAAGTGCATGTAGATGTAGCTGTGTTTTCCTAGTGACTAATCCTCCTCATTGTCAACCCTAACCAGGATGTTAAGTGCATGTAAATGTAGCTGTGTTGTGGTTTACAAAAAGCTGGAACACATGCACCTTTCAACCCAACACATCTGGCTTCAACATGAATTTTGAGCATTATGTTGTCTGCTCACCTCAGCCCTTTATGCATTGCCAGACTGGTTAGTCACCTCCCAGGGTCACCGCTGGGAGGTAAATCAGGATTTTGATCACTTATAGGTAGTAGTGATCCAGATGCAGGCAGTCACCTCTCTTTCTTCTTCTTCCTATCAGCTCCCTGTGGAGCATAGGTCTTCAACAAACACTTTCCAAGCTGCTCTGTTTCTTGCCATTCTTTTAAAATCGATCCATGTCTTCCCCCATCATCATCAACTCTGTTTCCACCTATCTTTACCAAGTATATTTTGATCTTCTTCTTTGTCTCCTCCCCTGGAGACTCCAAAAAAGTGTCTGATGTGTAATACTCTCAAATTTAAAAAAAATACTCTCAAAATTTAAAACATTACAAATAAATATATTAAAAAAAACAGAATAAAATAAACTTACCAAAGCTAGGTTCATTTCAATTAGCTGTCCACGTAATATATCTGATTCCTGTCAATACATATGAAGGATTTAATTCTTTACTTTCATTTATTTGTTTACAAGTCATTCTATTTTTAACATTTAACAATTTTTATTTTTTTATTTTTTAAAATAAATCCACAAAAAGGAAAAAGGATATAATATAAAGGTAAAAATGATGACAAAATGTATAATACAAATTAAGCACACACAAAAAATAAATAAATGAAAAATGAGAAAAGGAAAGAAATAATCATATTAAAGATAAATCATATAGACAGAACATATATTGTAAGTGATCTTGTCTGGCAATTAAAAAATTAAGAACACAAAAATTAAAAAATAGAGATCACACAAACAGAAAATTAAAAGAGATTAAAATATATATATTCAGAGCAAGGAGTTGACACAACAAACTGGTCGGAAGACTGCTGCAGTCTACATACAACATGAAAACATAACTTGTGATTTATAAAATTTAAAAAATAAATGTTAATATATTTACGTACTTGCTCTTTTTGCAAACCTTCTATTCTCTTTTCGTTATCTCTCTTTACATGATCCAGTTTTTTGAGGATGGTCTTCTCCTGATGAAATAAAACAATGTTGAGCTAACATGCTAAGAGAAACCTACACAGCACAGTAGTCACGACTCTTTCTTAACATCTCTTATTCCTTGTTGAAATGAGCACTTGTTGCATTGTGTCACAGTTTACATGAAGGTGTGAAATATATGACATGGTCACATAACAACAATTTTTTTTTATTTATGGGTAGTCAGTTTTTGAAACCATGGGAGAGGTTGGGGAAGTGGGGGAGGCTAAAATCTTCTTGGTCAGCTCTTGTTCAATAACCACTGTTTACTATGAGCTCATACATTACGGCAAAGATGTACTAAAAATATTTACTAGAAATAATATCTTTCTGAGCTAAATTTGTACTCTGCAACATTTAGTACATTTTGAAAGGTTTAGCTAAGAATAGGGGACAGAGGGAACGTGTATAAAATGTAAAATTGTAAGATTGAGGAACAAACTGTAGAATATATTCTATAACAAAGCAGACAGGGTAGAGAGGTCAGATAGAACTTTTGGTTAGCCGTCACAGCAGTGATACTACAACTAATGGCTTTAAGGAAAACCTAAAACAAACCAGGCAGTTCATCAAAACCACTTGTCTGTTAATTAATGGTGAAAAACCACAATGGTTCAATTGTAATTGTGTACAAGCCTGTGTCATATGATTGAACGATATTTATTAAAATGATAATATGATCTATTGCTATTGACTCTCACTGATAAATCAACTGTAATAACAGAATTCATAAATTAGAAGCCAACATCAATGAGCTACTCTTCGCAGATGACCAATGCCTAATATATGAGGATGAAAACCTGCTACAACAGCATTTAACATCTCTAGATAAAAGCTGCACAAACTACAGTATGAAAATTAACACAGCAAAAACAGAGGCTATAAGAATAAGCAAATTAAGACACCCATTAAACATTAAGATCAAAGATAAAGAAATAAAACAAGTAGAGGAATTCAAGTATTTAGGCACAATGTTCACAGAAGATGGAAAACTAGACAGAGAAATTGACATGAGAATACAAAAAGCAAATGCTGTCACATACCAGCTTTCACCATTGCTAAGACATCCAAACATTTCTATGCCAGCTAAACAACAAATGATAAATAGCATCTTCATACCAACTTTATGCTATGAAAGTCAAACATAGACCCTTTCTAAATCACATTTATTGTTATTGGTTATGGAAGGCCTCGGTATCACAGCAAACGAATTAAAATCCATAATTGCTCAACCGCCCGTGCCAGTGGAATCATCCGAATTACTAACTCATCTCCCAAACAAAGAAAGGTAACTGTAGTCCCCATCGTAGCAGTCTCAGCACACGCCAAAAGACATAAGGCGAAACCGCGCAGAAAGTGAACACAGCCAACTGTTCCCCGTCATACGATATCATCATTCATCGTAAACAATTGGGATATCGAACAAATGCCTCAGGAAAATATTTTGTAAACCATTGAATTAATTCAAGACTAGTGCAGAAATAAGAGTACTGACAAAGCATAAAAAAAATAATCTATAAACAGAGAAGAAGGTGGTCATACGTTGACCATGAGAAGACACAAGAAGATAATCTCAAAGAAAGCCTTCAAATGGAAACCAGAGGGTAAAAGAAAAGGAGATTGACCTAGAGAAACACTAAAAAGAACACAAAAGTGAGAGGCAACTACAGCAAACATTAGCTCCCTTGCTGAAGTTGTGAGGCTTGCCCAGAACAGAATGTGTGGTGAGACATAATGCGGGTTATGTGCAAGTGACACTTGATAGCATTGATCGGTTGATACAGTGTCTAGAATTTTGTCTATGTACTGTCTTCGGCTGCAAAGGACAATAGGTAATTAGAAAGATAAATAGGTAGGTAGGCAGACAGACAGACAGATACTGATCTTGGATGACACATCATGTCCAGGTTACATGAATATTATAAAATCTCTAACTATTAATGAGTTTCAATCTTCAATATAATTAGAAGGGGGAAACAAAATGGAAAAATATATATTTTTAGAAACATACTGAAGTCAGTCAATGAAAAAACTGTGTGCACGGAACCTGTCAAATTTTAAAAATTGTCTTTTGACGCAGACATTTTTACAACATAGTAGTATCTGTATTAACTAACAATGGAGACTGCCAGAAAGAGATCAAAAGAATATTAGCAATAGAAACACAAAAATTAAATGCCAGAAAGAACACATGGTGCAACACCTGCAAGGCAGTACAATTAAAGTTACTGAAAATACAGTTTCTTTGCAATATCAACATGTGAATCATGGACAATCTCGCAAAACAGCAAGAAAAGACAAATCTCATTGACAGAATTTAAAAAAACACAAAGAGAAGTGGAACATTGTCACAAGACAGGAATGAGATAAAAATAAAAAGACAGCAGATTGTTGCTCAAGACAGGATAAACTATAATGTTGACCTGTTGTCAACATGTGTTACACTTGAGACTGAAGGTTCAAATATATATATATATATATGGCCCTTTTCGTCTTGTCAGACGGTCTAGTGGAGGCTATTGCGTATTTTTTTGAGGTATTGTTTTTGCCGAACAGCTTCTCTCGTGGCTAATTCTACCAATGTTTGACAAACACACGCAGTCACATAATGAACAGGTCAGGCTCGCTGGTCCACAGGGTTTACCATCCTTTTTCATGAGTCTCTTCTCTTCTAAGTCCTGTCTTAGAACAGTCTCAAATGTTGTTATACCGTTCCTTATACGTGCTCTCCATGATGTGCGATCACTTGCCAGATGTTGCCAGTCGTTTTCACAGATGGCGAACTTGCTGGTTCAAATATTTCATAAATATTTGATATCTAATAATGATGAAGATATTGTACCAACCTGTTGAATCACCTTCATGTCCAAGCGCTGACTCTCAATCTTGGAGAAAAATTCATCAACAGCCTGAAAGAAAAACACAATCTATCACTGACTATATATTTGTAATGTTGTCTTAATCACAACAGTTCATTTTGGAGACCTGCCACATTTTATTTCAACAGAAGTTTGTTGCTCCTTGAAGCCAGGTACCCATTTAGGGCTGAATGAACCTGCAAACTGTTGATTAGGATAGAACCTGGCCTGTCTTGTCCATTAGTACTCCAGTTCACTAACCACTGCTCTACTGTAATTCCCTAAACACACACACAGATATATAAAACATATACATAAAACATCAAAGATAAAATAATCAGTGTCATCAAGCAGCTATATCAACATTCCAGGGGTGCAGTGTTTATAACTGCTATGTTGGAAAAATGGTTGCCAATGACTGAAGGAGTAACACAAGGATGTCTGCTATTCCCAACATTATTTAATATAGTTTTAAAAAAAGTAAAGTATCCCGTTACGCCAAGTGGTGTATAGGGAATATGGTGTTAGTGACCATAAATTTTACAGATCTTTGGCGCATGATTTTTGGGTTAATGTGGTCGGTATTACGCCTGTGCGGCTTTACTTTCCCAGAAAAAAATCCGGTACCCATTAAAGATTATTTAATATCAGCATCAGCTGCATGTACCATACTGGTTGGCGTAGGCGATTATGTCCTTCCACAATCTTCTATCTACAGTGCATCGTATCAGTTCTGTTGTTGACTGCTTTCCATGCCATGACACCAAGCTATCCAGTATTTTCTCTCTTTGTCGTCCGTGATCTCTCTTTCCTTTTATTTTGACAGTTGTAACCAAGTATTCCAACTTTCCTCTTCTTTATATTATTATCTTCTTTATTATATATTTAATATAGCTCTTGACAAAAATTAGATACCATAGAAGAACACCTTGGAATCATCAACATCAGAGGTAGAACGATAACTAATCTTTGTTCTGCAGGTGACATAATGGGCTAGCAAGTTATTTATCAGAATTTAAAGACCCAGTCAGGTACCTAGATACGACTTTAAGAGCAAATAGAATTGAGATCCATTTCTGAGATCAAAAAGAAACTTATGATCAACAGTGATCAATCAGTGCCTAGGGCACTGTACAAAATGTACAACTTTATGGCTAAAAACCCTTGCAATGTGGAAAAACAATACAATATTTGCTACAAATCATTGCACTAACATTTCTAATCACAAACATAAAAAAAAGAAAAGTAAAGTACCCCCATCACACCAAGTGGCATATAGGGATATAGTGTTAGTGATCATAAATTTTACAGACCCTTGGTACATGATTTTTGGGGTAATGTGGTCGGTATTACGCCCATGCCGCTTTACTTTCCCAGAAAAAAATCAGGTACCCATTAAAGGATGGGTGAACCGGAAGCCGTCAGTTGGGATCAAACCCTACCTCTTGTCCTTTGTAGTCCAGTTCATAAACCATTGAGCTATCGCCGCTCCCTAATCACAAACATGATTTTAATCATTTACAAGTGCTAGAGTTGTCACAAGATGTGCAATTGCATAATGCTATTTTTATCCCTGTTCCCCAGTGTAACATTATTGATTGGGCGCTTGTATCTTTCAGTCATTTGTCACTTATCTCATGTTGTCACTTATCTCATGTTGTCACTTATCTCATGTCCTCAAAGGTTCAATTGATGTCTTACTAACAACCCATGAGAATTTAAGTCAAAAGAAGTTAAAAAAAACTTTGTTTCAGTTACCGTCAATTTTTACTATAAATAATTATAATGTTACCACAACTTCATGGTGTGCTTGAAGAAATTAAAAAATCAAAACATGATGGCTAATCAGGGGATACTGACAGGAACAATTAGGAATGTGCACACTGGGTAATAACAATTGTCACAGTGCAAACTGTCCAATTCCACAAAAAAGACATGTATTATAAGGTGTCATTTTTATAATGTGATAGTAATCAAAGGTTAATTATCTGATTCCATTGCCACAGATAAAGGTTCAAAATAATCAGAAGTATTAACACTAGATTACGATCATCAAAATTACATCCTCAAAATACAGTCTTGAAATTTGACCGTTTGCTGTGGACAAACATTCCATCCCTACCCATACCTTCCTAATTACTTCCGGTGACCCCTGAGTGTTGGATTTGTTTCCTTTGATGTTGAATTTTTTTTCAAGTACATCGTAAAAAAAGTAAGATGGTATCGTAGAAAGAGGGCTATTTTTTTTTTTTATTATAAATTTCACAAATTTTCAAGAAATTCTTTTTTTTCTTTTTCTTACAATGGGAGAAATCTCCTCAGCTGTCAACAAGACATCAAACAAACATTTATAACATGGGACAGACAGTGAACAACTCTTTGAGGGAGCTGAACATGCGGCTGGATTGACAGACTGACAGCTGCAGTGTGGATAGACAGCGAACAACACTTTGAGAGAGCTGAACATGTGGTTGGATTGACAGACTGACAGCTGCAGTGTGGATAGACAGCGAACAACTCTTTGAGAGAGCTGAACATGTGGTTGGATTGACAGACTGACAGCTGCAGTGTGGATAGACAGCGAACAACTCTTTGAGGGAGCTGAACATGCGGCTGGATTGACAGACTGACAGCTGCAGTGTGGATAGACAGCGAACAACTCTTTGAGGGAGCTGAACATGCAGCTGGATTGACAGACTGACAGCTGCAGTGTGGATAGACAGCAAACAACACTTTGAGGGAGCTGAACATGCAGCTAGATTGACAGCTGCAGTGTGAACACTGTAACACCTCGGGCAGCCATGAGCCATGCATTCAAATTTCAGGCCATAAATCTAATGTAACGCAGGAAATAATTACAGTATTCTATTCAGGTGTCTCTGTTTGTGTGAACACACAGCAGTGTATCAAAAGTTCAAAGATAATCTTATTTTCCAAACTATAAATGTAATATTAAGTGGTAGTAATTTTTACTACAGTATTGTGAAGACCTGACCCACAGATAGGTATCATAATCTTGGGTTAACTAGAATTGTACCAGGTAATGACAATCTTGACAGGACTAAAGTAAAGTAAAGAGTCCCATCACAGCAAGTGGCGTATAGGGAATATGGTGTTCATCATCATCATCGAGTGCCGTCTCCGCAATGAAGGTTGCCTACCAGGGAGCGCCATTCTGCTCTGTCTCTTGCTTTGATGGTGCAGGCTGTCATAGGCTGATTTGTCCATCTTTTGATGTTACTCGTCCATGTTAGTCTTGGTCTACCTCTGCCTATTTTACCTTGTATTTTCCCCTCCAGGATTACTTTTAGTAGTGGGTACAAATAATAATACATAAATATTATTATATGGGGAACTTCCGAGGCGATAATAGGGAATAATAGAACAAAGAAGTATGTGTTAGCACTCGGAAAAATTGACAGACAAACAACAATAGAAAAAAACGAAGAAGTTCTTCGTTTTTTTCTATTGTTGTTTGTCTGTCAATTTTTCCGAGTGCTAACACATACTTCTTTGCTCTATTATTCCTTACTTTTAGTAGGCTGTTGTGTCTTTTAACATGGCTCAAAAATCACATTTGTCTTGTTTGAATTGTGTTTAGTAGTTCTCTTTTCATGTTTAGTTGTTTTAAGACTTTGTCATTTGTTTTCTTTTCCTTCCATACAATTCTACCTATTCTTCTATATATCCACATTTCAAAGGCTTCAATTCTCTGTTCTGTTTTCTTGTCTTATGTCCATGTTTCTGTACCATATAGGAATAGTGAGAAGATATAACATTTTGCTATTCTTAGTTTTAGCCCTGGTGTTATTTGTTTTGATGTTAGAATGTTCTTCATGGCATTAAAATTACTTTTTGCCATTCCTATTCTTTTGTTTATTTCAGTTGTACATTTTCCATCACTGGTTATATTATGTCCAAGGTAGTTGTAGTTCTGAACTGTCTCCAGGTCTATTCCTTCAATTTTGATATCCATTTGTGGGTTTTGAGTATTTCCTTTGTTTATGATCATAGTTTTAGTCTTTTTGATATTCATATCTAGTCCATATTTTTTGCTTATCATGTTTATTTCATTAAGTAATTGTTGTAGATCTTTAGGATTTTCTGCTAGTAGTACAGTATCATCAGCATATCTTAGGTTATTGATTATCTTTCCATTAATTTGTAGGCCTGGCATCTCTATGATGTTTTTAAAGATTTGCTCAGTGTATAGATTGAACAAGCTTGACTTGACTTGACAATCATAGCTTTCATAGACCTTCGTCACATGAATTTTGGGGTAATGTGGTCGGTATTTGCCCAAGCCGCTTTACTTTCCCCGAAAAAAATCTGGTACCCATTTAAGGCTGAGTGAAACCGAAAGCCGTCGATCATGATCGAACTCGCTCTTGTCCTTTTCTAGTACAGTTCACTAACCAGTCTACTAAGCTAAATATTATAGAAAAATGCAAACCATTCTCCAAGAACAAAGATCTGTGAACAGTATCAGTTATATACCATCAGAAGAAACAGATAATCAAATCAATTAGAAGACCACAAGCCCTAAATTTGGAAGCCTTTCATAATATGAATAGATGGGAACAAATTATTTTTATACGCCTCAGAACAAAGCAGAATTGACTCCACAGCCACATGTATAAAAAATTGAAGATCGGTACCACAACTACATGTACATGTGGACAGGTGCCCCAGACTGCTGAACACATACTTCAATGACTGTATTGAAAATAGTAGACTGAGGAAAATCCATTGGCCCATAGGTACAACACTACAGGCAAAACTATATGGGCCACTGCAAGAATTACAAGACTATCATTTGTGTGAATAGTCTATCTATCTATTGACCTTCCGAGCCGTAGCCGGCCCATAGGGCATAGACCAAGATACTCCTTCTCTTATCTGAATTTTTGTTCTAGCAGTTTTCAATTCTTTTAAAGATATTTTATCAAATCTCGCCATTTCTCTCTGTTCTGTGCAAGCAGCTCTATCTCATTGAGGGAGCCGATTCCTGCTGCATTTGCCTCTCTCAGCAATGTTCTTCTCAGTGTCTCTCTGGGTCTTCCTCTTTTTCTCTTACCTGTTGTTTCCCACATGAGGGCTTGCTTTGCTATTCGGTTATTATCTCTTCTCGTCACATGTCCAACATATGACCATCATCTTTTCTTTATTACTGAAGATATTAGTGGTTGATTGGCGATTTCTCTAATTTCCTCCTTTGTTTTGAATTCGTTCCACGCTATACCAAGTATTTTCCTTAGACATTTATATTTTGAATGCGTTCAACTTTGTTTCTATATCTCTTGTTGTTTTCTAACTTTCACACACTTACATAAGGGTGAATAGTAGTGGCATCTGTTTTGCTATATCAAATATGTGAAATACGAACATTCACTGCTGCTGATCTTGAAAGAAGAATATAGGCTGTGTAGAAGAGATGGTATAGAAATAGCTTCCATATACCTTATATAGATCTTATCACCAATGATTAAGTGTGCAACAAAATCAACAATCCACAAGACTTACTGTCAATGATGAGAGAATGAAAATTAAAATGCTACAGACATTATACAAGATCTACAGACAATGCTAGGACCATTTTGCAGGGTGCAGTAGCAGATAAAAAAAAGAAGACAGAACAGACAGAGAATGCAGTGGAAAGACAAAATCGGAGAATGCAAAGGATAAACCTTGGTCTTGTCTTAATGCCACAGGTTGATGCGAACGCAAGATGGTATATGGTGCATAATAATGACTTTCTTGAATTTCCAGCTTATAGTCATCATCATCATCAAGTACCAAGCCTGCTGGCGTAGGTGATCATGTCTCTCCACAACTTTCGATCACGACAGTTATTTATCATTTCTGTTGTTGACCTTCTGCCAAGCCATTCTCTTAAGCTGTCTATTAAGCCTATACTGGAGAAGTTTAAACTTGCCTTATTCTGAGACACACATAATAATGAACTTAGATAAGAAAAACTCATTTCTTATGAAAACTTGCAGTAAATCAACAAATCAGCCTCAGGACCCGGAGATGCATGGTGCCACAGGTTTGCATGAATAATTGTTGTGAACGTCTTAGAGAAGCTTTGACTCTCTTCTTGCAGAGATTTAGGGTGAAACAGAGCTCAGGGCTGTACACCACCATTTAGCAACTGTACTGGGCAGGCACCCTTTATTTCTGCGTTCTACAGAATAACCTGGCACATAATACAAATTGAATAAAAAACATATGTTAAATTAAAAAAAAAAAAAAAAAAAAAACTTAGTACCTGGTCGAACCTATCAAACTCAGAAACTGACATTTTACTGTGCTGTCGATAAAGGAAAGGATGAAACTCTTCATACCTGTAAACAAAATTATGACGATAATTCAAGAACGTAGAGCAGAACAGTAAAATGCATCTTTAATAGACAGAAATATATATCAGTTAGTTGGTAGATCATCTTCATTACACATTGGACAACTCCATATATGCTCACATCCCATCCTCAGTATATTTCTCAACATGTAGTGACTGACAACCACAAATCTGTGTTCATTTGTGAGCCTTATTTGACTCCCTGCGTAGTGGTCTTGTGTGACATCAGCTCCTTTGATGTGATCATCATGGGGCTTTATTTTCTATACAACAATGACTACTTTAGTTCAGAATTTGAGGTTATTGTTCAAGGATTTTTCAAGGATGGGGGGGACAGTTTTAAACAAGTCACCATCGGTCATGTCCATTCCGGTAAAAAGTCAGTGACCTGCATATTTAAACATGATTATGAGAAAACTATGCATTGCACAGAGATTTAAAAATAACATCCGTAATAACTATATGGGTCACAATTCAATTAAATTTAAATGGTGTCTCTGCGATGGATAGTTATTTCCAGGCATTAATTCTTTTTTTCCAATAACACATTAGGAATACTAGATATTTAGGTTGGGAGTAACTATGCGCATGCGCCAAAATTATAGCTCAGCTGCTCTCTAAAAATGCCATTATAAATTATTACTAGTCTATTTTATATGTTATAAAAGGAAATCACAATTCAGAACCGGTACAATGCAATAGAGAAGATACAAAGCATTGATGAACAGTGGGAAATGCTAAAAGAATCAATGCAACAAACATCAAAAGAGTTCATACCACCAGTGAGGACAAATTCAAGAAAGAAATGGATGACAGATGACATTTTGCAGCTAATGGAAACAAGAAGAAAAAATAAAGAAAATAAAGATGAGTATAAGAGATTAAATAAAGGAATTGTAATAAAATGCAATGCAGCAAAAGAAGCATGGCTAAAAGAGAGATGCAAACAGATTGAAATGCAACAAAAAGAAGATGCTAAAGCTATATACAAACAAATTGAAGAATTAACCGGAAGAAAAACGTAATAAAAAACTGGATGTTTAAGATCAAAGAACTGTTGATTGAACAAGAAAGCATAGGGGAACGATGGCCAGAATACATTAAAGATCTTTATAATGATGAACGAACAGAAGTAAATATTAAGGTAATGGAGAAGGACCAGAAATACTCAGAGAAGAAGTGGAAGATGCCTTGCGCAATATGAAAGCAGGAAAAGCTCCTGGACCAGATAATATAACTAAAAAAGAGATTTAAGCCATGGGTGATTTTGGAATAGAAATAATAAAAAAAATTTGAATGATATCTACAACAGCGGATATATACCAGACGACCTGCTCAAATCAATATTCATAGCCCTACCAAAGAAATCTGGTGCGATTGAATGCGATGATTATCGCACAATAAGCCTAATGAGTCACATGACTAAGATATTACTAAGAATCATCATGCGAAGAGTGTGAAACAAAATCAGTCCAGAAATTAGCGATGAACAGTGTGGTTTTGTTGGAGGTAAAGGAATGAGCAATGCCATATATATCATAAGATCTTTAGTAGAAAGAGCCATAGAGGTGAAAACAGATTTATACCTATGTTTCATAGATTATACCAAAGCATTTGACAAAGTAAAGCACCAAGAAATAATCAAAATTTTAGAAAGCATAAACGTAGACAGTAAAGATCTATGAATAATAAAGAACATGTACCTGCAACAAACAGCGGCCATAAGAACTGGAAACCAATTGGAAATGTTTCAAGAAATAAAACAGGGTGTTAGACAAGGTTGTGTGCTGTCACCAGTTTTGTTTTTATATTTATAGTGAGATTATTTTAAGATCCATAAGGGGCATGCCTGGAATAACAATTGGAGGTCATAATATAAATAATCTAAGGTATGCTGACAGGCCGTTTCCGGTTGTTTCCAAAATGGAGGAATTATTTTTCTCCGGCTTGGTATAGAACCGTTGATCAGAGGTTTAACAAGCCGCTATCGTAAAAACGATGTTGTTAATGAAACGTAGACCTGATACAGAATGTGTAAATTAGCAGTAGATAGTAGTGATAGTTTTTTCGGCCCTAAAACAACAACAAAAATAGGATTCTGGAATGTGCGAACAATGGCCGCTCTGACGAAACATGCACAGGTCGCGAGCGAGATGGACAGATACGATCTAGATATTTTAGGATTAAGCGAAATGCGCTGGCCTGGAACAGGTAGGAGATCTATTGATAATAAAATAGTAGTTTTTTCTGGAAGGGAAGATGGAAAACACCGTGAAGGAGTAGGCATAATGATGACAGACAAAGCTGCAAGAAGTTTATTAGAATGGGAACCGGTAAATAGCCGTCTGATACGAACACGATACAAAACAAAACATGGAAGACTTTCAATTATTCAATGTTATGCGCCTACTAACGAAGCTGATGATGAAGTTAAGGATGATTTTTATAACCAACTGCAACAACTTATAAACAAAATACCAAAACACGATCTTTTAATTGTAATGGGAGACTTCAACGCCAAAGTAGGACAAGATAACGCAGGAGTGGAACATGTGATGGGGAGAGAAGGCTGTAATACAACAAGTCAGAATGGAGAAAGATTAATAGAATTATGTTTAATAGAAAATTTAGTTATAGGTGGGACATTATTTCCACATAAAAATATCCACAAAACAACATGGATATCTCCTGATGATAGAACATCAAATCAAATTGACCACCTATGTATTAAACAACAATTCAGATCATCATTAATAGATGTAAGAGCATACAGAGGTGCTGATGTTAATAGTGACCACAACCTGTGCATTGGGAAAATAAGATTAAAATTTAGAAACCAACAGAAGAGGTCAATTACACATAAAATTGATAGTCATAAACTGAAAGATGAAGCAATAAAGGAAAAGTTTAACATAGAGCTAAGTAATTGTTATTCAGCACTTGGTGAAATAGACTTAGATATCAATGAAATGTGGGACTCACAGAGCAAAATACTAATGACAGCAGCAGAAGCAAGTGCTGGACTGAAGAAAATGGAAAAACGAGCTTGGATCTCAGACACCACATGGAAATACATCAAAGAAAGAAGAGAAGCGAAGAGAGCCATGACTAATGTAAAGACAGATCTTGGAAAGGTTCTGGCAAAAGCAACATACAAAGAATTAGACAACAAAGTGAAAAGTTCGGCAAGAAGAGATACAAGAGCTTATATAGACAACTTGGCAGAGAAAGCAGAGACAGCTGCAATTACAGGAGACAGCAGAACTCTTTATACTGTACAAAAGATGCTGACAAACACCTATACATCCAGTGGAACACCAATTCTAGACAAATCTGGATTAATGCTAACAACAAGCGCAGACATAAAAGCCCGTTGGGCGGAACACTTCAAAGAAATTCTTAACCGTCCACTACCTCACAGTTTAATAGATTTTGAAGCTGAAACACCAGCAGCAGAATTAGATGTAAATTTAGATGACTTCACCTTGAGTGAAATAGAAACCACCTTAAAGCTAATGACCAATAACAAGGCTGCTGGAGAGGATAAGTTAACAGCTGAGATCCTCAAGGCAATTGATAGCCATAATTTAATACATCTCCAAAAAATGTTCAACATCATTTGGAAAACAGAGAAGACGCCTCATAAATGGAAAAAAGGAATCATTGTTAAGATCCCAAAAAAGGGCAATCTTAGAGATTGTAACAATTGGAGAGGCGTGACACTTTTGTCAGTTGCCTCAAAATTATTCTGTAAAATCATCCTAAATAGAATAAAGGATTCAATAGATACAGTAATGCGTGAAGAACAGGCTGGGTTTAGAAAAGGGAGAAGCTGTCTTGACCACATTTTCACTCTACGACTTATATTGGAGGAACACATTGAAAAGCAAAAACCTTTTGTACTTAACTTCATCGACTTCAAAAAAGCATTTGATAGTATTCATAGAGATTCTTTGTGGAAAATTCTGAAGCAATATGGCTTACCATCAAAAATCATAAATATTATCAAAGACATGTATGATGGTTACACATGTGCAGTTCGAACAGAGGAAGGACTGAGCGAATGTTTCCCAATAGAAACTGGGGTTAAACAAGGATGTATTTTATCGCCCTTGTTATTTGGAATTGTTATGGACTTCATAATGAAGAAATGCTGCACTGGTAATAAAGGCATCGAATGGATACAAGGAGACCATTTGGAGGACCTGGACTTTGCTGATGACATAGTTCTCATCAGCAATCAGATAAAAACGATGCAGGAAAACACAAATGAACTATCATCAATAGCCAGCAAAATTGGGCTTGAGGTCAATCATGAAAAGACTAAAGTCATGAAAAGTTTAATTCCAACAAGTGACAAAATATACATGGAAAACAAACCAGTAGAAGAGATCGATCACTTCATCTATCTTGGAAGTCACATTGATCGAGAAGGGGATACGAGCAAAGAAATTAGAATCAGACTGGCTAAAGCAGCAATGTCTTTCAGAAGCCTTGAAAAGTTGTGGAAATCAAAACCCATTAGCACAAACACAAAACTTAGGCTATTCAAATCAAATGTACTATCAACCCTTACGTATGCGTGTGAAAGCTGGAAAACAACAAGAGATATAGAAACAAAGTTGAACGCATTCGAAAATAAATGTCTAAGGAAAATACTTGGTATAGAATGGAACGAATTCAAAACAAACGAGGAAATTAGAGAAATCGCCAATCAACCACTAATATCTTCAGTAATAAAGAAAAGACGATGGTCATACGTTGGACATGTGATGAGAAGAGATAATAATCGAATAGCAAAGCAAGCCCTCATATGGGAAACAACAGGTAAAAGAAAAAGAGGAAGACCCAGGGAGACACTGAGAAGAACATTGATGAGAGAGGCAAGAGCAGCAGGAATCGGCTCCCTCAATGAGATAGAACTGCTTGCACAGAACAGAGACAGATGGCGAGATTTGATAAAATATCTTTAAAAGAAAACTGCTAGAACAAAAATTCATATAGGAGAAGGTGTATCTTGGTCTACGCCCTATGGGCCGGTTACGGCTCGAAAGGTCAATAGATAGATGCTGATGATACAGTATTAATCGCTAAGAGTGAAAATGAGTTACAATAAATGTTGGATATTATAGTGAAAGAAAGCAAAAATAAAGGACTCAGCCTTAATAGCAAAAAGACAGAAGTAATGGTAACAACAAAGAAAAAGACATCACCTCAGTGCAGAATAAAGACAAGTGGAACAATATTAAAACAGATAAATGAATTTAAATATTGGGAACTTTGTTAACTCAGACGGAAGATGTACAAAAGAGGTGAGATGCAGTATGGCTCAGGCAAAAGCAGCTTTCCAGAAAATGAGGAAGATACTATGCAATCCATTTTTGACAATAGAAGCAAGAAAAAGAGTTCTTAAATGTTATGTAGAGCCAGTCTTAACATATAGATATATGGATGTGAACCATGGACAATAGGACAACAGACAAGAAAATCACTCGAGTCTGTGGAAATGTGGTTTTACAGAAGAATGTTGAGAATACCATGGACAGCTAAGAAGAGTAATGAAAATGTTCTGAAAGAGGTCAAAGCAAAAAGAGAGCTAATTTCCAATATTAGGAAGAAACAATCATCATTTTTTGTCCATGTAATGAGAAGAGAACTGGAATATATTATAACAACTGGAAAAATTGAGGAATGAAGAGATAGAGGGAAGCAAAGAGAGAAAATACCAGACAGCTTAAGAGAATGGCTTGGCAGTAAGTCAACAACAGAAATGATAAAGAACTGTCGAGATCGAAAGTTGTGGAGAGACATGATCACCTACGCCAGTAGGCCCGGTACTTGATGATGATGATGATGAAAAGCGAATAAGACACTAATATTTTATCAAACTACTGACTTATCATGATTGCTCCCTACCAACTATCTGTCAAGATGCCAAAGGCCATATAAAAGGGAAAGTTTTACGAGAATAACATAAAATTGTCAAATTAATATTATTAAGTTCTGTTTAAGGTGCTTGCAGAAGACGTATAAAAAAAAAAAATTTAGGAACTATATTTTACCAAGTTATAATGATCTTTGATCATCAGTACACTGCTCTGAACACAACTAAAAAATCGGTAACAAGGCTCCGTGTGATGCTCTTCCAGACTCAAGGTTATAGATTGACATTCATTGCCCAAATCACATACTCGTCCTGCTCCTTACAAACATGAACATGAGAAAATATCAGCCCAATCCATTGCTCGTTCGCTCTAAATAACAGCTAACATAATGAGTCTGTCTACTTGTTCACTCTAAACAACAGTTAACATAGCGAGTCTGTCTACTCATTCACTCTAAACAACAGCTAACATAGTGAGTCTGTCTACTCATTCACTCTAAACAACAGCTAACATAGCGAGTCTGTCTATTCATTCACTCTAAAAAACAACAGCTAACATAGTGAGTCTGTCTGCTCGTTCACTCTAAACAACAGCTAACCTAGTGAGTCAATCTGTTGTTAGCCTTGTCTATCTGCTTGATTTAAGCAGATAGACTTGGCTAATAATACTCATTCCAAGACTGAATGAGTATTATTACTTTTAGGAATTAAATACATTTTTATACCAAAACAAACGCCATCAAATCTGAACCAGCAAATTGCAAAATAATGTGTCCATTCATCATTTTGTATGGAGCAGAAATATGGACATTAAATTAAACAATACAAAAGGAAATGAAACCTCTTAAAATGAGGATTATTAACAGAATGGGAATTAAGTGGATGAAGAAAAGAACTTTTAATGAGTTTTGAAATAACTTAAATTTAAGTGAAAACCATTAATCAAACACAATCTGAGCAAGATAATACTAATTGAACATATACAATTTACATGATGGTATAAGGTAAAATGGTACATAAAGGATCTGACAAGTTGAAATAGTAAACAACTTACAGCCAAATCTCATCATCCTCTCCCGGCAGTGGGTTTGGTTTTTTGTCTTTCTTCTTGGTAATGTAGCCCTGTTAATTAGGTAACAAGTTATGAGAACCATTTTCTATAAAAAAAAAAATTAATTTAACACAAACTACACATAATAGTAGCATAAAAAAAAAAGTAAAGTACCCCCATCACGCCAAGTGGCGTAAGGTAAATATGGTGTCAGTGACCCTATATTTTACAGACCTTCAGCACATGATTTTTGGGGTAATGTGGTCAGTATTACGCCCGTGCTGCTTTACTTTCTCAGAAAAAAATCCGGTACCCATTTAAGGCTGGGTGAACCCGGAAGCCGTCGGTTGGGATCGAACCCTACCCCTTGTCCTTGGTAGTCCAGTTCACTAACCACTGAGCTATCGCGGCTCCCCCAGTAATAGTAGCATAGCGCAGTAGAATTAAATCAGTCTCAAGAAGCAATGGCTTGAGTGTCCTTGTGAGGATAACAAGTCAAACTATATAAATTATATTTTCTTTTCTTTGAAATGGTTCAGCCTAAAAGCAGTGTTACTGAGTTAAAATATAAGAGAAACAGCACTACTAACTGTTAAGTATTAAACAGGTTCTCAAAAGTATTCATAAGCTAAATGTATGCATGTTGTCAAACACTTTCAACTGACAAAATATCTGTCAATTTTTATATAACGTTTTAAAAATTCATTTATATTTTTTCTTATAATTCAATAAAATTAGTTTAAACATCCTATGAAATTAATTAATATTAATTTTTTTTTTTAATAATGAGACGGCCTCTGTGGTTAATTTTTAGTATGTTTTGACCAGTCATGTTATTTTGTTAGCAAATGTATGTACCATTACGACGAGTATACGAATTGCATAAGATGAATAGACTTACTGTTTCAGCCTCTTTTAGAACAACCAAAAGTAACCTTGATACTCTTTTAGCTGTCTATGGTATTTTCAATCTTCTGCAAAACCACATTTCTGTCACTTCCAAACATGTTCTTCTCTGTTTTCAAATTGTCAAGAATTCACTTCTATGAGTCAAGACTGACTACATAAAACCAAAGAACTCTTTTTCTTATCTCCGTGATCAAAGATGGTGTGCATAATAAATTTGAATTCTTTAGTACACAGCTTGTGTTTGAGCCTTTCTGCACTTCACCTCTACTGTACATACAATATGAAGCTAGCATTCTTCTTCTTTTCTCTTTTCACTGATACCGAAAAGGTGTCGTTAAAAAAAAACAAAAATAAAGTGCTCCTGTCACGCCAAGTGGCGTATAGGGAATATGGTGTTAGTGACCATACATTTTACAGACCATCGGTACATGATTTTTGGGCTAATGTGGTCGGTATTATGTCCGTGCCACTTTACTTTCCCAGAAAAAAATCAGGTACCCGTTAAAGGCTGGGTGAACCCGGAAGCCATAGATGGGGATCGAACCCTACCTCTTGTCCTTTGTAGTCCAGTTCACTAACCACTGAGCTACCGCGGCTCCCGAAAAGGTGTCGTGGTTTATATCATTTGTCGTTCTTGAGCTGCTCGAACTGTCTGAATTAGTGATTTTCCTTTGTTGTTACATGTCTCTATCACTGCATCTATCCATCTTCTTCGAGGTCTTCCTCTTGGTCTTTTTCCATGCATTCTCGAGTAGGACACCCTTGATAGTGATTGGTGAGGATTCATTCTGACCAGGTGGCCCAACCATTTAGGATGTTGTTGCTCTATATATTCTTGGCAGGGTTTTATTCCTACCATTCCGTTCGAAATCACACACAAGAACACTTGAATTTCTTTTTACTACGGGCAATGAAATTCATTTATAATGTAAATTTGACTCCCATCGCAGAAAATGCATCGTGTCACCAGCACAGTCACGCACCGGAAGAAGCTAACATTATTTCCTGGTATTTGAACTCTGTTTCAATAATGTCCCATTTATTTTAGTAAACATTGTGCATTAGAAGACAATTTTTTTTTCTTCTGCCACCACTATAATCATTTTCTTGAAATTATGTTTACTTTAAACAATTAATATATGATTAGACACAAAAATAATAAATGTACTGTTATTAGTTTATGTGGGTGTCTGTAAAGACAGCACAAATTAATGTCATTAAAAAATGTCACCTTGCTTGGTCCAGCCATGAACTTCTTTAGTAAATCTTCTGCCTCCTCAATGGCGCTCAACAATTTATCAAAGTCTGTAATTGAAAACAAAAGGAATTATCAAAATTTAAATTAAATTTTAGCAGAAAAGTTTCATTACTTTGTTGTTTGGGAAAATCAAATTAAGAAAACATATCAATTTGAAACTAAAACTTTTTCTATTCTATCTATTGACCTTTCGAGCCGTAACCGGCCCATAGGGCGTAGACCAAGATACACCTTCTCCTATATGAATTTTTGTTCTAGCAGTTTTCTTTTAAAGATATTTTATCAAATCTCGCCATCTGTCTCTGTTCTGTGCAAGCAGTTCTATCTCATTGAGGGAGCCGATTCCTGCTGCTCTTGCCTCTCTCATCAATGTTCTTCTCAGTGTCTCCCTGGGTCTTCCTCTTTTTCTTTTACCTGTTGTTTCCCATATGAGGGCGTGCTTTGCTATTCGATTATTATCTCTTCTCATCACATGTCCAACGTATGACCATCGTCTTTTCTTTATTACTGAAGATATTAGTGGTTGATTGGCGATTTCTCTAATTTCCTCGTTTGTTTTGAATTCGTTCCATTCTATACCAAGTATTTTCCTTAGACATTTATTTTCGAATGCGTTCAACTTTGTTTCTATATCTCTTGTTGTTTTCCAGCTTTCACACGCATACGTAAGGGTTGATAGTACATTTGATTTGAATAGCCTAAGTTTTGTGTTTGTGCTAATGAGTTTTGATTTCCACAACTTTTCAAGGCTTCTGAAAGACATTGCTGCTTTAGCCAGTCTGATTCTAATTTCTTTGCTCGTATCCCCTTCTCGATCAATGTGACTTCCAAGATAGATAAAGTGATCGATCTCTTCTACTGGTTTGTTTTCCATGTATATTTTGTCACTTGTTGGAATTAAACTTTTCATGACTTTAGTCTTTTCATGATTGACCTCAAGCCCAATTTTGCTGGCTATTGATGATAGTTCATTTGTGTTTTCCTGCATCGTTTTTATCTGACTGCTGATGAGAACTATGTCATCAGCAAAGTCGAGGTCCTCCAAATGGTCTCCTTGTATCCATTCGATGCCTTTATTACCAGTGCAGCATTTCTTCATTATGAAGTCCATAACAATTCCAAATAACAAGGGCGATAAAATACATCCTTGTTTAACCCCAGTTTCTATTGGGAAACATTCGCTCAGTCCTTCCTCGAATTGAACTGCACATGTGTAACCATCATACATGTCTTTGATAATATTTATGATTTTTGATGGTAAACCATATTGCTTCAGAATTTTCCACAAAGAATCTCTATGAATACTATCAAATGCTTTTTTGAAGTCGATGAAGTTAAGTACAAAAGGTTTTTGCTTTTCAATGTGTTCCTCCAATATAAGTCGTAGAGTGAAAATGTGGTCAAGACAGCTTCTCCCTTTTCTAAACCCAGCCTGTTCTTCACGCATTACTGTATCTATTGAATCCTTTATTCTATTTAGGATGATTTTACAGAATAACTTTGAGGCAACTGACAAAAGTGTCACGCCTCTCCAGTTGTTACAATCTCTAAGATTGCCCTTTTTGGGATCTTAACAATGATTCCTTTTTTCCATTTATGAGGCGTCTTCTCTGTTTTCCAAATGATGTTGAACATTTTTTGGAGATGTATTAAATTATGGCTATCAATTGCCTTGAGGATCTCAGCTGTTAACTTATCCTCTCCAGCAGCCTTGTTATTGGTCATTAGCTTTAAGGTGGTTTCTATTTCACTCAAGGTGAAGTCATCTAAATTTACATCTAATTCTGCTGCTGGTGTTTCAGCTTCAAAATCTATTAAACTGTGAGGTAGTGGACGGTTAAGAATTTCTTTGAAGTGTTCCGCCCAACGGGCTTTTATGTCTGCGCTTGTTAGCATTAATCCAGATTTGTCTAGAATTGGTGTTCCACTGGATGTATGGGTGTTTGTCAGCATCTTTTGTACAGTATAGAGAGTTCTGCTGTCTCCTGTAATTGCAGCTGTCTCTGCCAAGTTGTCTATATAAGCTCTTGTATCTCTTCTTGCCGAACTTTTCACTTTGTTGTCTAATTCTTTGTATGTTGCTTTTGCCAGAACCTTTCCAAGATCTGTCTTTACATTAGTCATGGCTCTCTTTGCTTCTCTTCTTTCTTTGATGTATTTCCATGTGGTGTCTGAGATCCAAGCTCGTTTTTCCATTTTCTTCAGTCCGGCACTTGCTTCTGCTGCTGTCATTAGTACTTTGCTCTGTGAGTCCCACATTTCATTGATATCTAAGTCTATTTCGCCGAGTGCTGAATAACAATTACTTAGCTCTATGTTAAACTTTTCCTTTATGGCTTCATCTTTCAGTTTATGACTATCAATTTTATGTGTAGTTGATCTCTTCTGTTGGTTTCTAAATTTTAATCTTATTTTCCCAATGCACAAGTTGTGGTCACTATTAACATCAGCACCTCTGTAAGCTCTTACATCTATTAATGATGATCTGAATTGTTGTTTAATACATAGGTGGTTTTTCTATTACATTAGCTTTTTATGCAAAAAAAACTTTAACGAAAAAACAACAGTGTATAAAAGAGTGATGCAATAAATACCATAGGAGCCTAAGAATCTAATCCATGTAGTGAAACTGCAAACATATGTAACTACGTAGAGAGGTTAAGGGAAACTGAAGACTAGGAAAACAAAACCCCACAAATGCGGGCTGAAAAAGGTTCCATTCATACACGTAAAACAATGCAACTTGCTATGGAATTTAAGAAAATAATCATTTACACACAAACACAAACATATATATATATATATATATATATATACCTCAAAGGGACAGGGATACATTGATGCCACGAGGGGTGAGGCAACCCCAATGAGCGATCAGACGTTGTTCCAGAGTGAGTCGACTGTAGTGATCAAAGGAGCATGATACTAGGCCAGTTACCAAGACACCAGTCTTACTTCGATGGCTCTTCGAGTTAAAGTGGGTTGCTACAGGAGTGTCCGCTTCTCAGGTGATGTCATTTAAGTGTTCACGACACCTATCCCCGATATGTCGACCAGACTGACCGATGTAGGTCAACTTGCATCGCTTACAAATGATGGCATAAATGATGTTCCGTAATGTGCAAGTGAACCCCTCTCTGATCTCGAAAGGACCATTGGGGAAGTGGACAGCATTGGTCTGGAGAACGTGGTCACAAGTATTGCATACTCGGCGGTTGCAGCGGATAGTGCCTCGATGGCTAAAGAGGGCCGCCGGAAGACGGCCCCTGACAAGAAAGTCTTGGAGGTTCCGGTCACGTCTAAATGCCACTAATGGCGATCAGGGAAGAGCAGACGGGTAGTAGGGTCAGATCGAAGAATAGGAAGGTAGCGGTGAATGGTCCTAATCACAGCGTAGTGGTGAGGGTGATAGGTGAGGGCGAGCACTACTCTATCTGAGGGGGGATGAGTAGAGGGGGTAAGAGCAGACTGACGTGAAGTGTGGAGAACTCGACGCAGGGCAGGTAGAAGAGCTGATTCTGGATAGAGGCATCAGCAGAAGAAGTAAAGCAAAGGTGGGCATTGTGAAGGAAATCTTCATTGTCTTGGCAAAGGCGATGAAGTCTGAGAAGCTGATAATAGGGAAGAGAGTTCTTACAGGATGTTGGGTGAGAGGCCGTCTTCCGGCTGCCCTGTTTAGCCATCGAGGCACTATCCGCTGCAACCGCAGAGTATTCAATACTTGTGACCACGTTCTCCAGACCGATACTGTCCACTTCCCCAATGGTCCTTTCGAGATCAGAGAGGGATTCACTTGCACATCGCGGAACATCATTTATGCCATCATTTGTAAGCGATGCAAGTTGACCTACATCAGCCAATCTGGTCGACGTATCGGGGATAGGTGCCGTGAACACTTAAATGACATCACCCGAGAAGCAGACACTATTGTAGCAGCCCACTTTAACTCGAGGGGCCATCGAGGTAAGACTGATGTCTTGGTAACTGGCCTAGTATCATGCTCCTTTGATCACCACAGCCGGCTCACTTCCCCCCACCCCCCTTCTCTGATTTGTTTTCCCGCCACACAGTTACTCTTGTCCTTCTAAACTTGCATGTTTCAGACAAATGTTACTTTCTAGACACATCCTTTAAACTCCAAGTCATTCTAATGCGTTCCAGCACGGAGGGCAGACTTGCTGTTTTAAGTTAAGTGCATTTTATGATACATTTTTCTCTTTTTTTTTTTATATTTTTCTCTTTTTCTATTTTATATATCTTGACACCCATCCTACCTCTCCTCATGTAGTATTCATTTCCCTCTTCCCTCTCCTTTCTTATTTCAACATCCTACTTTCCTCGCCCTCCACTTGATCATCTAACATGTAGTTATAGATAATTGTGCTTCACCGTTTGTTGTCGCTGTCCTTGTATTCTGAAGAAAGCCACAGGCCGAAATGTCATTATTGTGTTTTGTTCCTTCCTTGTAAGGCTGTCACCATACTTTGGAGTGCAGGGTTTATGTTTAGAGTCTTCATGCCGTGTTTAAACACGTCTACAAATAAAAGTTTTGGGCGCCCCCTAGCCCTTTTGCCATCTGCCAGTTGTCTGTAGAGTATATATATATATTTGGTATGCGGCCATCTTTCATACAGTGTACGTGGCCAAGCCAGCGTAACCTACATTGTTCAAGCAGAGTGTAGATGTTCGGAGGGCCTGTGCGAGTTATGACCTCCATGTTTGTCACTTTATCCTTCCAGGGTGATACTAAGAATATGGCGCAGACAACGCATATGGAATACATTTAACCTTTTCTCCTGCTTTGCATAGATTGTCCAAGATTCCCTGCCATACAGGAGGATACTAATTATGTAGGCATAGTAAACTGCAGCCTTTGTTTTAATTGTCAGTTTGTTGTTTTGCCAGACACGCCTAGAAAGACGGGCGAAGATGGTAGCAGCTTTACCAATGCGGGTGTCAATTTCTATATCTAAAGATAGTTTGTCGTTGATGATGGACCACAGGTAGTTATACTGCCACATGATATCAAATTTATATTTGTCGATAGAGATTACAGGTGTTGATTCGACATCTTGACCGAGTATGTTAGTTTCTACAAACTTATTGTTAGACTGAAGTCTCTGCAGGCATGCGAAAAGTGATGTACCATGCTCTGGAGTTCTTCCTGACTTTGCGTGACAAGTGCAATGTCATCAGCAAATAACAGGTCTCTAATATGGATATGTCTGATTCTGGGTTTGCATTGTGCCGATGTTCCAGCAACCCAAACGTAGGTTGAGTTTCTTGGTTGTTGATTTCACTTGTGTGGCAGGTGTGGATGGTAACATGTTGACACCAAAATGGTGATTCTGGAGTGTCCTCTCCAGGACGTGAGCTTGGGCAGAAAAAGAAAGAGACAAGTTGTTGCCCATGCAACAGTATATGCTTCTTCTCTCCACACAGCCAAGCAATCCAAAGGTCTAACAGGGCAAGAATAGTTTGGTGCCAACTGCTCTGCAGGAGTTGCCAGAACAATGTTAAAATCAACACTGAACTGCCTTAGGGACTTAGGCTAACGGGTCGCATCTACCTGGGGAGGAGGTTAGGGCGCCTGCGATTCACCAGCAAAAACGTCATATGACATTTGATAGAAATAACTGCCCTACGCAACTAATTCACCCCACCCTTCGTAATCACCACTTGACTTCGTTTTGCGGAACGTGGCAGGTTATTCTATATTCGCAGCACACCTCTATATCTAGAGGTCGACCACTGTTCTACTAGTGGACACGTTTAGAAGAAGGTCAAGTCACCTACCCCTAGGCTCTCTCTCCACAGGTGAATTCAATGTTTACATTATTGAAGATGGGTCAACATACATTGAGTCTGCAATGAATGAAAAAAGCCATCCAATCTATATCAAAGAAATTATATATAAATATAAGTATCATATATGTATCATATATGTATATATGATATAGCTTATGTATCATCCTGATTGCACATTGGCCACATCCATAAATGCTCAGATCTCCTCCTCAGTGCGTAGAGACTGAAGACTCCAGTTCTGTGTTGATTTGTTATCCTTCTGTGTCTCCTAACATAGCACTTAATTCTGGGATCTCCAATTTTGAGACCTGATGTTTGTGTATTCTGAACATGGTTATAGATTCATGATTTTTGATTGAATCATTCGCTTGCCCTCTATCTCCCTGAAGATATTCTAAATGTCAGCTCTGTACATTACACATCTACCATCCACAGCAGTCAACTTGTTCATTTCCTTTTAAGCCTGAGTGTGCAGGGATCAAAATGAAACAGATCCTAATCAGTTTTGAGTTCTTTAGTGGCTCTAAAAACAGCCTTCATGCCCACCCCCCTTCGATTTTCCTGAGCATGCTTATCACGTCACTCAGAAAACATAATGAGTTGTGTTTCTAGCCAGGCCATTGCTTTAATTACTGCCATGATTTCTATGGTCAAACTACTTGTAGTTATTGTGAAAGTACAGCTCTTCCCTTGACCTTAGATGTGAATGCCAATGATCCCTGGTTGTGCCAAACAACAAATCCATCAATGTAGATGAACATATAGTATAAAAACGATATACTCTTTCATTTTGTGTGTGTGCATGCTATTACTTCTATCTTTTTTATATTTTAGTTTGGTTGATAGGTTATTCTATTTGCACATGGGACAAACCCAAAAGTGCTCAGATATTTTCCTAAGTATATCACTCAAAGTGTAGTGGCATTTTGTTGGTTTACAAGCCTTCTTTGGATTAGTTGCATTTCTGCCTGACATCTCCCACCCTGACATGATATTCGTGAAGTCTGTTCATGGTTGCAGATTCAGGATCATATGCTCATATGTAATCTATGTAGAGTTAAGACAGGCAAGATTTCTGGTGCTTACCCGCATCCAAGAAGAAATCTTTTCCAAATCTGACATTTTCAGGGAATCCAGCCCCAAGCAAAACATGCTCAATTATGGCTGGACCATAATCTGGTATTTTGAAAAGTATTAAAAAAAAGACAAATTAATCAAATATTTTATAATGTTGAAGTAAAAATAGCTTAAACAGATTAATTAAAATAGAATAAGAACTATTATCCAATTTCACTTTCACTACTCATGTGCCATTCACATTCTCATTGTGTGCTATTTATCTGTTAAGATTCCCACTCAAATTTTTATATATAATTGGAAGTCACTAGAGAAAAACATAACTGAACACAATTTAAACACAACAATCTGTGAAAGTTTATGACATATTACAAATATTGTCTTTGTTTTCTATTTGCACAACTGAAAGGCTGTTGCTGCAAAACTTGTTAGAACCTGCAAATATCTTACCCAAGTTTGGTATAAGCACCTTCTTCAAGACATCACCATCCTTGCAAGTTTTCATAAGCTCCAAAATTCTAGAAGAAAAAATACACATCTAGATTGAACAATAAACCCAGATTAAATATAAAATAATGAATTTGTGGTACTGCTTCTATAAAGGATATTAATAGTATACTCCTGAACAAATGACAATTAACCCTCTGAGGACCAAGGATACATGAGTCCCAAAATAAAATCTTCATCGTGTGCATGAACCAACATTATTTACATATTTTTTTTAGCAAATATGTAATTCAAACAATTTTGTAAATAATTTTATTACTTGAAACCCAACACAAATGTCATCTGTCAAGAGAAATATTCATGGTAAAGCCTACGTTTCAGAGCACTGCATATTCAAACTTTTTCATAAGTGTTTCTTCACAGAATATTATTTGTTATATGTTTGTGGTGTAATATTTTCAATTGAAGGTAAGTAAATTATAGTTTTATTATGTTTGCAATAGAATCTTGTAATGACATTTCATAGAAGAGAATACAATCTTCATCCCAACATTGTGCTTTCAATGCCAGTCCTGGATCCTAGATGCAAGAACAATATGAAAAATAACCTCTACAGAGATGAAATGTGTTAGACAAATGACAGGAAACAGTCTGAGAGATAAGATCAGAAATGAAGAACTGAGAAAAAAAGCTAGGAATAACCCCCGCCATAGAATATACAAAGAAACAACAGATAAAATGGTTTGGCCACGTGACAAGGTGGTGTAATCAAAACACAACACAACGAACCCTCATTAAACGTTGCGAGAATACCAGACCCAAGGGCCAACCACGAAAAAGATGGATCGATGGAATATTAGAAGCACTAGGAAACATAACAGCAGCAGAGGCGAACAGAAGAGCAAAAAACCACAAATTATATCTCCCCTCGACGCTGAAAAGCAAATGAGGAAGGAAAGAAGAAGAGAAGAGAGCAAAAGTGTAAAGGGGCACTGGTTTCCCTGTGGGCATCAAGGGGTACATGGTAAAGAAAATTACAAGTACTTGTAATCAGTGTGTTTGTATCCACTTTTGTATTCTATTTGTTATTTTTATCATTACAAGCAGGTCAAGAAAAGAGTGTAAGCAGTTTAAACTGAAAAATAATGAAATTTTGAAGTGATTAGTAACAGAAAATAATGATAATGAAGACTATTTATCTATCTATTGTCCTTTCGAGCCGAAGACGGCACATAGGGCAGAACTACAAATCTCAAAAACAAACCTTGCGTGCCAAAATGGCACATATTGCAGAGATCACTGCTTCTAAAATCTATGGTTCTGTTTCCATAACAATGCTTTTTACAACGACAGCTTGTCAAGCCATCGATCAACCTCCTTAGCCGCCTCTTACGACATGCCTGGAAAGTCACAGTGTGACTATTCTTTACTTCCCACATAATGAGACCCCGGTAACACACGGGAGACGCAATGAAGACTAACCAGATAGAAATAACGATAATTATGACAGTGCATATAAAATCAGGCATGTAATGGATCATCTAAACAGTTCTTTTCAAAAAATGAACTGTTGAAAAGATTACAGTAAAGTTCTCTGAAATTGTCATAAAGTACAACAAAAACATCAGCTGTGTTGACCTTATGGAACAGCACAAGGTGTGCTATGAATTGGATGGTAAATCAACGATAAAGTACTACCTTCGTCTATTTTTCTATTTTCTGATATAGTTGTGACTAATACCTATATCATTTACACAAAACTTCAGGAAAAGAAAAGTTTTTTGGGCCAATCCACTATATTGCCTCCAGTACGTCACATGAATAACACCTGCTCTACAAGCAATGTCCACCTTTGTTAAACAAAATACGGAAATTGCTTCGCTGAATGCCATAACTTTAAAAACTTATTTAAAAAAAAAAAAAAAGAGTAAAGTAGGCCCGCCACACCAAGTGGCATATAGGGAATATGGTGTTAGTGACCATAAATTTTACAGACCTTCGGCACTTGATTTTTGGTGTAATGTGGTCGATATTACGCCCATGCCACTTTACTTTCCCCGAAAAAAAATCTGGTACCTATTAAAGGCTGGGTGAAACGGAAGCCATCGGTTGGGATCGAACCCTACCTCTTGTCCTTTGTAGTCCAGTTCATGTTATGCTATGTTGAGAGTTATGTAGCTGATAAATGTAAGTCATTTTAATTGATTTGCATCCCTTGACGACCACAGGGACACATATGTGGTCATAAAATTCTATAAAACCAACACATTTTTTTCATGTAATAATGTTGTTTTATCTTGAACAGACACCAAATAAGATCATTTTAATGGCTAAAAACTTAGTATTACTTCTAAATCCTTAAGGTCCTGAAAGAGTTAATAATAATAATAAATCATCTATAACAATGCAACAAGAATGGTAGAAATATAAATACACTGTTGATCAAATAAATAACATTATGACGAGTTTTAACTATCATATATGTCTCTTCATATGCCATTATAAACGTATACAAAAGAACAATACTATATTCATATTTTGCATATTATTATCAATGTAATAACAGTGTCATTGATAAGAATATTTTTTTATTTTCAAAGACTCCATCGACTGTCGCTTCAAACTGTGCCCATAACTTCTCTACCAAAAAAGATTACATCTCAGGTAAGAATTATAAGGTCAACATTCAATAATCAAGATAATCTTGTTCATCATTTTATTATCTTCCTCTTGCCCAAATGAATCCAGTAACACGTGATATATACTAGGCTGAGACAGGAAAATAAAATCACTCAAATTTAAAATCATCCTCAAGACCTCATCATTATTCTGTAGCAGACTCAATTACAAAACATGTCATCTTATTGTAAAACAACACATCCACTCTGTCTCTCCCTAAAGTCATAATTACTACCAGAATCTGTTTTACATTGCAGCTTTAACAATAATATGACTTGTAAATAATGTAATATTCACCGACTGGAAACACCCTAGATTACAAGACTGTAGTAAAATTTACCGTATTCAGACATTAACCCCCTCCGTGTACCGTCTTAATTACCACTTTTAGTGACACTTGAGAGTTATTTTGTTTCCACTGTAACTGAATTTTTTTTTCATTTTTTGTTGTTGAGATCATAAGATATATCATTCAATGTGAAAAAAAAAAATGGTAATTTTCAAGAAATTGGCTGTTTTTCCTTTTTTTTTGCGGTGACAGTGGCAGACATCGAACAACCGTTAATGGCTCTGGAAACACAGCAAATAACGCTATGTGGCTGCCGAATATGCTGACAGACTTACAGCAACCGTACAGATAAACGTTTTAACATGTCAAGTCCATGAGGTGAAACTCAGGTCATAAATCAACACGAGCAAGGAAATTTTAGTCCCCATATTTTGCCTAGTGTGAACACACGGCTGTGTGTCAAAAGTTCAGAGAAACTACTATTTTTAGAGCACCTAATGTTACAATTAAGTGGTAATCATTTTTACTACGGTCTCGTATCTGGGAGACAGGTATTGTAACAGACAGGTATTGTAATCTAGGGCTAAAAAAAAAAAACAAAGCACACAAAATAGTATAAATATAATTATATACTTATTTACTTTCTTGTGTCTCTTTAATGGTGAAATATTGAGATTTTAAAAACTTTTTGACCGACCCTCATAAATTCTAGAACCAGACTGAATAAAATAATTCTAACCGTTCCCGTGTTGGTGGTTGGTGAGTTTTGCTGCAGTCTACAGGATACTTCTCTCTGACTGCAAACTTGACATCCTGTGTTGTGTCTGTTCGTGGTCGGAGCAGTGTCAAGATAGTGTACTCATAGTCAGTGAGTACCATGTTGCCCTAAAGAAGATAATATAGATTCATCAGTTCTTGGATTTTAATTCTATTTAATTAACAGTAATTTAAAAAATAAATAAATAGAAAATATTTTTTAAAAGCGCAATGTTGTCAAATTTAAACTATTGAAAAACACATAAGTCATCTTCTTTCTTTCTTCATTTACCTTTCAGCACCAGTGGGAGATACAGTTTATGATGTTTTTGCTCTTCTGTTGGCTTATCCTGCCATTATGTTTCCTATTCTTTTTAATGTTCTATCAATTTATCTTTTTCATTGTCAGCCCTTTGGTCTGGTGTTCTGATAAACTGTTACGGCTTGTGTGTCACATTTTGATATTTCTGTCTTATTACACAAACAAACCATTTTATATGTTGTTCCTTTATGTATTCAATGGTTATTCCCAGCTTTTTTCTTAGTTCTTCATTACAGACCTATCTCAGGCTGTTTCCTTTCATGCATTTAATACATTTAATTTTAGTGGTAGCATTTTTCTTAAAGTCATCCATTTACAATATTTTTTATGTAATTAAAATAATTTAATTAAATCATTTGCTCTGATACCTCAATAACTGCATGTAATAATCTTGGGATGTAAACTTTCTGATTAGCTGTTTTAAGAATGTGCTGTAATCTTAAACAGCTTACTCCAGTCTCATGTACATATTGTACAGTAAACTTCTGTGGAAAGCATGTCAATTGAACTTATTACAGTACGAGGTCTTCCAGATTGTGTACATCACAGGCAGGACCACGTGTTTCAAACTTATCACTAATGCATAAAATCGCAAGGCATGTTGGATGTTCTGTTCTTAACTCACGCTTCCATTGTCTTTGAACTTAACAGCATTTTCAAATTTGAAATACCACTTTAAAATGGCTTAATATTTATCAAATGACATCTGTTCCTCTGTCATTTTTTTTTACAGTTGTACACATCACATTTACAATCGTAAACATTGTTTTCTTGTTGCTATAATCATGCGAGTAATGACATCTTTTAAGAAAGCATCACACTACAAAATACTGGAATAATTCAATCCAATTTATTGTGTATACACTTTTTTGGTGGACTCTGTTTATACATATGGACAGTGTCAATAAAATAACTAAGACTGTGTAAAGTAGTATTGTTGTTTTGATTTATTGTGTATATTTCATAATTGTGTGAAATTTGAAAATAATTGGAATAGTTGCTATATGTGATTTTAAAAAAAATGATGGGTATATTTACTGTTAAAACACTATGCTGATTTTCTTATGTCATGTTCATTATCATCCGTCATAACCCTGTAGAGCAGAAGTGATCTTGATTCTTGTGTTTTTTTAGCCATCTCTAAGAATAACAATTCACATAAAAATTCATAACTTTTATCATAATTGACTTACAGACATGAATGAGGTATCACTGGATTCTGGCTTTCAAGAGTTATTTATCTTTTGTGTTAAAATTTTTTTTAAACTATTTTGAAATTGTTATCTAAGTACCAACATGTACAACAGGGATCATAATAATAACAGCCTACTCTCTGTTCAAGCATGAAAAATTAAGACTAAACATTATTTTTTACTGCACCTCATATTTAATATCTAAAAAGAGCGAGAGAGAGATGGAATTGGAGAGACAGTAAATTAAAGATATTGCACTGAGTTAAAGCAAACTTACTCGGTCATAAAGCTCTAGTATAACATGATAAGCTGCTTCACCGGAGCCAAACTGGAGATCCACAATCCTATCAATCCCTATCTGGGTGACACTTTCCAGGCGACGACCTTTCAAGTGTTTCCTCAACTGGAAAAAATGTGTTTAAAATTGACTTTAACAAACAAGTGCTTTTTTTAAGAAAAAAAAACTACTGCAAAAATGTTTCTATTTATCAATACAAAAACAAATATGTGTAACATGATCTCAATGTGTTGTCTGATAAACTAAATTAATCTATCTAAAAATGTGATATCTGTAACCAAATTCAGCATGCAATTTGATTGTATGACCATTTTCTCACTATCATGAAAAAACTAATTTAAATTCATATGTTCTTTTGATCAAGGAGAATAATATAATCCAGAAATTGTAAAAAGGAAGAAGCATAAAAGAAGAGGCAAAAAACAGTACTAAAGAAAAGACGCTATCTGGTTTTTGCTGACTCTTAAGCATTTGCAGATGATTGAGTGGAGACTGCAGATATTACTGCTAGAAGTTATTCTTTTAGCTTATTAGATCATAACAGCTTTAAATAAAACCAGCAATCAGCATGATTTTAGTCAACTACATTTTTCTTGTCCTTTGTAAAGAAAAAATATTACTGTAAATGATCTTGCCACTAATTTCTCTTTTTTTTGCGTGTGTCACCGAACTCTCTCCAGTACACCCAACCTGTTCAACGGCTTATTCCACTGTGATTTATCAGGAGT
This sequence comes from Megaustenia siamemsis, assembly GCA_032433765.1. Classification (NCBI taxonomy): domain Eukaryota; kingdom Metazoa; phylum Mollusca; class Gastropoda; order Stylommatophora; family Ariophantidae; genus Megaustenia; species Megaustenia siamemsis. The sequence continues at coordinate 57,437,061 of JAVIAB010000124.1, forward strand.
TTTACAGTCTTGTCAATAAGAACTCATCTTGAAATTCAAGCTCAATGTGTGCCTTGCAGAATCCAATTAACTCTCTGATAGGGACATTTTTCTATTTTTGGCTTAGTTAAAAGTGATGGTTTTGGGGGAAAATAGAAACTGCAAAGGCAAAGAAAACTTCAAGTAAGAACTATTTTAATTATATCTTAATATAACATTTCATGATTTATCTCTAAAGAAAATAAGATTAAGCTACTCCAAACAATACAAATTAAAATTTTCAACTCCAATGTCAAGTCAGTCCTTTTGTAAGGCTGCGAAACATGGAGAACAACAAAAATGACAATCATGAAGATACAGAGTTTCATTAATGGATGCTTACGCAGAATAAAAGGATGGAAATGGCAGGACAAAATCACTAACATAGAATTATGGAAATGTACCAGTCAAACACCAGTGGATAAAGAGATACAGCGAAGACGATGGTGCTGGATAGGACACACACGACAGAAGCCAACTGAGAGTATTATTCAACAGGCCCTTTTTTGGAATCCCCAGGGAAAAAGACAAAGAGGAAGACCAAGGAATTTTTGGAGAAGACAGATAGAAGCAGAGATGAAGATGATGGGGAAGACATGGAATGATCTTAAAAGAATGGCAAAAAACAGAACGACTTGGAAAGTGTTTGTTGAAGACCTATGCTCCACTGGGAACTAAAAAGGTAGAAGAGAGAGAGAGAGAGACTCCAAACAAGAAATCTTGGTGGCTGAGTGTTAGTGCAAATACCAGCGACTAGCTATGGTAAATTTGTTTCAGACTGATATGGTTTCTGAGTTCACTGAGCCTTGGAAAATGGGTACCAGACACTTTTTTTCTGGGAAAATTGGACAGCATAATGTGATACCAACCACAACACCCATATAATATGCTAGTGGTAATTTAAAAACATAGACACTCATACTACAATCGTGATTCATCTTAAGGCATGGAACATCAAAATTACAATGATCGACAGCATGTAAATATATACAGTATCAGAAAAACAATATCAAAGTTGTAGTGATATATACAATAACAATTGCAGCTCTGCATGATTAAAAGTAAAAAAATAGTGATATTTTATTTAACTGATATTTGATAATATTCTTCTAGACATGAGGCTGATGATGATATAAAACTCTTTAGCTGTAAGCAAGCCATTCTAGACAGTTGATGATTAGCATGATTCTCATGCTAAGGTTGCCGTGTTCCTCAGTTGTGTTGCTGTCCTATAGAGTATACTGACTAGGGTAGGATGCTTTGGATAGAGCTGGCATTGCAGATCAGATAAACTGGGGCAGTGTTGTAATAGATGTTCAACTGTTTAATTATGTCTGTGGTCCCAGCAGTTTTGTTCTTGTAAGAGTCAAGTTTGTTTATGTGTTTGTTCACAGGAGCATGAATAGTAGGCGTGCCACAGAGTATTGTTTTGTTTGACTGAGATCCAAGAAAGAGAATCTTGCATTGCTTAATTTGTTTCAGAAGTTTGAAATAATACATTTAAAAATCATTAATACAAAATAATTATTATTTCATAAATCAACTAATATAAAGTTCAACAGGCCTTCATTGAAAATCCAGATGGAGCAGGATTTTTTGGCCAATCAAATTCAGTACTGTGCAGTCGGATTCCAGATTCCAAAAGAATGACTGTTTTCTCCTCTGATCTGTAATAGTATGAAATATTATTGAATTCATGATAAATGAACAAATATAGTAAAAAAATACACATTTAAATACATTTATAATAATTGTTGTGTAAAATAAAACAAAATGTTTTTTACAGTCTGTCCTTTATATAAAACTTTTACATTTTTTTTTAAACAACTGTTTTAGTTATTCCTTCTCAGTTTGAAATTTAGCATGAACACATGTCACATGTAAATGAACTAAATCAACTTATGAAAGTTTGCTTGTAGAAAATGTGCATCGAATACATGGATGATTGTCACAGAAAAATTACTTACTTTCCCACTCTAATGAGATACGTTTTATTGTCAATGTCATAAACATTGATAACTCGCATATCCAGGAATCTGAAAAATAGAATTCACAGCTATTTCTATAGTTTACAGTGATTATGACCAACAGCTATTTCTATAGTTTACAGTGATTATGACCAACAGCTATTTCTATAGTTTACAGTGATTATGACCAACAGCTATTTCTATAGTTTACAGTGATTATGACCAACAGCTACTTAACTTTCAACTACAATATTAGATTTTTAAAAAGTAATTTTTAATTGAAAAGGTTCCTCAGTTTTCACATATTTTATGCTTTGTATTTTTATTTGCTGCAATTAAAGATTAAACCACACACTTTTAAAAACATTATCCTAGACAGACAGAGCAGTCCATGGTAGCCAACCTTCGTTGCGGAGATGAAAATCACTCGATGATGATGAATAATAATGTTTTATCTTAAACAGACACCAAATAAGATCATTTTAATGGCTAAAAACTTAGTATTACTTCTAAATCCTTAAGGTCCTGAAAGAGTTAATAATAATAATAATAATAAATCATCTATAACAATGCAGCAAGAATGGTAGAAATAAAAATACACTGTTGATCAAATTAAGAACATTGAAGCTGATTTTATAAGCATATTATGTTCTCAATTTTTATATAAGAATTTATACTGTATTTTACATGTTTTACAGCATCAATTTAATCTTTTTCGTATCAAATTAAACAAAATCCTCCAGGCCCCTTTTAATACCACAGTTCAATGAATGTCCACATAATTGGCAAAACAGGTTTTAATTCTTTCAGCAGCTTAATTTCCTAAAATATAAATGATGCACAAAAGCAAGACAGACATTGTCATTGAACACACAGAGAAAGAGAAAGCTGAAAAGGTCCAAGAATATGTGGAGAAGAAAAATTGTGAAAACCCCCAAGAATATTAAAAGGAGTTAGAGAAAATGACCATTAATAATTATGAATGGAGAGAACATATTAAAGGGTAAACAAAATTATTTTAAAATCATGACTGAAAAAAAAAACACTAACCAGCACACTATGTTGCAACTATGCTGGGCATGTGGCCTTCATTCTCCATTCCCAAATTAACCCCTCCCTCCCCAAAAAGATAACTGTTTTCATGACAGTTTTATTTTATTTTGTTTTTTGTTTGTTTGTTTTATTTACAAATATTTTTCTTAGAAATTGTGAGAAAAAGAGAGATTGATGCAAAAGAGAAACAGTAAGCCCGTTCTTTTGCATTCACGGTGTATTTACAGATTCTATTGACCCCTCATCTAATAACTTTTCAACTTTCTAATGAAGCCAACCAAAAAATGGTAATTTTAATAAGATTGCAGATATTCTGATACTTTTCAGCAATTTTGGAAAGGGAATCCTGGACTTACATTTGATAGTATAAATAGTAGCATAACTCATAATTTATTGGTGAAACATTGGTCCAATGTAATAAAAAAAATCTTATCATATAAACTCGAGTCAGTGACCCCGAGTGTAGTTTTTATTGTGCCAGAAATAGATTTGTCACCATTTCTGTAATCAAAAAAGTATTTACTGAAGTACCTTCTCTTACTACAAAACAGAAAACCTTTGCCAACCAAGTGACTACTTCCCTCACTCTTCTTCCTTTCAACTCCCTGTGGAGCATAGGCCATTCTACTTCTTGCCATAGGGGGAGTATAAGCGCCTGCGACCTGCGGTCGCAATAGCAGGGCCGTCAGCTGGCCAAGACCTAGCAGTTCTACCTCCTCATGGTCTCCCCCGGTAACAATCTGCGTCAAAACAGACTGGCTAACAGAAGCTAGAATCGACGTGTTCCCTGTAGTGGTGGCTGTTACTGATTGAGGACCCAGTATTGCAGTACCTCTGGGCTGGACTAGTAGTTTCCCAGCGTAGCCTGGGACAGACGACCTCCAACCTCCAGTAAGAGCCGGGAATGTCAAGAAAGCCATTACGACCCACCACATTCTATGAGTCAAAGGGCAAACATGCTCGTATCAACTCGTGACAATCCATCAACAACTTCTTGCCATTTTTTCAAGATCATTCAATGTCTTCCCCATCATCTTCATCTCTGCTTCTACCTGTCTTCTCTAACAATATCTTTGGTCTTCCTCTTTGTCTCTTTCTTTAAGGATTCCAAAAAAAGGGCCACTTGTATAATATTCTCAGTTGGCTTCCACAGTGTGTCATATCCAGCTCCATTGTACCTCTTTGACCCCTGGTATTTGACCGGTACATTTCCATAATTGTTAGTGATTTTATGCTATATCCATTTTTTAATTCTGCGCAGGCATCTATTAATGTATTTTCATGATTGTCATGTTTGTTGTTCTCTATGTTTCACAGTCATATATTACAACTGATTTAACATTGGAGTTAAAATTTTTTGGGGGGTATTTTTTAGAATTCCTCCACATCAGGACAAAAACTGAGGAAAGTTGGAACACTTTGTTACAACTGGCAAAATACAGGGAAAGAGAGATCACAGATGAAAAAGATAGAAAATTTTATATAGCTTAGTGTCATGGCATGAAGAACAGTCAACAATAGAATTGATACGGTGCAATGTGGATAGAAGATTGTGAAAGGGCATGATCGCCTGCGCCAACTGGTATGGCACATGATAATCATCATCGTATTATGACTCCATTCTAGGGTATCAGTATACTGTTCTGTTGCAATTATATAACATAAAGAAACAATGATTCATTGTATATGTATTTTTCCATTATTAAAGTCTCAGGATCTAGCTATGAGATGAATCCGAAAGAATATAGTAGTGAAAACTAGAAATCTGGTTAATTTTATTTTCTTTTTGGGTGGGGTGGGGTGGCATACTAATACCTAATGAAATATAATCATATACAGTCGAACCTGTCTAAGGCGACCATTCACGGGACTTTCAAAAACTGGTCCCATAGGACAGGTGGTCCTGCCTCACAGGTTTCACATAATAAATAGAGCGATAAAAAAATTTTATCCTAAGCACTATGAAAACTAACCTGCAAATCAGCGTAATCCATGAGTAGAACATAGTGCACATGTCGGTCTACAATAGCCACTGGTTGGACACTTTTCATAAAACACGATAGTTAAACACACAAAAATAAAACACACATACACAGATTCCACAGATGTTGTTTGACAGATGAAATAAACGATAAGTTCAATTTTTCTCTCAAGTCCATGATAACGTCTAGTATGTCAGATCTCCCGTTTGTTATTGAATAGGTGCGCAGAAGCTCCAAAGCATTATGTGCATCTGCGATAGTGTATGTTTTCTCAATGTCAGTAGAATCTTGTTCGTTGTCTGATTCACTATTCACATCCTCAGCAGCTAAAATTGCAGTGGCAGGAAGATCCCAGTTTGTTTCTATTGTGTTGCAAGTTTGGAGCCCTGAATCAATCATGGAGATGTCTGTCAATTGGTATCCAAACAATTCTTTTGAAAGGTTATCCAAAGCAGTAGAAATTGCAGTAGAAACAATTTGCACGTCGGTCTTTGATGCAGATTCCATGTGCGTCAGAGAATATGCGTGTGTTTCAGCAGGACAATGAAAACCTGCTTTACAGAAACACTTAAGGATGGTTAAGTTGTCCACTTCTTTCCATGCTGCAGCAATCCAGTAGACTACATCCAGTAAATTGACCTGTTTCATGAGTTCGGTTCCGGAAGCATCCTTGTTTGATTCCATGACTGTGATAAGATGTAGAAGCTGTTTTTGTCTAAACTTTAATTTAAATGTCTGAATGACACCCTGGTCTAGGGGTTGAACTAATGCAGTTGTGTTGGGTGGCAGAAACTGCAGCTTAACATTCTGTAGTTCGATCTTGGGATGACAGGTAGCGTTGTCAACAAATAAAATAATGTGGCGCTTTTTTTTCTGCATCTTACGGTCAAAACTTTTCAGCCAATCTTCAAATATAGCTGCAGTCATCCATGCCTTTTTGTTGTTTCTGTAAATCACTGGCAGTGTGTTTATGTTGATGTTTTTAAAAATCCTAGGGTTAGCTGCTTTCCCAATCACTAAAGCCGGTTCTCGTTCCCCCAACATGTTAGTGCATAGCATCACTGTTATTCGCTCTTTGCTTTTTTTACCCCCAGCGCATTTTTCTCCTTTGACAAAAAATGTTTTGTCCGTAGTCGCTTTGAAAAATAACCCGGTTTCATCTAAATTAAAAATGTCTTGAGCAGCGTAACCATAGCATATCTCGGATAATTTAGAAGTCCAGTCAGCCGCAGCACTCATATCTGAATCACCGACTTCGCCACATTGCTTACCAAACACAAGATTGTGTCTTTTAATGAAGGCCTCTAACCAGCCGTTCGATGCTTTAAAGACTGAGTTTTCCAATTCTTTTGCAAACTGTAAAGCTCGTTCTTTGATCATCGGCCCAGATAACGGAATTTTTCGTGCAAGTGCTGATTGACACCATTTCCAACAAAGTGTATTTATGTCTTCATTTCCCGTTTTCCTGCTATTCTACTTTTCATACTTGGTGCATTATTTTCAAAGTCATTCATATACTCGGCTTTTCTCTTTAACGTACGTAAAATCTGTGTCTTTCCCACTCCAAACTGTTCTGCCAATAATCGCGAACTTTTACCTTGCTGATTTTGTCGAATCACTGATATTCGTTCTTCCAGCGTTAATGCTTTTGGTTTTACACTTTTGACACTGGCCATTTCCTATATTGTGTGTAACACTTTTAAAATCCACAAAAATAATTCACTGAGATACTGTACATGTACATGAATACACTCTAAGCGGGCAATGACTAATTCTCTACTTAATTCCTGTAATTTATACGGGCCACGCAATGGTCTACTCTGGTCTAGACGGAACCGCGAAGTGATGTCACTTCACGAATCATAGATCTGTGTCTGCACCAGTATTGACTGATAAACGTAACACGTCCCACTGTAATCTGGGACTCACTAAATACGGGAAAACATCAACACCTGTAGACACCTGTGGCGATCGTTTATAGCTCCCAGCGAGACGAAGGACTGGCTGGTCGTCATAAACGGGATAAATAACATTGGCGGCGGTTAATTAGCCTGGTCTCTGGTCGCGTCATACGGTGAGCGCCGTAATCAGTGTTAGCATATAGTAAAAAACTCAGGGAAATTGTAGACCCGGTCCTATAACCAGGGAAACGCTTTAAACAGGTGGTCCTAAGACCAGGTTCGACTGTAGTATATAGGTCCTTGGAAGTCATGATAGCTGAGTGGTTAGTGAACTGGACTACAAAGGACAAGAGGACGGGTTCGATTCCTGATCAATAGCTTCCGAGTTCACCTAGCCTTAAATGGGTACTGGATTTTTTCTGGAAAGTAAAGTGGCACGGGCGTAATACCGACCACATTACCCCGAAAATCATGTGCTGAAGGTCTGTAAAAATTATGGTCACTAACACTATATTCCCTATACGCCACTTGGTGTGACAGGGCTCTTTACTTTTATATTATAGGTCCTTGCCTTGTGATCACATCAGTTATCTTATTACCTACTCTACTTTCATCAAGCTAATTAAACAAACTTTAAACTTTATACAAAACAAAACATTAAATTATTTATTTTATTACTGACTTAGTCACTATACTATCGACTATATTAGTATAAGTATATTCTCAAGTCAATCTGACTCTGACTATTTAAAAAGATATTTTACATGTAAATGATTTTAAATAAACTATTAATTGTATTACTATTACTATTAGTATTAGAATGTAATTGTTATATATATTATATAATACAAAAATACATTTTATTTTATACTAATATATGCTTAAAATAAACATGACATGATCTGATGATTATTACTATACTATTATTTTATATTATTATTATTTGAAAATCTTAAAAAAGTTTAAAATTAATTTATTAATAAAGAATACTTATAAACTATTTACTATTTTACTGACTTTAAAACTTTAACTTTAACACTTTATACTTTATAATATAATAAATATTATTTTAAATATATACTTAATACTAGTAAAAGTAAAAGTGTAAAAGTAAATTACTTATACTAATACTACAAATACCTTTTAATTCCTGGATAATGACAACTATATCTACGGTGCTGAAACGACCTTTCATTTTTATAACGTAGTAGCATTAATTTAGACAAGAAGAATAGTTTTCAGAGTACAGTTTGTTGATCAGAGTTGTGTAGTGTACTAACTGTACTGCTATAAAACAAGGCCATTTCGCTTGCTGTCATCAACCAGAATCTTTTGCACTAGAGTGATGTTCCCTGGTTGTTGCAAAATAATGTGAAAACGTTTATTAAAGTAATATTTAGTATTATTATGTAGAAATGTATTTCAGCTCTTGTTTTTCTTTACGGTATGTATAAACTGACGTTAAAGCTAAAATTATTTACGGATTATTATATAACTAAAATGTAAATGAAAACGAAAAAAAAACGAAATTTAGATTAACTTATACAATATCTTTAGAGTAAACTTGTTATGCAGATGTCAGGATGGCCGAGTGGTCTAAGGCGCCAGGACTCAAGGGAAACCTTCCCATCAGTGATGGGGTGAGTGTTCTGGTCCACGAATGTGGGCGTGGGTTCAAATCCCACTTCTGACAATATTTTTTTTTTTCTTCAAACTGTTATTTTATTCTAATCATCATCAAGTACCGTGCCTACTAGCGTAGGTGATCATGTCTCTCCACAATTTTCGATCTCGGCAGCTATTTATCATTTCTCTGTTGTTGGCCTGCCAAGCCATTCTCTTAAAAGTTAAGCTGTCTGTTATTTTTTCTCTTTGCTTCCCTCTATCTCTTCGTCCTCAATTTTTCCAGTTGTTACAATATACATGTATTACAGTTATTTTCTTCTCATTACATGGCCAAAAAATGACGATTGTCTCTTCCTAATATTGGAAATTAGTTCTCTTTTGCTTTGACCATTATTCTAATAATTTGTATAAAAATGAATGCATATAAATCCTGGTACAAAGCAGATAGTATTAATAATGTAGAGGCAAATGATGAAAATAGGGGTTAGTGACTGTCGAGCTAAATATTCTAATAATTAAATATGTACATAAAATGTTCGACCCAAAAGTTATACACAACTTAAGTGAGTTAACACTATCAAAAGTCATTTTTAAAATTACCGTTAAATCTTTTGATTAAGCAAACAACAATTTCTAACGCTGGTTGCAGACAATGGATATAAGTCAAATATTTATTAATTTAAGAGCTTTGGAATGTTGTTGTTGTTGCGTTCGCCAGCTTTAATCTCTGACAAAGTCCTAGAGACTAGGAACTGAATTTTGCGTGTTAATCCATTTTTCCCTGGCAGCCGTGTGCACAGGGGTCCCTCGCCGCACAGGCAGATAACTCCGACTTCGGAAGTGCTCATGTTTTTTTTCCGTCGATGAGTAACTGACGTTTCAAGCCGGGCCTCGCTGCTGAGATCAGGGGTGGTTGCCGCAGACAGAAATCATAAATTAAAATCCCAACCGGTGTAGCCGAAATTTGAACCCACAACCTCTCTGTCTCGATGTTTGCGTCTAGCCTCGAGACCAACCAGTCCCCCGTGGACTTGGAATATGGGGAAACTGCAACAAGGAACATACCCTCAATGGTTCCTGCCGCCTATCCACCATATACCGGAAGTTCACGTCCTACTGAAAATGATGATCGTCATATTTTTTTAAAAAATGTATAGCGCTTGATGATGTTAGGCCATCGTTGTTGACTCAAATTCCGAACATATAAACAAACAGTTAATCGTCAGATTATCCCCGTCGCACATCAAACAACAGACCGTAAGATTAGTGTACGGCCGGTCTAGGAATTTACCATGAACCGTTACGGTGACGTAGCACACACAACGATGACGTAGCACACACAACAATGTCGCACGCACAGTAATGACGCGCTCTTTAGAATCCTGATTACTCTAGTGAATGCAGCCTATGACGAACAAAACACGGTGCAAATCCCCTAAAGAGATAAAACTACGGCTGACGAAGCATTTCACATTAATGAGTAACATGTAAATAATTTGCGTCAAGCAATTCCAACAACGGTCACAAACAGCACCAATGTGACGTAAAGCGCAGATCAAGTCTAGACGGTGGAAGGTCGCATTCACAACACTTGATTTGAATGAAAGAAATTAAACATGTCTAAGCATTTCTGAGACCTTGAATATTTCTGAGTTGCCTTTCAACAGATGTATAGGTAACTGAAATGTATGCAATGGAATCCAGAGGAGAGAAATTAGTGGGAGACCAAGAATTTTGAGCACAAACGGCCATTGACGTCTCGAAAAATCATTTGGATTGGGCCAATGACGAGTGTAGGAAACATACACCAGCGCATGCTCCAGAGGGGAAGTCAAACAACATCTAATGCTACTGTCAACACAGTATTTACACAGAGTGGATTACAGAAAAACTAGCCATCGGTGAAACGGATAAGAAATGTATCTAACCAGCGAACTACTGGAGACATGAATAAAAGTGCACACCATCTGCATAAATTGAGTACAGCCTTTGTCTATTTCATTTTAGCTTAGTTGAAAATCATTGCACAACGGACATGTCTATATTGCCAAAAATCCCCGTCTCAACACGCTCTCCATAATGAAACACACACGGCCACACACCAGCGAAAGCATTGATATTGAAGATGGCTTCAGCACAGATGCGCGAACATCCAGGCGCCGGCGAAGATCTTGTTCCCAAAATCTCCTTAGTCGTCTCTTACAACATGCTTGGCAGGCGACAGTCGCATTATTCTTTACTTCCCTCACCGTGGTCAGGGCCACGGCAGCCACGCGGGCGACAAGCTCGGGCAACATTCAGCAAAGAAAGTACAACCTGATGATGGTACCAATATGTTATGGTTATGGAAGGCCCCGGTATCACTGCAAACGAATTAAAATCCATAATTACTCAACCGCCCGTGCCAGTGGAATCATCCGAATCAATATCTCATCTCCCAAACAAAGAAAGGTAACTTTAGTCCCATCGTAGCAGTCTCAGCACACGCCAAAATACATAAGGCGAAACCGCGCAGAAAGTGAACACAGCCAACTGTTCCCTGTCATATGATATCATCATTCATCGTAAACAATTGGAATATCAAAACATGATAAAAACGGATGAGATACACAGCTCACGGTGTGCACAGAGCACTTAACTCAGTAGCTCCTGCAACAAGGAACACTTGGAGGACTTGGAATATGAGGAAACTGCAACAAGGAACACTTTTCATGCATAGCCTTCATTTGTTCCCGCCACCTATCCACAATATACCGGAAGTTCACGTCCTCTTGAAAATTATGATCGTCGTATTTAAAAAAAAAAAAATTATAGCGCTTGATGATGTTAGGCCATCATTGTTGACTCCAATTCCGAACATATAAACACACAGTTAGTCGTCAGATTATCCCCGTCGCACATCAAACAACAGACAGTGAGATTATCGTACGGTCAGAAGTAGACTAGACTAGACTAGACTAGACTAGACTAGACTAGACTAGACTAGACTAGACTAGACTAGACTAGAAGTATTATATAACATTTCATAACTAAATTATATTTTTCAATGCTTTTGTACTGTACTATTGTATACAATAAAATTTACTTGTAATGTAAATATTATTTATCAAAATGTAACTGTGTTAGTCAATATATCACAAAATGAATCTTAACATTTATAGTCCGCCTAATTATGGTTCACCTGTATATTAATAATAAAGCCAGTGGACGGGTTTCAATTGAACTGGTCCTGTAATATTCAATAAATTATTGCTGAATTTAGTTCAATATGTCCTGTTTTAGACCAAATCACAAGAAAAACATTGATAGAAATTAACGAAAATAAAATTAATAGTCTATTATAAAAATATCAATTGTCATTATCATCAAGTACCGTGCCTGCTGGCGTAGGTGATCATGTCTCTCCACAACTTTCGATCTCGACAGTTATTTATCATTTCCTTTGTTGACCTTCTGTAAAGCCATTCTCTTATGCTGTCTGGTATCTTTTCTCTTTGCTTCCCTCTTTCTCTTCGTCCCTCAACTTTCTCTGTTGTCACAGTATATTATAGGTGTTCCCTTCTAAATACATGACCAGAAAATGATGACAGTTTCTACCTAATATATTTAATATATGAATTAGCTCTCTCTTTGCTTTGGCCTCTTTAAGAATTTTTAAATTACTCTTCTTAGCTGTCCATTGTGTTCTTAACATCCTTCTGTAAAACAACATTTCTACAGCACCCAGTGATTTTCCTATCTGTTGTCATAATGTCCATGATTCATATCCATATGTTATGACTGGCTCTACATAACATTAAAGAACTCTTTTTTCTTGTTTCTATTGTCAAAAATAGATTGCACTGTATCTTCCTAATTTTTTGGAAAGCTGCTTTTGCCTGAGCCATTCTGCATCTCACCTCTGTTGTACATCTACCATCTGAGGTTAACAATGTTCCCAGATATTTAAATTCATTTACTAGTTTTAATATTGTTCCACTTGTCTTTATTGAGCATTGCTTTGATGTCTTTTTCTTTGTTGCTACCATTACTTCTGTCTTTCTGTTATTAAGGCTGAGTCCTTTATTTTTGCTTTCCTTCACTATAATGTCTAAAACTATATAAATATAATATGTATTTTCAACAATTTTTACGTCACCAATACTGAGATCTACATTTATGAACAGCGGTAAACCTTTGTGCACTATAGTATAATGTTCCTCAACGTCTACTGAACACATGTTCTGACAATTGAGGGTTAGTTACTTCTCCTATGCTGCATTTTATATCAAAACAATACTCAACACAAAAATAACATGCACAAGTAATTGGTGATTCTGGCTGATGCTCTGTCAGTACTATCAGCTCTAAAAAGCCCCAAAAACAATGAACTAGATGACTTGAGAACAACTCTGGACCAACTATGCAATAACTTCTAGAGAGTAGTCATGCAGTGGATACCATCACACTGTAATATACACGGGAACGAACGCGCAGACAAATTAGCTAAAGAGGGAGTGAGATTAACTCATGAGAACCATCCGCTCAGTTATGATGAAGCCAAATTCATCCTCAAAGGACAGTACCATGAAAAATGGAAACGAGAACACACAAAGCATAACGAGAGGGACGGATACCATCAACTATCAAGGAGGGATCAAGTCATCATACTTCGCCTACGCACTGGCCACAATAGAATGAAGAATCACATGTTCACCAAATTCAAAATAGGTACAACCAGCCTATGCCACTGTACACCGGACAATATGACTAGAAAACATGTTCTACAGGATTGCCCCAGTACACAGACCTGAGAAGAGCAATGTGGTCCACACCCACCTCCCTGGAAGAGAAACTAAATGGGGTGGTAATCGAATCACTTAAACAGACAGCTGACTTCATGAGAGAGTCTGGAATCCTACTCTGATTGAGGCTTGATTGCAGAGAGAGAGAGAGAGAGAGAGAGAGAGAGAGAGAGAGAGAGAGAGAGAAAATTAAGTACAACTAATATCTGACATCTGAGGTGGATTATATTTGTAGCCTTTAATCGTCTTGACATACGATTGGCATAGCCTTTAATCGTCTTGACATACGATTGGCATAGCCTTTAATCGTCTTGACATACGACTGGCATAGCCTTTAATCGTCTTGACATACGATTGGCATAACCTTTAATCGTCTTGACATACGATGGGCATAGCTTTTAATCGTCTTGACATACGATTAGCAGCAAGCAAACAGTTAGCAGTTTTGAAAAAAAAAAAACCCCAAATATTGTCTTATGCTGGATGTTGCTTTATTATTCATCATATCTTGTGGTTGAATCTGCCAATAATGGATAGACAGATCTGACAGCAAAATGAACAAGGTGTATTTGTTGTGCATGGTCTCGTCTCAGTTTCTCCTGCGTCCTTTGTCTTCTAATTTTCACATGACTCTCGAATGCCGTTTTTAAAAAATTCGTATACTACCATCTGCTGTCAGACCTTCCCAGTTTCTTTCATTGATAGAGAAGTAACTCAAGGAAGCCCTGAAAATATCCCTATATCTCAGCACTGGTCTATTCCTGTGATCTGTTTCCGTCCACAAATTCAGCATACAATATTTGTTTGAGAATACGATTGCTTTCTTCTTACATGATCTAGCCACCTAAATCTCCAACTTCTAAGTGTTGCCTTGATGGATGGGAGTTTGGCTCGTTTGACACCATCGGTACCAACTATGCGGTACATTAATCACTTCTAATTATATGGTGGTATACTAGTTATCACACATAAGAACAGACAAATAAGACATTGTGAAAAATAAACATGTCTTGGACAAAATAGATAATTTATATTTTCCGTTTATTATTCTCTATACACAAGAAATCAGTAATGACAGGTATTAAACAATGACTCACACACATCACATTTATGCAGACACGTATTACACCAATATGGCTCTACTGGAATATCTGCAGCCATAAGGCCATAATAATACTGGCCCTATTAGGGTCAATCGTTGTGGATTTCCATTAGAAATAAAAACGTTACTGCTGGACAAAAATTATGTATGTTATTATGTGTAAGAGTCCACCAATATTATCCTGGTCTCGTGGAGAGACAAGGCGTCCATGAAAATGTTCCATTAAGTCACAACATATGAAGCAGCAGCAAACATCACTCAAAATATGTAAGGCAACCTTTGTCCACGTCCCTGGACATGCCTTAGTGCGGGGAAATGAAAGAACGGACAGGTAGGCTACCTGCGCTGTCGTTGAAGACGGTCAACCAATGTATCGGGCTGACATCATCAATGCCCTCCGAGATGTGGGAATGGCACACGCCTTCGACAACCATGAGGAAACGTCACTCTTTCCGATGAAAGAGATGAGAGTTAAGATGGCACACAAGAAACTTAGTGGGCGTGTGAGAAGACTTATCAACCAACACAGAACTAGAGTCGTCAGTCGCTGGACACTGCGGGACTTGCTGAGGAGGGGATCTGAGCACCTATGGACATGTTCGGAGTGCAGTGATGACGACCCGCAAATAACTCAATGGTATAACAGAGATTGTAACACCACGAATAGTCCAACAGTACAACCATACATTAAAAGGATGTGACAGGATGGATTCGATGGTTTAATATTATGGTTTGCATAATAGGAAATCAATAAAATGGTGGAAGGAAATATTCACTTGCATTTTAGAGATTGCTCAGGTGAATGCCTACATCTGCCTTTGTGTACTGAAGATACAGTGCTTCAGTATCAGAAAGTAGGAAGAGAAAAAGGAATCCCACTGTCTGCATTTAAGCTACAGCTGATTCTCAGTGTCCAACCTGTCTCTTGTCATCATTTCTCCATCACATAGAGTGTGAAGAGATTAAAAGAACCTTATTTCTGAAAGGCCCTAAGGAAACCATTTAGACAATTATTCTGAAGCCAAAAAAACGTTATGTACAATGTGCAAAAAAAAAAAATTAATTAATAAATAAATAACATAAAAAAATATTAGAATCTAAGTTCTTTTGCACTGTATGTCCAGGTCACCCCAATCTTTTAGTAAAGGACTGTTTCTATGTCTATCACAAAGAAGCTTCTGTTTGAATGAACTATTTTGTGCTTCTTCTTCTTCT
>JAVIAB010000124.1:57455208-57735208 GCA_032433765.1 Megaustenia siamemsis
ACACACACTGCTGATGCCAACTGAGAGTATTACACAACATCCCCTTTTATAGAATCCCCAGGGGAAAAGACAAAGAGGAAGACCAAGAAATTTTTGGAGAAGACAGACAGAAGCAGAGATGAAGTTGATGGGGAAGACATGGAATGATCTTGAAAGAATGGCAAGAAACAGAACGACCTGGAAAGTGTTTGTTGAAGACCTATGCTCCACATGGAGCTGAAATGAAGAAGGAAAACACACACACATTCATTTTCAAATGTGTCATGGCAATCCTAAAGTAAGTAAATAATAACATACAATTATTATCATGGTGGAAACATTAAAACCGAATAACTAAATCGAACATGACACGCTTAAATCAATCCATGATAAACCTGACGTTGCGGAAAGAAATGAGTGTCACATGACACGAAACTTTGCGCTCAAATGAATGTTCGTTAATTCCAATCTTCATGAAGCACCACAATAGATTATTATAAAAATCATTATATATATGATCTCCAAAAAGTGAAGAGAAAAATTCTGATCTCTATAAAGAAACAACAGCCAAGGAAGTAAATGCTTGATGCTGAAGCCATATTAAGCGCTCATTATATCTTATATCAGGAAAGTCAATATTACAGTGAACGAGTTATCAAGATTAGCTTATAAATATCATTATGTATGCCTGCATGTTATTGTATATTTTTTGGTTCTTTATGTCCTGTAAAAAAGTGGAGTAGGAAATGGGAGCGAAGAAGAAGACGGTAAAGAGATATTTAGTTCCCATTTGGGGGAGGGGGGGGCACTTGGAAGTCTCGAGGCAAGCACCGGTCTCGACACAGAGAGGTTGTGAGCTCAAATCGCGGTTGCACCAGTTGGGCTTTTTATTTATGATTTCTGTCTGCGGCAACCACCGCTGGTCTCTGCAGCGAGGTCCGGCTTGAAACGTCAATTACTTATCGATGGAATCAAATATGAGTACCTTCTAAAAAGACGGAGTTGTCGGCCTGTGCGCCAAGGAACCCTGTGGACACGGCTGCCAACTCAGTTTAACACGCAGTTCATTAGTTTCTATGGACTTTGCCAGAGGTTGCGAACGCAAAAAAAAAAAAAAAAAAAAAAAAGATCGAAAATGAAATATTAGTTCCGATCATTATCTGAAAGAGAGGTTTGGTCGATCTGGATCTGTGCAAAAAAAAAAAAAAAAAGAAAAAGAAAACAGATGTCTATAATAAATACCTTAAAGAAACAATGGGACGAGTAGTTAGGCGGGCAGGCCTGGGGTTGCACTGAAACTGATTTCTCGATGAGAAAAGAATAAAATAGTTTATGATTGCAGATGAGAAGTCATTATATTCATGCCACAGCATTCCGAAAAGCACTTCGACACTGTTGGAAAATTCAGTTAACAAGATCAACTCTCTGTGCAAGCCCTTAGAGGCTGCACAGGCAACGATTCCACAAGACGTCCATTGAAAAGAGAGTACACAGTCAATTTTTTAAAATTCGTTTCCAACTTTTACACACACACACACACACACACACACACACACACACACACACACACACACACACACACACACACACACACACACACACACACACACACGCACGCACGCACGCACGCACGCACGCACGCGCACGCGCACGCGCACGCACACACACACACACACACACACGCACGCACACGCACACGCACACACACACACACACATTTGATAAGGCCGACGTCTTATTCGACACTACCAGCCATCTCGTGCATATTTTATTTTAAATGTGAACGAACAATATTTCTTCACACTGAATACACCCATTAATAGGCTATTCTATTCTATTCTAACATTTCTTGTAACTCATTTTCACTCTTAGCGATTCATCAGCATACCTTAGATTATTTATATTATGACCTCCGATTGTTCTTCCAAACATGCCCCTTGTGGATCTTAAAATAATCTCACTAATTTCCAATATTAAGAAGAAACAATCATCACTTTTTGGCGATGTAATGAGAAGAGAACAGCTGGAATATATTGTAACAACTGGACAAATCGAGGGACGAAGAGATAGAGGGAAGCAAAGAGAAAATATACCAGACAGCTTAAGAGAATGGCTTGGCAGTAGGTCAACAACAGAAAGGATAAATAACTGTCGCGATCGAAAGTTGTGGAGAGACATGACCACCTACGCCAGCAGGCTTGGTACTTGATGATGATTCTATTCTATTCTATTGATAGAACGTTGCCAAGTTTTTTCTTCATTCCTTAGAAGAAGAGGAGGAGTAAGGGTGTAACTGTGAGGTATATTTTGAAAGACCGATGGCTTTAAAAGTGGAAAAGGGCATCAATCCATCTGTCATCGTGGTCGGCTCTTTCATCCAATATTCTCGTAGTTTTTCTTGATGGCTCGCCGTGTCACATTTGTTTCGTTTTTTTATATGTTCAAAATTGTCCAGGAAAAGCCAGTTGATGATTCCCTTAGCTGAATGGATACATATACACGATTTGCTCTCTTATTCAGTTTGGATTAGTCGCAGTTATCCTGACTCCAAAATATTCGAATCTTATACTTTTTTTTTTCTACTCCTCTTCTCTTTTGCTGCCCCTAAAAACGCTAATTTCAGAATCCGACTTTAAACTTTAAGGTGCATTCTATTGGATAATAGACGAGGTAAGTTCAGGTCTTAAACATACAAAAAAAAAAAAAGCTCCATGTAATCATAATAGCATATGCTTATGTTGACGTAGGCTTCATCTGCGGAATTTCGTCTTGACAGACAATACGTTTATCTTCCATTTTTTGGGTCTTGAGTCTTTTTCTTTCTTTCTTTCTTTCTTTCTTTCTTTCTTTCTTTCTTTCTTTCTTTCTTTCTTTCTTTCTTTCTTTCTTTCTTTCTTTCTTTCTTTCTTTCTTTCTTTCTTTCTTTCTTTCTTTCTTTCTTTCTTTCTTTCTTTCTTTCTTTCTTATTTAAAACTCTACACAAAGCTTCTGCAGATTGAGATCGAAAACCCGGAAGGGCCGAACCATCTAAAAGCAGACACCCCTCCCCCTTACAAAAAAGACAATTTTTTGCATTGCAGGAAGTTTGTGAAAAGGCAAAGAAAAACAAACCCGAATAAAATGCTGACGGAAATTAGATGTTCCTGGCCACCATCGCAGAACATGGTGCAATGTTAAAACATGTACTCAATAAGAGTGGAACCTACCACGATCTGTGTGATTCGCGTGCCTTTTTGCGCATGCTTTGTTTGGTATGAAGGGGTAAAACGTTTTCAGTGTGAACAAGCTATTTTATATATTGTTCCCTTACATAGTTCAAAAGTGGTTCTCCACAGAATCTTTCCCCACAGTCTTTTGTAAGTAACTTTGGCTGGAAATAGTTGCAAGCTGGCAATTCAGACACGTCGCTGCATCCAACTGGAATCCGAAATATTTGTTTCACCTAAAAATATTATATCGACTCTGTAACCTGCTAGATTTTGTCATGTATACCTGTTAATGCTCCATTAAATTTGGCTTAATTACTTAATGCAATTTCTCGAATACTTTTATATTAAACTCTGTATAATGTCTAGAACAAACCACTTCCATTTGTTTTCATTATATTTAAAATATCTTAATTTGTTTGTAAATAGTAATTGACACAATCAGCAAATTACATCTTTCTACATGCAATCTACAGAAATATGTACTTGACAATTCGAATTGTTAGTCTGCTTGCTTACGTTCGCCCGATGACTAAAGTATTCTAGAGTATTCGTAGACTGTAGAATCCCTTTTCGTCATCCGCCCTTAAAAGGACGTTAAGTGGACGTGTCTGTGTTGTGTTGTGGTTTGCAGTATAACTGTTATATTTGCGCCTTTCGGCCCAACACATCCGACTTCAGCACGACATTTTTGAGTACCGGGTTGTCTTCCCTCTTCGATCCCTGCACGCTTGGCCAGACTAGACAGGTTAGTCTGTTACTGGAGGCACCACGGAGAGGTGGAACAGGGTCTGGATGGTTTTGGTTAATCGATCCTGGCGCAAGCCATCAGCTCTGGGTCGCTGACAACTTCCAGCTCTGGTACTGGGAGGCGCGCCTTCGCCTCCGAATTGTTAGTCTAAATTGGTGGCCAAAATTAATTTATTATTAGTCTACATAGTTTTTAGAGCCAAATAATTAATTCCTTAGTCCAGTTCCATGCAACAGTTTAGAGTACATCTATTTTTAGCGTTAGTTGTGGTGTAATAAATGGGGGAGGAGCAAGGGTCCGCTTCAAATAACAAGACAATAAATTCGTAGATAAACAGAAAATATTAGAATATAAAAAACAAGCAATTGAACAACTGCATAAAATGAGAGTGAGAGAGAAGAACACAAATTGAGGATGTTTGAAAGAAGTAATAGGGCGATAACAAAACTGGGGATGAGAAAAGATAACTCAGTGAAACAGCGTTGCAAAGAAATAAAAAGACGACATACAATTTGAACGAGAGAAGATAAATCGGGGGGCTGGACGTTAGAAAGAAGTAATAGAACGAAAACTAAATTGGGAACGGGAGAAGTCGGTGGGAAAACAAGGACCATATGAACTGTTCACAAGTTGAATCCATATACCTCATAATGAGGCACAAGTGTCCAAAATATGTTTGTGAGTGTAAAAATTTTTTTTTTTTAATTTATGATAGTAAAAGTAAAAAGTAAAGTACCCCCGTCACGCCAAGTGGCGGCGTATAGGGAATATGGTGGACCATAAATTTTACAGACCTTCGGCACATGATTTTTGGGGTAATGTGGTCGGTATTACGCTGGTGCCGCTTTACTTTCCCAGAAAAAAAATCCGGTACCCATTTAAGGCTGGGTGAACCCGGAAGCCGTCGATTGGGATCGAACCCTACCCCTTTTCCTTTTTTTTTTGTTTATGATGATTTTATTTAATTCAAACGTATAGTAAAAAAAAATATATGGACATTTGAATATCAGCCGAGAAAATAGCCATATAAGTTTCCATTTGATAGATTACTCCACACACGAGTGTGAAATCGTTTTATAAGTATGGCAGCCTGTTGTAAAAGTGTAAGAGAAATATTCAGGCATGTTCCAAAACTGGTTCAAAATAATGAGAAGTTTTCTCTTTGTATTTCAGAAACTGTAGTTTTTGAAGATTTTATTTTCATATTTTTACCCGTGTTGGAAGATTTTATGATTTGACAATTTCATAGAATGGGAAATTCCAAAATTACATCTTTTTTAGGAAATTTATTGATTCGCCGTCTTGGCATTAAATCTTGACTGCAATAACTCTTCGGCGTTTGATTTTTACCACTTTCATTTGTTGTTGAATTTTTGCATCAAATATTGTTATTTGATAATCCCCTACATTTTTTCTCTTATAATGTACGTTCCCGAAATAACTTGTTATAAATATATTTTATTAACATGAAATCCCCTTTACAACTACTTTTACGCGTCTCAAGTACTTGCCAGAGTTATAATAGTTTAAACTCAAGAACTAATTGTCTGTGATCACGTATTCGTCCTGCATTATTTAAGAGACGTGCGAGGAATCCCAGCCATTTATTTGAACAATTCATGATTCAAAATATGTACAAAAACTATGCGAGTAAAACAAATACTCATACGATCAAGAAGAAACATAATTATAATATGGCACAATTTCAGTGTTAACACGACAATATGTCGCTATAAAGACAACGAATAACTAAACTTTATTTATTGAGCCCATTTTCTTGGACTGCAGGGTTTAAAAAAAACAAATAAGGATGGCAATTTTTCAAAATGAATCGGGGGAAGTCTGACTTCAAAACAAGTCTTGGGTATCCATGGCCTATTCATTGCCAACTTTATTCAATATTGGTTCATTCATTTAGAACCGTTACCGCATCGAAGGTTGGCTTCCATGGAGCGCCATTCCGCTGTCTCTTGCTTTGAGAGCTTTGAGAGTGTAGCAGTGAGTTGAGAATGTATAACAAAAGGTGAGCGAGAGAGTAAAGTCACGGGAAGGAGGTGGAAATTTAACTCAGACAAAAAAAAAAACATAGAATTTCCCGTGAATAAGTGAGTGTCAATCAGAGAAATGGACAAATGTAAACGATTTTATTGATTAGTACAATCAGACGAGAAGTGAAGCTTACTCAGGCGGACGGCTTGAGAGCCGTGCCGTAGGAGGCGGTAGCCATGACAGCCGTACCAACCTCTGTAGTTGATTGTAAATAGTTAGGTTGAGACAGAGGTCGAAAATGTTTATCAGTGTTTCAGTTAAGCGTTGTAAATAGATTATGCTCTTGCAGCTAAACTGAGAACAATGTTATCGGGAGGCAGTTACCAAGCCTCCACAGTGTTTAATATTATTTGTTCCAGTCATCATCATCATCGAGTGCCTTCTCCGCAACGAAGGTTGGATACCATGGATCGCCATTCTACTCTGTTTCTTGCTTTCATGGTGCAGGCTGTCATAGATTGACTTGTCCATCTTTTGATGTTACTCGTCCATGTTAGTCTTGGTCTATCTCTGCCTCTTTTTCCTTGTATTTTCCCCTCCAATATTACTTTTAGTAGGCTGTTGTGTCTTTTAACATGCCCCCAAAAATTTCATTTGTCTTGTCTTAATTGTATTTAGTAGTTCTCTTTTTTATTTTCAGTTGTTTTAAAACTTCATCGTTTGTTATCTTTTGTTTCCATCCAATTCTACCTATTCTTCTATAAATCCACATTTCAAAGGCTTCAATTTTCTGTTCTGTTTTCTTGTCTAATGTCCATGTTTCTGCACCATACAGGAATATTGAGAAGATGTAACATTTTGCCATTCTTAGTTTCAGCCCTGCTGATTTTTGTTTTGTTGTTAGTATATTTTTCATGGCATTAAAATTACTTTTTGCCATTCCTATTCTTTTGTTTATTTCAGTTTTGCATTTTCCATCATTGGTTATAGTATGTCCCAGGTAGTTGTAGCTCTGGACTGTCTCCAGATGTATTCCCTCAACTGTGATATTTAATTGTAGGTCTTGAGAATTTTCTTTGTTTATGATCATAGTTTTAGTCTTTTTGATATTCATTTCTAGTCCATATTTTTTGCTTGTTATGTTTATCACATTAAGCAATTGTTGTAGGTCTTTAGGATTTTCTGCTAGTAGAACAGTATCATCAGCATATCTTAGGTTATTGATTATCTTTCCATTAATGTTTAGACCTGGTATCTCTGAGATGTTTTTAAAGATTTGCTCAGTGTATAGATTGAACAAGCTTGGTGATATGATGCATCCTTGTCTTACTCCTCTTTTTATGTCCATGGGTGTAGAGTTCTCCTTATTATATCTTATTATTGCTGTTTGCTCCCAGTACAAATTACATATTAGTCGTATGTCTGTGTCGTCTAGATTTATATCCTTTAGGCAGTCTATGAGTTGGTTATGGTGTATTCTATCGAAAGCTTTGGTGTAGTTCAATCAATGTTCTCATGCTGAATATGGCTTCTTTTGTCCCCACTGTTTTTCCTGAATCCAAATTGTTGCTCATCTAATTCAGTATTGATTTTATTCTGAATCCTTCCCTTTATAACTTTTAGTAAAATTTTTGTTACCTGGCTCATTAGGCTTATTGTTCTGAAATCACTGCATTCAACTGCACCATTCTTTTTAGGCAATGCAATGAAAGTTGATGTTTTTAGACTGTTTGGTATGTATCCTGTATGGTATATGTCATTGCATATGTTTGTGATCACTTCGATGCCAAACTCTTCTAGAGCCTGTATAATCTCTATCTGTATATTGTCAGGTCCTGCTGCCTTTCCCTTATTCATTGTTTTTATAGCTTTTTCTACTTCAGATTTCAGGATTTTATAGTTGTATGTACATTTTATGTCTGACTTTTTGTCCCTTTCGTCATGAAATAATTCTGTTATATATTCTTGCCATCTATCTATTATATCTTTGTTGTATGTTAGCATTCTTTCCTCTTTGTTTGCAATACATCCGTTTCCTGCAGCTTTTTAGTCTTTATTCGTCATTATCTTTATTTATGTGTGCATCTCTCTTAAATTTTGTTTACTTTCCATAGTTTCGACTTCTAGACTTCTTTGGTTGAACCAGTCTTCTTTTGCCTTTTTGCACACTCTCCGTATTTCATTGTCAATATCCTTGTATCTGGCAGTGTTTTTCGCTTGTCTTCTTTCTTCCATTTTTTCTAAGATTTTGTCAGTTATCCATTTTTGTTTTTTGTTACTTCCCTTTTTGGGCAAGGTGTTGCAGGATTCTTGCATCCTGTTTTTTATGCATTGCCATTTTGTTGTGACTTTTTCTTCAGGATTTTCTCTTCTGTACTGCTCAATCCCCTCTTCTAGCAGCTTCTGATATGTGTTCTTTACTTGTACAGTATAAGTTTCTTTTACATCTTTCTGGTTTAACGTTGTTATATCTATTGGTGTTGCTGAATTAGTTTTTTGTTTGTTTCTCTTTAATTTGATTTTCATTTTTATCCTTACAGGATTGTGGTTTGAATTAATATCTGCTCCTGGGTAGGTTTTGGCTTTCTTGACGCTGTTCCTGAATCTGTATTTTATCATTATGTAATCTATTTGATTTCTCTTCTTGTCTCCAGGACTTTTCCATGTGTATAATTTCCTTTTCTCTTGCTCAAAGAAGGTGTTGCATATTATCAGTCTGTTTTCTTCACAAAATTGTATTAATCTTTCTCCTCTGTTATTCCTTTTTCCTAGACCATGATTTCCTATAATGGTCTTATATTTACCTTTTCCTACTTTAGCGTTCATATCACCCATTATAATCAAGATGTCTGATGATTTCACTTGCTTCATAACTGTGTTTAGATCTTCATAGTATGCCTCTATTTGTTCGTCTGTATAGTCTTGAGTAGGTGCGTATGTCTGTATTTTTGCTATATCTAATGGTTTTGCCTTCATTTTTAATATTATAATCCTATCATTCTATGTCAAGTGAGTATTTATATATTTTTGTAGCTCTCGTTTTATTAGAATGCCTACTCCTCTTTGATGTTCTTTTCTGTTACCTGAATATATAAATGTATATTTATCGTCTTGTATGAATCCACTTTCCTTCCAGTATTTGTTCCAGTGTAGAACTTAAACCAAGAGTCGACTATGTTGATAATGTTAGTTTAAGAGCTGTTCAAGTGTAGAACTTAAACCAAGAGTCGACTATGTTGATAATGTTAGTTTAAGAGTTATTCAAGTGTAGAACTTAAACCAAGAGTCGACTATGTTGATAATGTTAGTTTAAGAGTTGTTCAAGTGTAGAACTTAAACCAAGAGTCGACTATGTTGATAATGTTAGTTTAAGAGTTATTCAAGTATAGAACTTAAACCAAGAGTCGACTATGTTGATAATGTTAGTTTAAGAGTTATTCAAGTGTAGAACTTAAACCAAGAGTCGACTATGTTGATAATGTTAGTTTAAGAGTTGTTCAAGTGTAGAACTTAAACCAAGAGTCGACTATGTTGATAATGTTAGTTTAAGAGTTATTCAAGTGTAGAACTTGAACCAAGAGTCGACTATGTTGATAATGTTAGTTTAAGAGTTATTCAAGTGTAGAACTTAAACCAAGAGTCGACTATGTTGATAATATTAGTTTAAGAGTTGCTCAAGTGTAGAACTTAAACCAAGAGTCGACTATGTTGATAATGTTAGTTTAAGAGTTATTCAAGTGTAGAACTTAAACCAAGAGTCGACTATGTTGATAATGTTAGTTTAAGAGTTATTCAAGTGTAGAACTTAAACCAAGAGTCGACTATGTTGATAATATTAGTTTAAGAGTTGCTCAAGTGTAGAACTTAAACCAAGAGTCGACTATGTTGATAATGTTAGTTTAAGAGTTGCTCAAGTGTAGAACTTAAACCAAGAGTCGACTATGTTGATAATGTTAGTTTAAGAGTTGTTCAAGTGTAGAACTTAAACCAAGAGTCGACTATGTTGATAATGTTAGTTTAAGAGTTGTTCAAGTGTAGAACTTAAACCAAGAGTCGACTATGTTGATAATGTTAGTTTAAGAGCTGTTCAAGTGTAGAACTTAAACCAAGAGTCGACTATGTTGATAATGTTAGTTTAAGAGTTGTTCAAGTGTAGAACTTAAACCAAGAGTCAACTATGTTGATAATGTTAGTTTAAGAGTTGTTCAAGTGTAGAACTTAAACCAAGAGTCAACTATGTTGATAATGTTAGTTTAAGAGTTGTTCAAGTGTAGAACTACGGCTCGAGTGTAAAATCAAGACAGTGATTTGAGTTAACGTAAGGAGTCGATTTCAGCCAGACTAAGAAGAATTTTCCAGAATGGATGATTAGAGAACGAGAGTATAGAGCACGTTTGTGAAGCACAGTGTCTGACATTTATTAGTGCAGGTGAGCAGCAGGGAAATAAGTAGTGGCTGATTTTTAAACTGTTGTGTTTATTTACAAACTATTCATGAATAAACTCGAGTCATGTTTTAAGAATGGATTTCCTTGAACATTATTACATTGTTAGTGTCTAAGTGTATGTGGCGTAGCGAAGAACGAATACTCAGTGGGCAAAGAAAGATCTGGTCTTCAGAGTTCAGTGGGGCCGGAACAGCAGAAACATCAACGCGAAGTACATTATTTTCAGAGAACACGTGTGGGCGCGAAATTCGTGTCCTAGCCATTCACGGTTCAACCCTTTTAACATCACGGTGCAACACAATTAAGACATGTGACAGATAAACTGATTTGTCAACAGTCACTAGAGTGTTGCTAGCAGATAAAGAGTTGATCAGCGGCCTGTTTGTCGAGGGGAGCAAGTTAACAGTCACTAGAGTGTTGCTAGTGGATAAAGAGTTCATCAGCGGCCTGTTTGTAGAGGGGAGCAAGTTAACAGTCACTAGAGTGTTGCTAGTGGATAAAGAGTCGATCAGCGGCCTGTTTGTTTGTCAAGGGGAGCAAGTTAACAGTCACTAGAGTGTTGCTAGTGGATAAAGAGTTGATCAGCGGCCTGTTTGTCGAGGGGAGCAAGTTAACAGTCACTAGAGTGTTGCTAGTGGATAAAGAGTTGATCAGCGGCCTGTTTGTCGAGGGGAGCAAGTTAACAGTCACTAGAGTGTTGCTAGTGGATAAAGAGTTGATCAGCGGCCTGTTTGTCGAGGGGAGCAAGTTAACAGTCACTAGAGTGATGCTAGTGGATAAAGAGTTGATCAGCGGCCTGTTTGTCGAGGGGGGTAAGTTAACAGTCACTAGAGTGTTGCTAGTGGATAAAGAGTCGATCAGCGGCCTGTTTGTCGAGGGGATCAAGTTAACAGTCACTAGAGTGTTGCTAGTGGATAAAGAGTCGATCAGCGGCCTGTTTGTCGAGGGGAGCAAGTTAACAGAATCAAGTCAATTCCAGCAAGAAATCCATCAATCGAATGAATGTGTTCACATTAAAGTCTCATTAACAGTCTCATTCGGATAATATAAAAGGATTGGTTGTAATGTTACAGGTTGTCACAGGCTGAGTTGTTCATCTTTTGATGTTACTCGTCCAAGTTAGTCTTGGTATGCCTTTTACCTAGTATTTTCCCTTCAAAGATTACTTTTAGTAGGCTGCTATGTCTTTTAACGTGCCCCAAAAATCTCATTTGTCTTGTTTGAATTGTGTTTAGTAGTTCTCTCTTCATTTTTAATTGTTTTAAGACTTTAGCCTTTGTTTTCTTTTCTTTCCTCCTATTCTTCTATACATTCACATTTCAAAGGCCTCAATTTTTCAGTTTCCTGTCCAATGCCCATGTTTCTACATCATGCAGGAATGTTGAAAAGATATAACATTTTGCTATTCTTATTTTATTAATTTTTTTTTCTCTGGTGTTATTTGTTTTGATGTTAGTCTATTTTCATGGGATTAAAATTACTTGTGCCATTCCTGCTCTTTTGTTGATTTTAGTTATACGCTTCCCATCATTGGGAGTCGCGATAGCTCAGTGGTTAGTGAACTGGTCTACCAAGGACAAGAGGTAGGGTACGATCCCAACCGACGGTGTCCGGGTTCACCCAGCCTTTAATGGGTACCGGATTTTTTTTCTGGGAAAGTAAAGCGGTACAAGCGTAATACCGACCACATTACCCCAAAAATCATGTGGTCTGTAAAATGTATGGTCACTAACACCATATTCCCTATACGCCACTTGGCGTGACGGGGGTACTTTACTTTTTTTTACTCTTACTTCCCATCACTGGTTATAGTATGTCCAAGGTAGTCAATATAGGTCATCATCATCATCAATGAGTGCCGTCTCCGTCGAAGGTTGGCTACCATGGAGTGCAATTCCACTCTGTCTCTTGCTTTCATGGCACAAGTCAACCTATTGTCATATGTTGACTTGTCCATCTTTTGATGTTACTCGTCCATGTTAGTATTGGTCTGCCTCTGCCTCTTTTACCTTGCATTTTCCCTTCCAATATTACTTTTATTAGGCTGTTGTGTCTTTATCATGCCCCCAAAATTTCATTTGTCTTGTTCTAATTGTGTTTAGTAGAACTATTTTCATTTTCAGTTGTTTTAAAACGTCATCGTTTGTTTTCTTTTCTTTCCATCCAATTCTACCTATTCTCTTCTATAAATCCACATTTCAAAGGCCAGTATAGGTCTTCTTCTTCTTCTACCTTTTTAGCTCCCAGTGGAGCATAGGTCTTCAACAAACACTTTCCATGTCGATCTGTTTTTTGCCATTCTTTTAAGATCATTCCACGTCTTCCCCATCATCTTCATCTCTGCTTCTATCTGTCTTCTCCAAGAATTCCTTGGTCTTCCTCTTTGTCTTTTCCCCTGGGGATTCTAAAAAAGGGTCTGTTGTGTAATGCTCTCAGTTGGCTTCTGCAGTGTGTGTCCTATCCAGCGCCATCGTCTTCGCTGTATCTCTTTATCCACTGGTGTTTGGCTGGTACATTTCCATAATTCTATGTTAGTGATTTTGTCCTGCCATTTTCATCCTTTTATTCTGCGTAAGCATCCATTAATGAAACTCTGTATCTTCGTGATTGTCAATTTTGTTGTTCTCCATGTTTTACATTCATATAATAGGACCGCCTTAACATTTGAGTTGAAAATTTTTATGTTTGTATTTAACCTAATTTCTTTGGATTTCCATATGTTTCCCGGTGCAATGAAAGCTCCTCTTGCTTTTGATATCCTTATTTTGGTATCATTTTCTGTTCCTCCCTCTTTATCTATAACCCAATATAGGTAGCTAAGGCTTATTCTTCGTTTTCTGCTGCAGTGAAATGAGCATCTTTAAGTTTGCTCGGTGTACGCTGATGTCGATTCTTGATCATAACCAGTTAATTGAATTATATAAGTAAACAAAAGTACCAGGCTAACACTAGTGGGACAAAAAATTTACACCAAAGACGATAGCGCTGGAGAACGAGCACTGCGGAATTCAAGTCAAATTATTACATGACAAGACCATTTTTGTATTCCTCAAAGGAGGAAACAAAGAAGAAGGTTGAAAATGCGTGATGTAAAAGGTAGAAGCAGAAGACAGCTGTTTCTCTTTGATAGTTTAGTTATTTTGTTCATTTGCTTATTTCAGAATTATAACCTGGACACGATTCTTGTATAGCACAATCAAGTTATTAGACATAGTTACACCTCACATGTCAGTAACAACTGTGGTTACCTGTTTACTACTTTAAATCATAAAGCATCAAGTGTGATAGTGATTGAAATATTAGTTTGATCATCACCAATAATATTACTGAAATAAACATTGATCAAGCTTGGAAAACAAAAATCATGTCTGTGCACGATTTCACAAATGAGAATAACTTCTTTCAAATAACAATGTTATGACGACGAAATGTAGACGCATGTACTCATTCCCATTAAACGCAGAACAATTTCCAGATTAAGAACTAAAATGACCATCTACAGATTAAAAGAAGCAGCAAAGAGTGAGCATTTTGGTGCGTCCAAGATGACGGTGTATTTTCACTAAACCGTTGTCAACGACGCGTTATTTTATTTCTGTGAGCTTCTAAAGGACGGAAATCAATCACCTATAATGAAGGTGCCTCCACGTGCCGTAGAGCTAATTGATTGGAGTTGGCCAGTCTATAACGTGGAAACGGGTTCTGGACCGTGCGACTGAGTGAGTGCACGTGAGTCTAGGCCATCCACAGCATCGACGTTCAGCGACCATATCAATCATGACGACAGTAAGTATTCAGATGAAGCCCAAAAGACTAAGAAGACTAATCAACCAACACAGAACTGGAGTCGTCAGTAACTGACACTGCGAGACTTGCTGAAGAGGGGATCTGAGCACCTATGGACATGTTCGGAGTGCAATGATGATGACCCACTAATAATTCAATAACTCAATAACAAGCAGCCGTGCAGATAATGAAGATATTGGATGATTTTAAGAAAATAACACAAAACGTAACGGTTTGGTAAATCTTTCTTGAAGATACATGGGTAAAGGTTTAATATCGTTCCGTAAATTATTTCATCGAAGGAGTAATCTCTCCTTAAATGAACCTTTTAATATGTTTTAATTGATCTTTTTCACTATCGGAGGTGTCCTAAGGATTTTTCTGTAGCATTTTGTGATTTATTTCGACTGAATTAATACCCTGAATTAATTTTAGTCAATGGCTGTTTGCAAGATTGTCCACTATTCACAACCACGTTTTTGAAAGCTATTCTGGGACTATATTCTACAAATTCTGACAGCGGAATCATATTAAGTGTCTTCAAAGAAGTGTCATCATCATCGTCATCATCATGTGCCATTATGGTTGGGGTAAGCGATCATGTCCTTCCACAGTCTTCTATCAACAGCGCATCGTATCAATTCTATTGGTGACTGTTTTCCTTGCCATGACACCAAGCTATCTAGTATTTTCTCTCTATCAGTCGCCAGCGATCTCTCTTTCTCTGTATTTTGACAGTTGCAACTAAATATTCCAGCGTTCCTTTTCTCATGATGTGCCAGAAAGATGTTGATTGTTTCTTCCTGATATTTTTTAGGAACTTCCTTTTTGTGTTTGCTTCTTTGAGAATTTCCTCGTTGGTCATTTTAGCTGTCCATGGAACTTTCAACATTCTTCTGAGAAATCTCATCTCTGTGGCCTCTAATAGAATTTTCATTTGTTTCTTTACTGTCCATGATTCGCTTCCATGGGTCAGAATTGGCTCTTTATAGCACCGATGAACTATCTTTCTCACTACTATTGACATATTTTTGTTGCATACGACGTTTTTTTATTTTCTGAAATGCTATTTTGACCTGAGTTATTCTGCTTTTTATTTCTGTGGTGTATCTTCCGTTTTTATGTTATTATTGTGCCAAAGTATTTGACGCGTTGACGTGTTTATGATTTGTTCTATTTATTTTTATGCTGCATGATGGTAATGATTGTTTCTTCGCTATGACCATTACTTCTGTTTTCTTACTGTTCAGACTGAGACCTTTATTGTTGCTTTCTTTTACTATTATGTCTATCATTTCTTGTAGTTCATTCTCTGTCTCTGCTATTAAGACTATGTCATCCGCATATCGCAAATTGTTTATGTTATGACCGATGACTTCAATTCCTTTTATATCTACTATAGATCTCATAATACAGTTATCACCACTATTGTCCAACAAGGAAATAACTCTAGAGGCAAAACGGGCACTCTACAATATAATC
The DNA here is from genome assembly GCA_032433765.1 of Megaustenia siamemsis. Taxonomy (NCBI): domain Eukaryota; kingdom Metazoa; phylum Mollusca; class Gastropoda; order Stylommatophora; family Ariophantidae; genus Megaustenia; species Megaustenia siamemsis. Next base: position 57,470,849 of record JAVIAB010000124.1, read on the forward strand.
TTTATCCCAACGTTGTACTACCAATGCCAATCCTTGACCCTAGATGCAAGAACAATAAGAAAAATAACCTCTACTGAGATAAAATGTGTCAGACAAATGACATGAAACAGTCTGAGAGATAAGATCAGAAATGAAGAACTGAGAAAAAAGCTAGAAGTAGCCCCCGCCATAGAATATATAAAGAAACAACAGATAAAATGGTTTGGCCACGTGACACGGCAGAAATATAAAAATACAACACAACGAGCCCTCAAAAAACGTTGCGAGAATACCAAATCCAATGGTCGACCACGAAAAAGATGGATCGACGGAATATTAGAAGAAGTAGGAAACATAACAGCAGCAGATGCGAACAGAAGAGAAAAAGGCCGCAAATGATATCTCCCTTCCATGCTTAAAGGCAAAGGAGGAAGGAAAGAAGAAGAAAAAGATCTCATAATATTTTCGTTGTAAAGTGAAAACAAATCCGACGACAGAACACAGCCTTCTCTGACTCCTTCTTTTATATATTGGAGTTGTCCTGTTTGGCTGCTAATTCTCACAGCTGCTGAATGAACAATGAAGTGTATATTTCTAAAATACGCAATTCTCTCCTGTTTTTATTGCTCTTGTCTTTTACGATTGTTTTGTTCACTGTCCGCGAAATTGACCGTATAGCCATTACATGGAGTTTATTATTTTTTCCAGGATATTGCTAACTGTTGGGTGGTTTACTCGTGGCCCAAATATGTCTAGTAGTATCTAAAAGCGTTAGACACGTATTTAAACATTGTATGGACAAAATGAAAACATTTTAAGTCTTTGGCAAATCGATTTATTGGTTGATTGATAATTTCAAACATTTTCTTTCAACACTTCCTTTAAAAATTGAACTTAAGTCTCTATATACACCTCTCTTTTACAATTTTTTGTTCAGTCACTGATGAAATAATTGTCATTTGCATGAAACCTACGTAAGCGCAAATCATTAAAAAAACTAGTTTTATATTTTAACAATTAAAAAAAAAACCTCAGTTGTCTCGTTTAAAAAAAAAAAAATGTTTCTGGGGTGTGTACCAAGGTTTTAAAAATATTTTATTATCTTTTAATGCTTGATTTTTTTTTTTTGACCAGAAACAAATGAATAAACATCCAGATTTAGCCGTGCCCGTGTTTCAAAAACAAACAAAACAACAGAAACATTTTTAAGCTTTTGTGTAAATTGTTTCACAAAAAATGTGTTAATTAATACCTTGTGGCTTTAAAAAACAAGCACTATTGACAAAACAAGTTCTATTAATGAATGTTTGTGTGTGTGTGTGCTTGTGTGTATGTTCGTGTGGGGGTGGAGGGAGGTAGGTGTGTGTTCCCTATGTAATAGATTATTAGAGATGTCACCACATTTTTAACGACAGTCACGGTCTAATACAGCGCGTCTCACCCGCTATCGAACCCATCTCCTCATTAATTAAATCATCTTTTAGAATATTGCAACGAAATGTGAACGGGGGTACGTCCATTAAGTAAAAAATGAAAATAAATGTGCCTGTGGGTGTGCGTGTGTGTACATGTAAGTGTTTGTGTGGCGGCCACTTGTTGTGACACGCCTGCCTGACGAGCCTCGCTGGGCTGTGTCAAGAGGCTGAGGGTGTCGTCTCTTCAATACGGTTGTTGTTCGTACGTGCAGTACCCGTGAGTTCACACAGGATTGCTCGAAAATATGGTGGTGGTGTACAGGCTGCCATTTTCTTCTTGTTTAGTGGTAAAATAATTCAAGAAAGCCGAGTTTAGTAGATAGTGAGACTTAATCCACACAAATTTGGATCGCCGTGGTTCCCAAAATAACTATCAAGGGAACAACAGAAACAAAGGAAAACAACGGGAAGTTACTAAACTATATATCTTTGGGGATGGAAGCATTCAACTTCGCCGATCACGGCCCCTACATTTTGAGGAGTGGGTAGTAATGTTGTTCCTCGATCCCCCACTCTGGTGCGCAGATACTCTCTTCTTTGATTTTCTTCAACTGGATCGACTCGAGAGTGTCTGGTTAGGATTGAACAGTATACGTTGGCGTTCGTGGCAACGAGATGGCCATAAGGACAGTAGGGGCTGTCATTGGGCTGGAGGTGTTACAAATGAACATAACTAAAATACCAGCTCTAACAGGAACATTACAACGAAGCGGAGTAGGGTCTGGATGGTTCTGGTTCACCGATCCTGGCTCAAACCATCAGCCGTGGGTCGCTGTCAACTTCCAGATCTGTTTCTGTGAGGTGCCTTTGCCTCAGGTACTGATTCTGTTTTCGTAGCTACCTTGCTTAATGAGAACTTTTATAGTCGTCTCATTGTCTTATTCTTCACTGAGCGTTCAAGTCTTTTTATCATGTGAACTTGGTTCTTTGTCCCGTGCTATGATGGAGTGTTAGGAACAATATCATGACTCAAGATGAACTTACAGAATGGTCAGTATTGGTACGTACGTGAGTGTGTTTGTCCTGTTTCCCCTCCTCCACCTTACTATTGCAAGTTTGTCTGCTGCTACATTTCAGGAAATGCTACACAATATGATGTTATCCACTGCAAATTTGGGAGCCGCGATAGCTCAGTGGTTAGTGAACTGGACTACAAAGGACAAGAGGTAGGGTTCGATCCCAACCGACGGCTTCCGGTTCACCCAGCCTTTAATGAGTACCGGATTTTTTCTGGGAAAGTAAAGCGTAATACCGACCACATTACCCCAAAAATCATGTTCCGAAAGTCTGTAAAAGTTATGGTCACTAACACCATATTTCCTATACGCCTCTTGGCGTGACAGGGGTACTTTTTTTTATTAACTGCAAAGCTGCTATTAATAACATTTTATAGAACGGAGCGCTACGACAGTTGAAAAAAAAACGTCCTTCTTCAGAAAAGAACGCAACACATTCAATTAACGCAGGGCAGGAACAAACCAATCAATAGACTAAGACTTTGGTGTTTGCTGGAATAGTCGGCGGAGAGGAACATGGAATGTCCAAGATGGGTCAATGCAAAGCAATGCACATACATGCATCCAAATGCGAAGCTGTAGTGAAGCTAACAGTGAGGAGAAATGAAACAAATAAATATGTATAGAAACAAATTGATATGGTTTAAAGCTTTACGTAACAAGTGGACACCACAAATCAGAACGACGTGTCGGCGCAAAGGTCTTCAACAGGAACAAACATGCAACACACGTACCGATATGTATTTAAAATAAAAAAAATAAAAAAATTAAAAAATCGAGCTAGAAAGAAAAATGAGAAGTAAAGGAGAATATAATTTCACTGCCCGTAGTAAAAAAAGAAATTCATTTAAGAAAGATCAGAAATCTGTGTGAAACATGTGAGATGCGATGCTTGAGAAAAGTAACAAACAACACAAGAAGAGATAGAATACCAAATGAAACCATAAGAAAAATGGTAGGAACAAAACTCTGCCAAGAATATATAGAGCAACAACAACTTAAATGGTTTGGCCACCAGGTCAGAATGAATCCTTACCTATCATCATCAAGGGCGTTCTTCTCGAGAATGCACGGAGAAAGACCAATAGGAAGACCCAGAAGAAGATGGATAGATGCAATGACACAGAGACCTGTAACAACAAAGGAAAATCACTAATTCAGACAGTTCGAGCAGCGCAAGAACGACAAATGATATAATTAAGGCACCTTTTCGGTACCTGTGAGAAAGAGAAAGGAAGAAGAAAGTGGAAGAAAGGAGAATAAAATGTTAATAAAAAAGTTCCCTGTAAGATCTAAGAAGAACCGTCCTTCTGAAAGAACAGAAGTGTGCACGGGGTGCATGTGGGTGCATACAAGTGAAAATATGTGCACACCGCACGCAGTAACAGAAGTTTACAAAAACAGATCTGTGTCCAAGATGCAGTGACGACAATTCGAACTAAAAACAAAAGACCTGAGCTCACGTTTAATTACCTTCAAGCCTACACACTGACTGGGAGCCGCGATAGCTCAGTGGTTAGTGAACTGGACTACCACGGACAAGGGGTAGGGTCCGATCCCAACCGACGGCTTCCGGGTTCACCCAGCCATAAATGGGTACCGGATTTTTTTTCTGGGAAAGTAAAGCAGCACGGGCGTAATACTGACCACATTACCCCAAAAATCATGTGCTGAAGGTCTGTAAAATATAGGGTCACTAACACCATATTTCCCTATACGCCACTTGGCGAGACGGGGGTACTTTACTTTTACTACACACTGACTGTTGCGCCACAGACAGTAAGTTAGACATAGACAGTGGCGATATTTAAACTTGAACATATTTCTTCACGAAAATAAGAACTGCTATAGGATCGTGTCTATTACTTGAATGGTTACATTGATATAAATATTAGATCACAAGCTAAGGATGCATGTATTGTTTTAATCCAATCTATCTTCTTATTGTCTCAATGTCTTGTTTTAACCCAATCTATCTTCTTATTGTCTCAATGTCTTGTTTTAATCAAATCTATCTTCTTATTGTCTCAATGTCTTGTTTTAATCCAATCTATCTTCTTATTGTCTCAATGTCTTGTCTTAATCCAATCTATCTTCTTATTTTCTCTCCAATATGCCTTTCAGCGTCTAGAGGAGTATTTATTGTAATATTCAGTTTTTATGTTTGCTTTTTATTTCGATATGTTTCTTAGTGCTTCTAATAATTCATCAATCCATCATTTCCATGACTATCGCTGTGATTTAGTGTTCTTGTAGCGTTTGTTGATAACTCTCCCGTCTATTGATTGTAAATAATAAAATAAATGACCAAAATACTGAATGTGAAAAAGGGAAATAGAATAAGAAATTATACTTTGCGCAAAAGTTTTGCGATTTCAGGAGCGCTCTTTTCTTTTAAGAAACAACAGAACAAATTATTTGGAAGAACAACATGCATGCTTTATGAAAAAGAACAGAACTAGTCTTGCAATGGTTAACAGAAAAAAAAACTGTCTCCAGAAACAGACTAATCTTTCTAGTCTGACCAAAAGAGTTGGAATCGAAGAGGGAAGACAATTCGGTACTCCTGTAGTCGGATGTGTTGGGCCGAAACGCGCAATTATCATAGTTCTACTACAAACTACAACACAATGTATCTACGTCAACTGAACGTTCTTCTAAGGAAGGATGTTGAAGAGGACATCAATTCCTTTAGTCGTCATCGGGTGAACGTCAGAGCGAAATAATCAGTACCTCTACTTCTTTTTCTTTTACCTTTTAACATTAAGAAAGGTATAATTTACGGTCTTTGGCTCACCTCTTCTACTGTAAATATTTCATGAATCCATCGATCTTTTAGTCAAAGTAAAGTACCCCCGTCACGCCAAGTGGCGTATATGGTGTTAGTGGCCATAAATTGTGATTTTTACCTTATTAAAAGCCTCTTCGTCAACAGCAGCTGCAGGGTCAGAACAGCAGCAGGCTACACAGACCACTTCGAAGTTAGATCAGGTGTAAGACAGGGGTGCGCACTATACCCCCTACTGTTTATTACATACATGGACTATATATGCAAGCTAGCCAACCCATCAGAGACAGAGGAGATCAACGAGCTTCTATTTGCAGACGATCAGGCACTAATACATGAAACAATAGAAGACCTACAAGAACACTTAAACAAACTCAACATCTCAGGCACAAAATACAACATGAAAATCAACATCAACAAAACAGAAGTCATGAATGTCGCCAAAAATAAACAGGACATCAACATATCTATAGAAGGCAGACAACTAAAACAGGCAGAGGAATTCAAATACCTAGGAAACAATAATTCTCAAACAGCAGAGATAAAATCAAGATACAACAAAGCTTGTCAAATCATCGGACAGTTGTCACCACTATTGTCCAACAAGGAAATAACACTGGAGGCAAAACGAGCACTATACAATACAATCTTCATCCCAACGTTGTTCTACCAATGCCAGACCTGGACCCTAGATGCAAGAACAATTAGAAAAATAACCTCTACAGCGATTGGACGAATGACAGGAAACAGTCTGAGAGATAAGATCAGAAATGAAGAACTGAGAAAAAAGCTAGGAATAGCCCCCGCCATAGAATATATGAAACAACAGATAAAATGGTTTGGCCATGTTACAAGGCAGAAAGAACAAAACAACACAACGAGCCTTCAACAAATGTGGGAACACCAGACCCAAGGGTCGATCACGAAAAAGATGGATCGATGGAATATTACAAGCACTAGGAAACATAACAGCAGTAGAGGCGAACAGAAGAGCAAAAGACCGCAAATTATATCTCCCCTCGACGCTGAAAGGCAGATGAGGAAGGAAAGAAGAAGAAGCAGAAGAAGACCATAAATTTTACTGACCTTCGGCACATGATTTTTGGGGTAATGTGGTAGGTTCGTTCGTTCGTTCGTTCGTTCGTTCGTTCGTTCGCTTTCGTCAGCTTTGACCTCTGACGAAGTCCCACCCACTCAATTTTGTGGGACTGAATTTTGCGTGTAAAGTCTGTTTTATCCCATTACAGGATGCCCCTCGCCATGCAGGCAGATTTACTCCGACTTCAGAGGTACTAATTTTTAGGGAATTAGTAAAACCCAGGTGTCCTCGCCAGGGTACGAACCCCGGCTGTTGCCGTGGTAAGCCAACCGCCTATCGATTGCGCTAACCGGACACCCAATGTGGTAGGTATTATGCCCGTGCCGCTTTACTTTTCCAGAAAAAAATCCTGTACCCATTAATGGCTGGGTGAACCGGAAACTGTCGGTTGGGATCGAGCCCTACCTCTTGTCCTCTGTAGTCCAGTTCACTAACCACTGAGCTATCGCGGCTCCTCTTATAGTCAACCATTTGATATATTCTTTAGCGTCCGTTGTAGACTCGTTCTATATTTAGGTTTTTTTCTGTTTTGTCACGATTTTTTTCTCCTTATGAACTGAGCAGCATGTAAAATTCCTAGCTCGTTTCTTAATGTTTCACTTCTGATGACATATTTCATGCTGCTTTATGTTACTCATCTGAACAATTTTATTTCGATTGTGATTATTTTTCTGACAGTTCTAGAGTCTGACTCTCAAGTCTGGCATGGTGGCACAATGTTGGATAAAGATGGTGTTTATTTTGTCATTTGTGCTATTTTTTTTGTTGGAAAGCAATGCTGATCTTGGCCCGATTGTTTGGTAAACTTAGTTTTTCTTGCTCATCCACTGCTGCTGGAGCCGCGATAGCTCAGTGGTTAGTGAACTAGACTACAAAGGACAAGGGGTAGGGTTCGATCCCAACCGACGGCTTCCGGGTTCACCCAGCCATAAATGGGTACCGGATTTTTTTCTGGGAAAGTAAAGCAGCACGGGCGTAATACCGACCACATTACCCAAAAATCATGTGCTGAAGGTCTGTAAAATCTATGGTCACTAACACCATATTTCCCTATACGCCACTTGGCGTGACGGGGGTACTTTACTTTACTATCCACTGCTGCTATTTCGCTTCCTACATTCTCATCACTTAGTTTCAAATATTGATGGCTACTAGACAAAATTAAATGAACCTAAGAGCAACATATTAATGTTAATACAACAATTTTGAATGTTGATATTTTAGAGAAAGCGCATTGTTGATGCTGTTAGCTATTTCATGAAAGATTGTAGTTGGATATGCAGAAGTTTCTCTTTTCAACAACATGAAACTGCGCAGTGTTTAATATTTAAAAACATCAGATCAATTATTTTGTATTTACGTCGACATAAATTGTTTAACCGCTATGCCTCGATTTATGCGCCTCGATAAAATGGTGCGCCTCTATATATTTATATCTTGTAAAGTAATATTTCTGCTTTAATCCAAGACAATTCTTTGCATATATAATAAGATAACAAGATTGTACAATATTCCTTTCGTTCTTTAAATTATTAATACATGAGAATAGATTCAGTTTAGGATTTTTATTTTTATTTTTTTCTTTCTCTCTCTTCACTTTGCTTGTACCTGTTCAGGTGTCGTAGGAGATACAAAGTTCTGGTCCTTTTGACGGCTTCAATCATCGTTATTTGGTGATGTTGTAGCGTTTCTTTGATGTTTCCTGTCCATCTTACTCTGGATCTGCTCTTGCTCTTCCCTCTTCTCCTCTTTAAATATATGTTTTGTATGGTAAGGAATAACACGGCATTCTTTCTAGATGGACCAACCGATTTATTTATTCTTTCTATATGTAACTTAGAAGTTGCTCAATGCCAACTCTTTCTCTTATAATATTGTTTCCGATTCTGCCTTTACTTATCACCAAGCGCTTTTCTCATACATCGCATCTCTGTGGTGACAAGTTTTATTTTATGCTTAATCGTGAGTGACCATGTTTGGCATTGGTAGCACACTGTTTATGATATCATACAAAAATATGAACTTTCTAACGTAATACATCTTGTAGTTTAATATTTTAGTTGATATTTTAGTCAATATTTATGAGCCTAAATTTAGAAAAGATAAATTTACCAATATAAAATAATAATCATTTACCACAAATATTTACTAAAATGTCAGTTATAATTTCCCTGATCAGCTTAACCGTACCTTAGAATTTTCAATTTCTTTTTTTTTTTAAAATTAGAAAGTTTTCAAGCTAACAAATAGAAGTGTTAAATAGTCATGTATAATTTTGTTTCACTAAAGTTCAGTTCTGAACAACCAGGAAGGTAATAACAGGTGGGACTAAGGCAGTCTTCCATTTATATGTGTGGAAAGCTAAGCAACAAGCTGTATTAAAATAAAGCAAAGACGTGACACAATTAAAAGTTGACTTTAGGTCGAATTACTTTACATACGTTTTGTTTAGGAGAAATTTCTTCTAGTTTGAATTGCTGATACTTGCTCCAAAGATGGAGATCAGACACACTCGCGACTCTTCATTCAAGCATATTTCTTGTAGAAATTCAATTAACAATTCATGGTGAATTCGCAAGCCGTCTTGTAGTCTGTGAAATATTTCGTTCTTCATTAGCACTTATAATTGTTTACCATTCATTATTTCTGAAAGAAGGGAGTGGCTTCCAAACTGAGAGAGCAATTACAATTAGATAGTAAATATAGTTATCTACCCTTGCAGACAATTAAGTCTAAAGATATAGAATCATGCAGTTTTCGTGCTATGGAAATTAGCATGCACTTGAGTAATAAAGCTCCCTCAATGAGATAGAACTGCTTGCACAGAACAGAGACAGATGGCGAGATTTGATAAAATATCTTTCTGCTAGAACAAAAATTCATATAGGAGAAGGTGTATCTTGGTCTACGCCCTATTACGGCTCGAAAGGTCAATAGATGAGTAATAATGGTAATAAATGGCTAACAGGCAAGTTTTCCTGACATTTACACAAAATTCTTATTAGCTCATACAAATGGATCGGTCTGAAATATTTAATAACATTAATTGTTATGTATGCCTGGTGGAAATAGAAAATAAAATCGGACAGTTATAGTGGGTGGAAATATAATATAAAATCAGACAGTTCTAGAAATAGTGGGTAAAAATAGAATATAAAAATCGAACAGTCCTAGAATAGTGGGTGAAAATAGAATATAAAATCGGACAGTCCTAGAAATAGTGGGTGGGAATATAATATAAAATCGGACAGTTCTAGAAATAGGAGGTGAAAATAGAATATAAAATCGGACAGTTCTAGAAATAAGAGGTGAAAATAGAATATAAAATCGGACAGTTCTAGAAATAGGAGGTGAAAATAGAATATAAAATCGGACAGTTCTAGAAATAGGAGGTGAAAATAGAATATAAAATCGGACAGTTCTAGAAATAGGAGGTGAAAATAGAATATAAAATCGGACAGTCCTAGAAATAGTGGGTGGGAATATAATATAAAATCGGACAGTTCTAGAAATAGGAGGTGAAAATATAATATAAAATCGGACAGTTCTAGAAATAGGAGGTGAAAATATAATATAAAATCGGACAGTTCTAGAAATTGAAGGTGACAATAGAATATAAAATCGGACAGCTCTAGAAATAGTGGGTGGGAATATAATATAAAATCGGACAGTTCTAGAAATAGGAGGTGCAAATAGAATATAAAATCGGACAGTCCTAGAAATAGGAGGTGCAAATAGAATATAAAATCGGACAGTTCTAGAGATAGGAGGTGTAAATAGAATATAAAATCGGACAGTCCTAGAAATAGTGGATTATAGAGTTTTAGCGGGTCATCATCACTGCACTCCGAACATGTCCATAGGTGCTCAGATCCCCTCCTCAACAAGTCTCGCAGTGTCCAGCGACTGATGACTCCAGTTCTGTGTTGGTTGATACGTTTTTTTTTACACGCCCACTAAGTTTCTCGTTTCTAGCTGTGCCCATTTTAACTCCCATCTCTTTCATCCGAAGGAGGGACGTGGACTCATGGTTATCGAAGTCCTGTGATCTTCCCAAATCTCGGAAGGCATTGATGATGTCCGCCCGATTCATTGTTTGACCGTCCGTAACAATAGAGCAACTAGCCAACCTGTCCGCTCTTTCATTTTCCCGTACTCCCGCATGTCCTGGGACGTAGACAAAGGTGACCTTATTTTTGACTTCTGCAATGACTCTACCCATTGCATATGCACAGATCACGTCTCCACTTTTTTTTTTTTATCATGCTCATTGAATCACTCAGTATACAGGAGTGGGTGTAGTCTTGTGACTCTAACCAGATGAATGCCTTGGTCACTGCTATCATAACGTATGCACCACTGTCTTCTTTGACTATTCTTCCTGCCGAGAAACAGTGGGTGGAAATAGAATATAAAATCGGACAGTCATAGAAATAGTGGGTGGAAATAGAATATAAAATAGGACAGTCATAGAAATAGTGAGTGGAAATAGAATATAAAATCGGACAGTCCTAGAAATAGTGGGTGGAAATAGAATACAAAATTGGACAGTCCTAGAATTAGTGGGTGGAGATAGAATATAAAATCGGACAGTTATAGAAATAGTGGGTGGAAATAGAATATAAAATAGGACAGTCATAGAAATAGTGGGTGGAGATAGAATATAAAATCGGACAGTCATAGAAATAGTGGGTAGAAATAGAATATAAAATTGGACAGTCATAGAAATAGTGGGTAGAAATAGAATATAAAATAGGACAGTCCTAGAAATAGTGGGTGGAGATAGAATATAAAATCGGACAGTCCTAGAAATAGTGGGTGGAAATAGAATATAAAATAGGACAGTCCTAGAAATAGTGGGTGGAAATAGAATATAAAATAGGACAGTCCTAGAAATAGTGGGTGGAAATAGAATATAAAATCGAATAGTCCTAGAAATAGTGAGTGGAAATAGAATATAAAATCGAATAGTCCTAGAAATAGTGAGTGGAAATAGAATATAAAATCGAATAGTCCTAGAAATAGTGAGTGGAAATAGAATATAAAATCGAATAGTCCTAGAAATAGTGAGTGGAAATAGAATATAAAATCGAATAGTCCTAGAAATAGTGTTAATTTCATAGTCACTGCCCCCCAACTCCAGTTACAAACACTGGGGAAACAGAATTGGTTTTCTCTACACAAACAAAAGAGTTGTAGTAATCTAGTTATCAAACAAAAGTATTAATTTAAATTGATTGACACTTTGGAGTATCTCTAGAAAATAAATACAAAAGTATTAGTTATTAAATAGAAATGGCGAAAACAATTTATCAGCTGCTATATAATTATACACCATTGTAAAATTACGGTCTAATGGGACTGACCATCAATATTGCATAAAATAGGACAATTATTATTTCGGATCTTATGTCCACGAGTTGAAATTTTTAAAAAAATGGATGGTAGACAATGGGCATTATCGTGTTGCGTTTTAATCAAGCGAGTTATTTGTCGCGCATTTTAGACCTTTAAAATTCTTATTTGGAGCTCCTAAAAACACCAGAAAGACACAATCAATATTTTTCGGGCACGTCATGAGAAGAGGAAAGTTGGAAAACTTGGTTATAACGGGCAAAATTAAAGGAAAGAGAGATCGCGGACGATAAAGAGAGAAAATACTGGATAGCTTGGTGTCATGGCAAGGAAAACAGTCAACGACAGAACTGATACGATGCACTGTAGATAGAAGATTGCGGAAGGACATGATCGCCTACGCCAACCGGTATGGCACATGATGATGATAAGTGAAATTTTGGTGGTATTGTCAATCCATCGAATCTTGCCTTTCTTCTTCACTAAAGCTATATTACTAGTTGTCGCTGTGAAGTAATGGTAACTAGTTAAAATCAGTTCCCATCTAGACGACAGAACCGTTTCATCTTCAGTGTTTCATGTGTTTAGTGCTAAGCGTGGTTTTAACATTTTTTTTTCTTTCACTATTTTTTAAAGTCTGCTTTTTCTGGTGAGATTGTTAGTCTTCGCCCAAGCATCTCATCGCAATAAATATAGAGAAAGAAAGTAGCGGACATGGTAAAACAACACTCGAAAAGAAAGTGTATTAACTCTTTCCAAACGTTTCGACGCGCCATGTCGATTTCGGTCATGTACGTTTAGCCGCACAGTGCGTCACTCTCAAGTTGATTAGTGTTAACTGTCATCGAACCATATTATTTTTACATATCTTGTATCATCTGGTATTGGTGAAATATAACTCTTTGTTTAATTATCTAAAAATTCATATATAATATTGTAAGTGTTAGATAAACATAAACATATAGATAAATATTTAAACATATGAAACATTTTGTCTCTGAAATCTCTACCGCTAAATTGATAAAAGCCTTACGTACTGAAAGAATTAAAAGTTTGCAGATACAAGATGCAAGACACATAAAAATATAAGATCCCACAACATAAACTGAACATTTATTATTCTGGTGCCGAGACCTATCGTCCAAATATAACCAGGAGAGAGGCAGATTGATAAAAAAAAAATCATTGTCTGGCAGTTAACTATCAAAGACTGACCATTGTCTGGCAGTTAACTATCAAAGACTGACCATTGTCTGGCAGTTAACTATCAAAGACTGACCATTGTCTGCTATCAACCGCTGTAAGGATCAAAAGGTCATACACGTCTATCGAATAGCAACAACGCTACCCAGAAGATTTGCTCAAAATAAATGGAGGCAACACACTCCACTTCGCATCGATAGTATGTACACCATTCTATAGTAGTAAGACCAGCGGGAAGAAGGGATTACTCAATTTTGTGACGTGCTTAACTTTGCTAGCAGGGGCGGGTTTATGTAGAATGATGTCAGGTGTCTATTGCTCACATACATGAAGACGTCACGATTGTGGGGATTTTCTATCATTTCCGTCTCTGCTCGCAGGCGTTACAACTATAAATGGTTGTGGTAATATGTTACGAAACACTGTTACCGTAGCTGAGTACATCTTTCTTGCATCACCTATCAGTTATATTATTTAGAAAAATACCTGTGTGTTTTATTCTTTATAATTGACCTTATTTTTTCAAATTAGTAATATTATGGATTTTTTTTTTTTTTTGGTATTTACAGACACTTCCTCCTTCAGTTCACACTATTATAATAATTATATACAGCAATTTGATGCTTGCATCGTTGCAAGATTTGATTTTTTTTGCTTGTTATTATCTTCATATCTGCGAAATTATGATGTGAGCAGTATTTTTACAACTTCATTGATATCTTGAATTAATAACCCGAACTCTTTCCGCTTCTTGTATACACAGGAGTGTATTTAGATTTTATGAGAGTACCTGCCGGATGTAAAGTCGTTCGAAGTATGTCTTATCCGTTCTTTTCTCCTGTATACATTAAATATTGACATTCTGTTGTCGTTTTTAGTGTGTGGCTAAATTGAAGCTGTCTTATCTCATTCTCACGGGTTTAACAGTGGAAAAATGCATCCCTGGAGCCTTCTTCTTTTCATTGGATTGTTAAGTTTATTTTTTTATTTATTTAACATGTTTTCGTTTCTATTCTTGGTGTCGCGTTTCACTTGTTTGCATGCAGTTGGCATTCTATATAATATTTAAAGTGCCATTCATGTTTTCCCAGGTCTTGTATTATTTTTTCTGCTTGTATTGCTTCTTTAATTTTCTTATTTTACGAAGCTGTTCTTTGAGTACAATCTTAATCTCTCTCTTCTCTCTCTCTCTCTCTCTCTCTCTCTCTCTCTCTCTCTCTCTCTCTCTCTTCCCTTTTCCCTGAATTATATTTCAATTTCATTTGCAGTTGACAGCAGGTGGACGAGTAAATTGAACCGATCAGTTTTCAAGCAAAGTAAGGCTATTTTGATCACATAATAGTCTTAATTTAAATGATTGCAGGGGAATGATTTACACCACAGCTTGAAGATATCATCATCATTATAATTACAATCATCCCCATTATTATAATAATTATTCACATCATCATCATTATCGTTATCATTATCCTCATAATCATTATCTTTATCATTACTATCATTATCATCACCATTATCACCATCGTCATCATTATCATCATCATCATTATGCGCCGTGACGATTGGCGTGGGAGGTCGTGCCCTTCCACAATTCTCTTGGAAATTTCAGGAATTGTTATTGAAGCGTGGTATGTGTAATATGAGACAGTCGGTAAAGAGAGATGCGTTAAATGTACAAACTGCTTGAACAATCAGAATCCATACTCCCATTTCTAGGAAGGGATTAATCCTGAGACAGACTCTCGTACATTGAAGTCTGCTCAGTTAAATAAATGGTTCCCCGCCTATTTCGAAACGTGACCATCTTTTGTAACAGTCAAAACAGCCTTAAAATAGCAAGTTGGATAAGTGATGAAGGAACCGGCTCACAGGTTGAGAATCTTTGAGTGCAACACACATTTTGTAATCATCATCATCATATGCCATACCGGTTGGCGTAGGCGATCATGTCCTTCCACAATCTTCTATCCACAGTGCATCGTATCAGTTCTGTCGTTGACTGCTTTCCATGTCATAACACCAAGCCATCTAGTACTTTCTCTCTTTGTCGTCCACGATCACTCTTTCCTTTCATTTTGCTCGTTGTAACCAAGTATTCCAACTTTCCTCTTCTCATGATGTGCTCTTCGAAAAATGTTGATTGTTTCTTTCTGATGTTTTTAGGAGCTGCCTTTTTGTGTTGGCCTCTTTGAGAACATCCTCATTGGTCATTTTGTAATAGGGTAAGAAAACGGATAGAGTTATACAGTTTTGCGGTAATACGGTAATAAAGGGCAACAAAAAACGCTGCGGCTCAAATTATGGCCTTTATTCACGAACATAGACAATACACATAAACAGAAGCTAAGATCTAACAACATAGTTTAAAAAAAACCCAGATAGGTCTAATTGGAGCCCAGGCACAGATTTACCCCTTTTCAAGCTTTTTTTCTTCTTCTCTAAAGGTCATACTGAATGGTGACTCCAATAAGTGCACATTCTCTCTCTCTCTCTTTACTTATGATGCTATATTTGTTACTTACTATATTGTAGTTAGATTCTGTTTGTATATTTGTCTTGTTTATGTTTCTGAAGAAGGCCATATTTCTGGCCGCAACGCAGTAACGTTCATGTGCCGTACTTTTTTACCGTAAAGATGTAAATATTCATTGTACTCGTTTTCTTACGTACTTGCTTTTACCAGCTTTAGAGCATCTGATGCTAATCCGCTAAGTCAGTATGCAGAATTTCCCTATGTGTGTCCTACTTGTTTGTTCGTTAACTTTTCTTAAATCAAGGGAGTGACAACTAGATAGGTAATCTTTTCTTGCCAGACAAACTATCTGTCGAAATCAAATGTGATCAGTCGTAAAGTGAGGATACCAGAACATTTTTTGATAAAACCGAGAAAAAAATTCAAAACGTTCTTCGTAGAGCAAAAGAAAAAGAAACAAAATATTTTGTCCAATAATTTATATTAAATAAGCCCTGCATGAATGTCTTGGCAGATTTTCACATATTCGTTATTGTTATTACTAGGTCTTTTTATGTGTTATTTTACTCTCATTATGTTTGTTTTCGAAGCTTCGGTTGCTGATGATTGATGTACTCGCTTCCTGTTCAGACTGAGAACAGGTTCTATAACCAGAAGTGGTGATTTTTTCGCGGACC
Organism: Megaustenia siamemsis; assembly: GCA_032433765.1. Taxonomy (NCBI): domain Eukaryota; kingdom Metazoa; phylum Mollusca; class Gastropoda; order Stylommatophora; family Ariophantidae; genus Megaustenia; species Megaustenia siamemsis. The sequence goes on from JAVIAB010000124.1 coordinate 57,486,914, forward strand.
GACAAGACTGCAGAGTTCACCCAGCCTCTAAAAATGGGTACCAGAGATTTTTCTGGGAAGTAAATGCGGGCTAATGTGATACCGATGAAATCACCCACAAAACGTGTTGTAGTCCTAGACAAATATGGTCACTAACAACATATTCTTCATACGCTAGCAAGACGCGGAGGGAACCTTTACTTTATGTCTGTTTTCGATGTTTCTTAAGACTATGTTATCTACAATTGTTAAAACAAATTAACTCCGTTAAATTTTTCATAATTTTAAAGTGTTGAAAGATAGTTCCGATTGTCGTTGGGTAATGAAATGTTAGTAATTTCACTGTACTAAGCTTTCATGATGTGGGGTCGCAAGTACCCTTCTTCGCTGCTCTTGCTTTCATGATGTGGGGTCGAAAGGACCCTTCTTCGCTGCTCTTGCTTGCCAGAGAGGAGCCACTGGTCCACATTTCAATAAGTTGGATGGATCTCGAGACTTTCAGATCAGAACAAAATTATGCCTCAAATGGCATTTGAGCCCCGGACCTTCAGCCGAGTAAGCTAACCACAAAGCCATCGGGACTTTCAAGGATAAGAATGTACAATTGCTGGAGTCATAACTAAATACCATTTTTATTCTCTAAACAATAAGTTGATAATGTTTATTGAATTCCTCTATTTTCTTTTTACAGTTAAACTGAACTCTTCAACTGAATTCTGGAACATTATGTTTCAGAACCTATATTTAATTTTAGGGAAAGTAAAACGGTACGGACGTAATACCGACCACATTGCCCCACAAATCATGTGCCGAAGGTCTGTAAACATTATGGTCACTAACACCATATTCCCTATACGCAACTTAGCGTGACAGGGCTCTTTACTTTACTTACTTATATTTAATTTACAGGGAAATAGAGATAGCTTGGTGTCATGGCATGGAAAACAGTCAACAACAGAATTGATACTATGCACTGTGGATAGCAGATTGTGGAAGGACACGATCCGCTACTCCAACCGGTACGGCACATGATGATGATATTTAATTTATTACAAGAGTGATGAGTCAATGCCACTTCAAATTCACCATCATTCTTTTATTTAAATATACGACCTTGGTTTGTATCCACTAAACTGTGAGCGTTATTTTAAAGTGACTTTTTGAAGTAAAGGTGAACACTTCTGTCACGTGAGAAATCGGAAATGACTGCTATGTGTGCGATGGATTCCTAAACCACCAGACACTCTATTTCCCTCACTTTATGGCTCCAGCAAGTGAATATGAATGGAGAAGAAATAAGCTTGAGTAATTTGCGGTCTCTGTGGAGACATTTGCGCAATGTCCGACTAGGGAGTAAAGAAATCGCGACGTCTAGTAGGGAACACAGTAAGAATAATGGACATATAGAGAAACGTTCAGTCACATTCAATAGGATTTGTATCTAATAGATTCTTGATCTTGTGTATGATATATTTTTTAAGTAATCAAAGCTAGGCTCACAATTGACAAAGGTAGGCTTACAAATTGTTACAGGTTTTCTTCTTATCCTTATTATTTCTATTATATTAAAACATTTCTTGTTTGTCTTCTTCTTTCTATTGCTTTTTAATGATTAAGTTCCAGATTCTAGCAGGCAAAGTAATTTTAGGTTAAGTTTGGCAAAGTTAGGCTTAAATAATTGTAGTTATTATTTTAAATATAATAATATATTTTTATTCGTGTTTTCCATTCGTTATGTCATAATTGCATTATACATTTCTAGCACTTAAAGTGTTCTAGGTTCGCATTTAGTGAAAAAAAGCTTCATATAATGTTAAAATTATTACTATTACAATTATCATTGCTGTTTATATTTTTGTTTATATTATTGTCAATAATATGTTGTTGTTGAGTTCGACAGCTTTCAACTCTGACGAAGTCCCTAGGGCTGGGAACTGAATTTTGCGTGTTAATCCATTTTACCCTGGCAACCGTGTGCACAGGGGTCCCTCGCCGCACAGGCAGATAACTCCGACTTCGGAGGTACTCATGTTTTTTTCCGTCGATGAGTAACTGACGTTTCAAGCCAGGCCTCGCTGCTGAGACCAGGGGTGGTTGCCGCAGAGAGAAATCATAAATACAAATCCCAACCGGTGTAGCCGAGATTTGAACCCACAACCTTCCTGTCTCTAGGTTGGTGTCTAGCCTCGAGACCAACCAATCCCCAATGGACTTGGAATATGAGGAAACTGCAACAAGGAACACTTTTCATGCATAGCCTGCAGTGATTCCTGCCGCCTATCCACCATATACCGGAAGTTCACGTCCTCCCGAAAGTGATGATCGTCATATTTCTTTAAAAATGTATAGCGCTTGATGATGTTAGGCCATCGTTGTTGACTCCAATTTCGAAAATATAAACACACAGTTAGTCGTCAGATTATCCCCGTCGCACGTCAAACAACAGACCACAAGATTAGCGTACGGTCGGTCTAGGGATTTACGACGAACCATTACGATGACGAAGCACACATAATAATGTCGGACGCACTGCAATGACGCGCCCTTTAGAATCCTGATTACTCTAATGAATGTAGCCTACGGCGAACAGAACACGGTGCAAATTCCCTAAAGAGATAAAACTGCGGCTGACGAAGCATTTCACATTAATGAGTAACATGGAAATAACTTGCGTCAAGCAAATCCAACAACGGTCATGAACAGCACCAATGTGACGTAAAGCGCAGAACAAGTCTAGAGGTTGGAAGGTCGCATTCACAACATTTGATTTGTCGAAAATGGAATATTGCCGGCGTACGACATCGTTTTATCGGCACAGATGTAATAAGTAGATCATCAACTTGACTTTAACGCATAAGAGTGCAATGAAGAACCGAAATTAGTCTATAATATAATAATACATTTCAATATTTTCTTCTACATCTTGCTACACTATAAAACGACAACAAGTAAATAACAGTTATCTGTGGTGCCTCCTGGGGTAAAAAAAAAACGAATTAAACTCAGTTACTTTGAACGGTTATTTAAGATCATTCGCAAAATGAGATTGTCCACGATTCACAGCCGTATGTTACTATAGGGAAAATACATGCCCTCAGTAATCTAAATTTTACTTCATTATTGTCTTCTTCTTCTTTTTTTCTTCCTCATTTGCCTTTCAGCGTCGAGGGAAGAAATAATTTGCGGTCTTTTGCTCTTCTGTTCGCTTCTGCTGCTGTTATGCTTCTAGTGTTTCTAATATTCAATCGAATCATCTTTTTCGTGGTCGACCCTTGGGTCTGGTGTTCTCGCAACGCTTATTGAAGGCTCGTTGTGTTGTGTTTTTATCACTCTTCCTTGTACGTGGTCAAACCATTTTATCTGTTTTTTTTTTGTATATGCTATGGCGGGGACTATTTCTAGCCTTTGTTCTCAGTTCTTCATTTCTGATCTTGTCTCTCAGACTGTTTCCTGCCATTCGTCTAACACATTTAATCTCATTAGAGGTTATTTTTCTTATTGTTCTTGCATCTACGGTCCAGGTCTGGTATTGATTGGGGTGAAGATTGTATTGTAGAGTGCCCGTTCTGCCTGTAGAGTTATTTCCTTGTTGGACAATAGTGGTGACAGCTGTCCAATGATTTAACAGTTTTTATTGTGCCACATTTATTTTAAGATCCATAAGGGGCATGCACGGAACAACAAGCGGAGGTCATAATATAAATAATCTAAGGTATGCTGACGATACAGTCTTAATCGCTAAGAGTGAAAATGAGTTACAAGAAATGTTAGACATTATAGTGAAAGAAAGAAAAAATAAGGGACTCAGCCTTAATAGCAAAAAGACAGAAATAATGGTAACAATGAAGAATAAGACAACACCGTAGTGCACAATAAAGACAAGTGGAACAATATTAAAACATATAAAGAATTTAAATATATGGGAACAATGTTAACCTCATATAGTAGATGTACAACAGAAGTGAGATGCAGAGTGGGTCAGGCAAAAGCAGCTTTCCAGAAAATGAGGAAGATACTATGCAATCCATTTTAAACAATAGAAATTAGATAAAGAGTTTTTAAATGTTATGTAGAGCCAGTCTTAACATATGGATGTGAATCATGGACAATAGGACAGCAGACAAGAAAGTAACTGGATGCTGTATAAATGTGGTTTTACAGAAGAATGTTAAGAATTTCATGGACAGTTAAGAAAAGTAATGAAAACGTTCTGAAAGAGGCCAAAGCAAAAAGAGAGTTAATTTCCAATATTAGAAAGAAACAATCATCATTTTTTGACCATTTAATGAGAAGGGAACAACCGGAATATATTATAACAACTGGAAAAATCGAGGGAAGAATAGATAGAGGGAAGCAAAGAGAAAAGATACCATACAGCTTAAGAGAATGGCTTGGCAGAAGGTCAACAACAGAAATGATAAATAACTGTCGAGATCGAAAGACATGATATCCTCTGCCAGCAGGCACAGTACCTGATGATGATGATTGTGCCACATGTCCATCTTTGAATTTAATTTTTGAGCCGCGATAGCTTAGTGGTTAGTGAACTAGACTACAAAGGACACTAGGTAGGGTTCGATCCCGATATATATATATATATATATATATATATATATATATATATATATATATATATATATATATACTAAATATATCCTATACTACTTCTTTTTTTTTATTTATCTTCTTAATCGGGTCTACCTCAAGTTTTATAGGTTTGTTTTGTGACTTTCTCAAGGTTTTATTCTAGTTTTATTTACATACAAGAGAGCAGTTTCTCCTCTATGCCCCAAATGTATGTCCTCTCTAGCTGATGTTTTCCACTTCAGAGAATGTTATTATGCATGCAATTTTGGTTTTCTTTAGTCTACTATATTTTTATTTCTCAAGATTAAATTTTTTTGTTCCTTTCTAGGATTCTTCTCTTCATTATGCACATTTCCGTTTTTTTTTCTCTTGGGTTATCTAACTTGCATTCATTATCACTTTTGCTTGCTTTGAAGGATGCCCCTGTAAGGAAACAAGGGTTTGTAGAAGAAATAAAGATGTAAGGAAAGAAAATTTCCACGATTAAAAAAATAAATACCAAATAGTTTTGTGATTGAAACGAATACTCAAGTAACAAGGAGGCATTACATGTCTTCTTTATCCTTTCCTCCTCTTCGAACATTTTTCTTCTTATTTCTCTCTTTCTTCATCTTTTTCTTCTAAAAAAAAATATTTTCTTTATCCTCATCAGAATAGCAAAATGTGATATCCTCTCAATATTCCTGAATGGTGCAGAAACATGGACATTGGACAAGAAAAGAGAACAGAAAATTGAAGCTTTTGAAATGTAGATTTATAGATGAATAGGAAAAATTGGATGGAAAGAAAAATAAACAAACTATGACATTTTAAAACAACTAAATTTGAAAAGAGAACTACTAAACACAAGTTAAAGAAAACAAATGAGATTTTTGAGGCATGTTAAAAGACACAACAGCATACTAGAAGTAATATTGGAAGGTAAAATACAAGGTAAAAGAGGCAGAGGAAAATTAAGATTAACAAGGACTAGAAATACCAAAAGATGAACAAATCAGCCTATGACATTCTGCACCATCAAAGCAAGAGACAGAGCGGAATGGCGCTCCATGGTAGCCAAACTTCAATGGCGAGACGGCACTCAATGAAGGAACATGAATAAAGACATAAACAGAAAGAAATAAACAGCGTGGAATTGCGTACTTACCCGTATATTAGGCACAGCTTTTAGTCATCAGAGAGAACTAAACTTTCAGCCCGTTACATCCGCCCATCTCACACCTTCCGCGAACTTTGTCACCAAGTTTTTAATATTGCCAGGCTTTTTTCGTCTGTGTGTGTCTTTGTTTTTGTTCTAACGCCGTTCAAATACCGGTGTTCCTGTGCCATTTACACGTTCTTCTAGGACGCAATTATTTCAGCGCTGTTGACCAAAGGACATATATTTGTAAAAAAAATGTAATTATTATATTTCTGATAAATAAGTTTTTAGGATTGGTTATTCGTTATTGGTTATGGAAGGCCTCGGTATCACTGCAAACGAATTAAAATCCATAATTGCTCAACCGCCCGTGCCAGTGGAATCATCCGAATTACTAACACATCTCCCAAACAAAGAAAGGTAACTGTAGTCCCCATCGTAGCAGTCTCAGCACACGCCAAAAGACATAAGGCTAAACCGCGCAGAAAGTGAGCACAGCCAACTGTTCCCTGTCATACGATATCATCATTCATCGTAAACAAGGGGGATATCGAAACAGGATCAAAACGGATGAAACACACAGCTCACGGTGTGCACAGAGCACTTAACTCAGTAGCTCCTGCAACAAGCCGGACTTGGAATATGAGGAAACTGCAAGAAGGAACACTTTTCAGACATAGCCTTCAATGGTTCCTGCCGCCTATCCACCATATACCATGGAAGTTCGCGTCCTCCCGAAAATGATGATCGTCGTAGCACTTGATGATGTTAGGCCATCGTTGATGACTCCAATTCCAAACATATAGACACACAGTGGTGGTAAGTTATCATTTCCAATCCAACAGATGCCACCTGACCTGTAGTTAGTAAAACCACAGAGAGAATATGATTTTGTGACCTTCACTGATTCACTCTTGGATGTGAATGTGTAGTTTACACAAGAGGAAACGTTTTCAACTACAGTATCCCATTTAAGGCAATTCTGGGATAGCAAGGCAAGTCTCCTTTATAGCAGCAGAACTTGATGTTATCTGCTCCCTTCTTGTAGCTGCTGCCACACGATTCTGATGTCTCATTAACTTGGACATCATTCAAGAACAATATCAGATTAACATTCCATAGATCTGGCACTGCTGATGAAGTGCTTGGTGCAACAGTTGTATCAATCATACAGGAGGTTCCTGGTTTGTGGTCATTAATATCACAGACGGCGGCATATGATGTTGTTATATTCAGTATTTCTTTCGGGGGTGTAAATATGTGGCACACACATGGAGAGTGGTTTGTGGTCACAGTAATCCATTAAAGGCAATTCAAGTTTTTAGGATACCCATGTTAGTACAGGAAATTAGGAAATTGAATACAAAAAATAGATAGGCTAGTTATTTGAAAAGTTTTATTTTGGGCCAAATTTGAACATTTTGTTATTTCCACAGAGAATAACATTTATTGATCATCGAATGATGAAAATATTATTAAAAAAATTTTTTTTCCTCTCTTTTTTTCCAGTTCATTATTTTATTTTAATTGGTGTGTCTGATCTAAGTGAAACATCGGTTTTCTCATTTCTGACCTAACTTGTTATAGGTAACTTGAAATAAATCATAACTTACCATAACAGAACGAAAATAGCAGCCTCGTCAAGTACCACTAATTTTAGGAAAAAAAAATAATTCTTCTATTGATGATCTGAAAAGCATTGAAGTATTACATAGCTACTTTAATTGCATTGTATTTCTTCATGAGCACAGCAGGGTCTTAACTCCCAAATGCTTCATTCTATCTGGACATTAAAGCAACTTCGCTTTGTAAGGGCGACTTCAATTTCCATGCGCTAACATACAACTATCATTGCCATCATCACACATCATGACAAAGACAAGTCCTCTAGAGCTGATAGATATAGGGCGCAGTATCATAGGACACAGTATCATGGGGCACAGTATCATAGGGCACAGTATTATAGTGCAGAGTATCATAGGGCACAGTATCATAGGGCAGAGTATCATAGGGCACAGTATCATAGGGCAGAGTATCATGGGGCACAGTATCATAGGGCACAGTATCATAGGGCAGAGTATCATAGGGCACAGTATTATAGTGTAGAGCAGTGGTGGCCAACTTGAGGTTGCCCGAGGGCCGGATTAAAGCCAAGGCCAAGACCCGCGGGCCACACTTAAGAATATCGTCAAAAATGACAGTAGGGACCTATGCGATATAGTAATATATAAATAATGCTTGCACTTTGACTACATATTTGATTTGTAACAAATCCATTAATTATTCATTTTAAAATTACCTTTAATGTCTCAGTGCGACGATTGTGACTTGTCACAGCTTTCCACCAGAGATTTGAAGTCCACTTCCATTTTTGACGTGGCGATTCGGAGAGTATGGGACAATGTCGAATCGGTCATTCTGTTCCTGGTCTTAGATTTAATTAACTTCATGGAAGAGAATGTTGTCTCGCAGAGATATGTACTGCCGAATATAGAGCACATCTTTAGTGCCCATTTTCTCAGACAGGGGTAACGTTCATTTGGTAGCAATTTCCAGAAGTCAGCTCCTAATGCCTTTACAGTACTGAGGAAGGGGTCACACTGAAGGTCACACAACTCTAGTTGAAGATCTGATGGCTGGCACTCCACTGTGCACTTAATTGGGTTATTAAAAAGTTCCGTTTGCGGACGAAACATTTCAAAATCTTGAAATCGTCGATCAAATTCACAAATCAAATGTTCAATGTCAGCTGCGTACTTACTGAAGTTTGCACTTTCTATCTCTGACAACAACTGCTTACAACTTGAAAAATGGAACAGATCATTTTTTTGCAAAGAAAGTCTAAATAGATTCAGCTTCTTTTTAAAACCATCAACATATCCCATCAATTGAAAAATGGTTTGCTTTTCCCCTTGTAGCTGCAAATTCAATATGTTCAAATGTTGTGTGATGTATGTGAGATATGCCAGATTATGAAGGAAATTAATGTCTTTGAGTGCATGTTGAAGATCAATGGAGCATGGTAAGTTCTCTCGCAGGAAGTCATAAATGTCATTCTTCAGTTAAAAAAATATTATTAAACATTTCCCTCGACTAAGCCATCTTACTTCTGTATAAAGCAGGAGATCACCGTAGCTAGAATCTACTTCCTCTAAAAATGATAAAAACTTCCTGTGATTTAAAGACTGGTGTCCTCCTCTTATCAAATTTGTTATTTTCACAACAGTAGCCATGGTGTCTTTTAGATTTATGGACTTTGCACAAAGGGCCTCTTGATGAATTATGCAATGCAATGTAGGTACGTTAATTTTGTTTTGCTTTAGAAGTCCAACAAAACCAGTATTTGAACCAATAAAAGCTTTGCAACCATCAGTACACACTGCAGACAACTTTCCAAAACCACCTACTTCATCTACGGCACTATGAACTGCAGAAAATATGTCTGTCCCTCTACAAGTGTCATGCAAAGAGCAAACTTTCAACAATTCTTCAATAACAGTAAAATCCTCCTGGATAACTTTAACAAAAATAAGAAGCTGGCAAGTGTCAGTGATGTCAGTACTTTCATCAATCGCGAGCGAAAAATATGAGCAGTTTTCAATACAAGATTTTAAACTTTGAGACAGTTGCGGACTGATGTCTTCTGTTCTTCTGGCTACAGTTTGTTTTGAAAGAGGCACAGATTCAAATTCTTTGGCTATTTTTTCTTGACCGAATGCCTTTGCCATTTGAATCGCACATTTCTTCACAAAATTTCCGTCAGTAAAGGGTTTTTTAGATTTTGCAAGCTCATAGGTAACTGTATATGATGCAATGATCGATGACTCTTTAATTTTATTGCCCTTTGTATACATACTTTGCTGTTGATTCAGCTTTGTCTTCAGCTGTTCAACCAAAAGCTTCCTAGCTTCAATGCTATGTTTCTCATACATGTTTTGATGATGTGTGGCATAGTGCCGTTTTAAATTATATTCCTTCAAAACGGCTAACACTTGAACGCAAATTAAGCACTGAGGTTTACTATCCTTATTGAAGATGAACAAATAATCTAATTCCCATTCAGGTTTAAATATGCGATTTTCACAATCAACTTTTCTACGTTTTAACATGATTTAATACACAATCTCACATCAAAGTTAAAAGTCACAGAATGTTGGTCCACTATCGAAAATAAGTCCAGATTTGACAGTTATACACAGACTTGTGTTTGACAATGAAATCAAAAGATTGTGACCAAATAAACACGTTGCAGTCATTTTATGGACAAGACAAGACGATGGGATCAAAGGGAATGAAGGCGAACAGTGAAACATTTTGAATGTAACTTCAAAGACAGAATTAGAGCTACGAAGTCCCCTCACACCTGTCCCTCCCAACCTCATTAACCCCTTACCGCGAAATGAAAGAGCCACCACAAGTCCAGACGACAAATGTTGAGCCAAAGATCTGACGCTATCACCGCACTGACAATAAAGCAACTTTGCGGTGCCAACTCGAAGCAAAGACTTTGAATATTGTCGGCACCATTAGTTGTACAGTGTGTGTGTGTGTGTGGGTTATTTGAAATTATGTTGCCAATCTAGCTGTTGCGAGAAATTGACAGAGATTTTCAAATTGTGTATTCTTGAACGATAGAAGAGTTAACTCCGACACGGATTAAAACCAGGAGAAATCCGCTATTAGGGGTAAAAAATGAAGTAAGTCCGTGGAGCTTCGCGGGCCAAGAAAACTAGGCTGGCGGGCCGGATGCGGCCCGCGGGCCGCCATTTGGCCACCCCTGGTGTAGAGTATCATAGGGCACAGTATCATAGGGCAGAGTATCATAGGGCAGAGTATCATAGGGCACATTATTATAGTGCAGAGTATCATAGGGCACAGCATCATAGGGCAGAGTATCATAGGGCACAGTATCATAGGGCAGAGTATCATAGGGCAGAGTATCATAGGGCAGAGTATCATAGGGCACAGTATCATAGGGCACAGTATCATAGGGCACAGTATCATAGGGCACAGTATCATAGAGCACAGTATCATAGGGCAGAGTATCATAGGGCACAGTATCATAGGGCACAGTATCATAGGGCACAGTATCGTGATAACAAAATAGCATTTACACATCCTAGATAAATCAGTGTGACAAAAAACGTTTCAAATACAAATGCTAAATGAACTTCAGAAATAGAGAAACCTCATTGATCAGTTCTTCTTCTTCATCTTTTCTCTTTTCACCGATACCTAAAAGGTGCCGTGCTTATATCATTTGTCGTTCTTGAACTGCTCGAACTGTCTGAAATAGGGATTTTTCTTTGTTGTTACATGTGGACGTCCGGTGTGTGACTGTTGGCAACACGATGCAATTTTCGATGGTAGTCAAATTTAAGTTATAAATGAATTTCAATGCCCGTAGTAAAAAGAAATTCAAGTGCTCTTGTGTGTAATTTCGAAAGGATTAATTTGTGATTTAATTGATCAGTTGCTAGTTATTTGGTTATGGAAGGCCCCGGTATCACTGCAAACGAATTAAAATCCATAATTGCTCAACCGCCCGTGCCAGCGTAATCATCCGAGTCAATATCTCATCTCCCAAACAAAGAAAGGTAACTGTAGTCCCCATCGTTGCAGCCTCAGCACTCGCCAAAAGACATAAGGCATAAGGCGAAACTGCGCAGAAAGTGAACACAGCAAATTGTTCCCTGTCATACGATATCATCATTCATCGTAAATAATTGGAATATCGAAACATGATCAAAACGGATGAGACACACAGCTCACGGTGTGCACAGAGCACTTGACTCAGTAGTTCCTGCAACAAGCCGGACTTGGAATATGAGGAAACTGCAACAAGGAACATTTTTCATGTTCCCGCCGCCTATCCACCATATACCCAGTTGCTAGTTATTATTAAACACATACCCAGTCCATTAGAGCTCTCTAAAAGTGGCCAGGAAATATGTGTATTAATAAAAGGCACGGTTCTAAAACGGTACGTATAGTCACACAATTTATTTGAGAGGGTCATTGTTTTCTATAGCGCGAGAATTGCCATTTTGATATGAGTTAATGTAAAAGTAAAGTACCCCCGTCACGCCAAGTGGCGTATAGGGAATATCGTGTTAGTGACCATATATTTTACAGACCTTCGGTCTCATGATTTTTAGGATAATGTGGTCGGTATTACACCCCTGCCGCTTTACTTTCCCAGAAAAAATTCAAATCCGGTACCCATTAAAGGCTGGGTGAACCCGGAAGCCATCGGTTGGGATCGAATCCTACCTCTTGTCCTTTGTAGTCCAGTTCACTAACCACTGAGCTATCGCAGCTCCCATTTTGATATGAGGCAGAAATATAATGTATTGACTACACCAAAATCATGCGCCAAGTTTCTACATAATGACGTGCATAATGTGTTCGTTCTATAAAACGATACAGAAAATATACAAAAAATCAATTCTCTACTCAGATCCCAATTTTTGATTTACGTTATACCAATTCTGAGGTGAATTAATTTCAATTACTTTGACAAATGTCTTTTAAATCCAGCATCCATCAGGAAAATGTCTTCAGATCAACCATCAAATCCGGGACAAATCTGTAACAAGTGCAGAGCTTGAAATATTTGGTCACAATAATAACACAACTCATGGAAGAAGGGAGCCACGCTAGCTCAGTGGTTAGTGAACTGGACTACAAAGGACAAGAGGTAGGGTTAGATCCCAAGCGACGGCTCCGGGTTCACCCAGCCTTTAATAGGTACCGGATTTTTTTTCTGGGAAAGTAAAGCGGCACGGGCGTAATACCGACCACATTACCCCAAAAATCATGTGCCGAAGGTCTGTAAAATGTATGGTCACTAACACCATATTCCCTATACGCCACTTGGCGTGACGGGGTTACTTTACGGTTTTTTTTAGATGGAAGATGCTCCAGTAAAATATAAAGTAAAATAGCGCATGTCAATGTAGCATTTCAGAAAATGGAAAATATAAAATGCAACATGTTTATTATATCAATAGAAGTAAGAAAGGTAGTTCATCGAAGCAACAGATAGCCAATTTTGACACTTAAAAGTGAATCTTGGACAGTGACACACAAATAAAAGGACGATTAGAGGCCTCAGAGAAGGGATTTCTTAGAAGGATATCGAGAGTTCTCTGCTCAAAAGAACATCTATGAAGTTTTCAAAGAGGCCAATACAACAAGAGAGCTTCTAAAAATCATCAGAAAGAAACAATTTACATTTTTCAGGCACATCATAAGAAGAGAAAAGGAATACTTGGGAAAAAAATTAATGAGATTTAGAGATTCAGATATCAACGAACTTAAAAGAGCAGACAGACACAGAGAGATAGATATGTGGCGAGCGTGCTTCATTGGTGAGCGTGTTAAGGAAGAGATGTGAACACCATGGAGTTTTCTGATGTGCAGTGAAGATGATCTATCGACTGAAATAAACTAAGACATAGATATCTACTTGAAGAATGAATTAATGTTTGTATGAATCTATATACAGTCCCACAGACAGACGGAGAGAAAAAAAAATATATATATATATATAGAGAGAGAGATAATAAATATAGTAAAAGAGAGAAATTAAAAAAAAAAAGATGATGCTTATGGTTAGTCGAAGGCCCCGGTATCACCGCAAACAAATTGAAATCCATAATTACTCAACCGCCCGTGCCAGTGGAATCATCCGAATTAAAACTTATCTCATTTACGGATCAAAACAAAGAAAGACAGCTGCAGTCCCCATAATAGCAGATACAACACACACTAAAATACATAAGGCCAAGCGGTACCAAAAGTGAAGGCAACTGAACTGTCCTTCGTCATACGATATCATCATTCATCGTAAGCAATCGGAATATCGAAAAAAAGATACGAATGAAACGCACAGCTCACGGTGTGCACAGAGCACTAAACTCAGCAGCTCCGACAGCAAGCGACTTGGAATATAAGGAAATTGCAAAAAGGAACATATTTCAGACTCAATGGTTCCTGAGGCCATATTGGCTCGAAGTCTCATAAAGAAATTCACAAATACATGTGGTGTTTCCTGATCCATGGTACTAGGTGTGAGGATGTGTGAGAGTTTAATATTCTAAAAAATAATAACCAGTAAAGGTTTCTTTGTAGCTGTTACATTTCTGGTGTGCAGAATGTCAACAAATGCTAGTTTAGAAAATTATTATCTTGCTTTTATTTGTTCTGTTAGATTGTCATTCATTTTATAATGCAGACTTCGGTAAAACTGACTCCCGCTTTCAGAACGTTCTCTTTTGGTCTAAGGCTGGGCATCATCATTCCTCAAAGTCCTGATAAATGAAACATCTTGTATGGAACAGCAAGGCAACTCGAGGGGCGTCAATTCACACTCGAGGGGCGTCAATTCACAAGCTTCTGGATCCATAACAACAAATAAAACCGTTGACATCTAATATTTGTTGAGAATTTTCAGTTTCAATTGTTAACATGATTCAAGTCTATCATTTCGATAACATGATTCAAGTCTATCATTTCGATAACATGATTCAAGTCTATCATTTCGATAACATGATTCAAGTCTATCATTTCGATAACATGATTCAAGTCTATCATTTCGATAACATGATTCAAGTCTATCATTTCGATAACATCATTCAAGTCTATCATTTCGATAACATGATTCAAGTCTATCATTTCGATGCCAAAGAGGCGAAACTGCAGTTTAAACAAACATCTCCAGAAAGATTTCAAATTGATTCAACTAGAACAAAAATGTGCGCTGTTCTGGAAAAGAAAGTGGTATACCACGACTGAAGTGTTTATTGTCCTTTGATCATGGAAGCAGAATAGAAGCAACGCTCGACAACATCTACACAGTAGGATCAGTAACACAAGAGTGCATAGAAAGATACTGGCATGAGTTAAAAGCATCAGCTGCTTTATGATGAGACTTGATGGAGGGAGTGAAAGCGTTACAATTGTAATCAGTAAAGCTCTTGTAGCATACCACAACGAAGTCACAATGTTTGAACTGAAAATTACTGATTGCCAATGTTTGCCCTCCCCCCCCCCCCCAAATCTCCACCTTACACATTAAAAAAAAATGTCACTTTGTGTCCCCTTTGTAATAAAATGCATTCAGATGTAGTTTCTTTTTTTAAGTTTGAAGCTTTATTTATGTTTTTTTTTTTTTTTTTTTGAGTCTATGAGGTGTTGAAAGACCGAAATTGGCCGCGAAATATTACCTCACAGGAGGAATAATGGAAGGATATGGAGGTGAAATCTTGTACAGTCCACCTCTACATGAAGCTAACATTTTACTAAAGAGTGATGGTAAGTTCAGAATGTTTATGTAAAAAAATATCTTTCATCGCAGATTACTTTATTGTAATACAGAATATTACATAAGCCACCGTCATCCCGTTTTTGACATTCTGCAATGTTTTTTTTTTTGTCTCAAGGAGACATGGTTGCATGATCAGCTTACCGTAAGCAAAACGAATTCACGCCGGTTTTCACTATGCGAAAACACTGTTTTCATTATAGTGATTCATACTCCCAGATATATGGCCGACTAAATAACATCTGAACGTGAGATTGCACATCGAATCAGACTAGCCATTCTGACATCGAATCTATCACGAGTCATGGGTCTTTGAGAAACCGGAAATAATCTTTCTGGAGACTGGAGGCAAAGCGCGCAGTTGTTTTTTGTTGTCAAGACGACAGTAGTTTCGCGACTACTGCGTGGGAAGTATTGATGTATGACCCTGGTATATTACACTGATATCTGTATGAAGGGCTGAAACTAAGAATAGCAAAATGTTGCATCTTCTCAATATTTCTGTATGGCGCAAAAACATGGACATTAGACAAGAAAACAGAACAGAAAATTGAAGTCTTTGAAATGTGGATTTATAGAATAATAGGTAGAATTGGATGGAAAGAAAAGAAAATAAACGATGAAGTCTTAAAACAACTAAAAATAAAAATAAAAAGAACTACTAAATATAATTAAGACAAGACATATGAAATTTTTGGGGCACGTTAAAAGACACAATAGCCTACTAAAAGTAATATTGGAAGGGAAAATACAAGGTAAAAGAGGCAGAGGTAGACAAAGACTAACATGGACGATTAATATCAAAAGATGGACACGTCAATCTATGACAACCTGCATCATCAAGGCAAGAAACAGAGTGTAATGTCGATCCATTGTAGCCAACCTTCGTTGCGGAGATGGCACTCGATGATGATGATGATGATGATGATGATGATCTGTATGAAGTATTTTAAAATTATATAAATCCAAACTACGTGAAACTGATACCACTATGGACAATATCAGAATAAATTAAAGTGAAAGTAGCATGAAGTATAACAATATATAGCATGAATATTATGCTATCAACAGTATAAAGTGTACTAAGCTTACACCAGTTTTACAATATAGCTCTGCTTGATACAAAGGTGTTTTGGCTACACCAGCTCAAATACTTGTTTCAAAATTGATTTTACCAACGCTCAACTATTGAAACAGCTACTGTAAACAATAAATATATATATTTTTTAATTTGTAATCTTGATTACAAGATCTGCAAGGTGGATGCTTTTATAAATAACAAAAATGTTTAATTTGAACTACATGTACCTTATAGAGAGCATTAAAAATATTTTTAAATATAATTTATTAAAATTATCTTAAAAAGAGTTCTTAAATGTTACGTAGAGCCAGTCTTAAAATATGGATGCGAATCATGGACAATAGGACAACAGACAAGAAAATCACTGGAGTCTGTAGAAATGTGGTTTTACAGAAGAGTGTTGAGAATACAATGGACAGCTAAGAAGAGTAATGAAAATGTTCTGAGAGAGGTCAAAGGAAAAAGAGAGCTAATTTCCAATATTAGGAAAAAACAATTATCATTTTTTGGCCATGTAATGAGAAGAGAACAACTTGAATATATTGTAACAACTGGAAAAATTGAGGGACGAAGAGATAGAGGGAAACAAAGAGAAAAAATAACAGACAGCTTAAGAGAATGGCTTGGCAGAAGGTCAACAACAAAATTGATAAATAGCTGTCGAGATTGAAAGTTGTGGAGAGACATGATCACCTACGCCAGCAGGCCCGGTACTTGATGATGATGATGATTAAAATGATATTTTGCGGCAATACATATTTACACTATGTGACATCGACTGCATTAAAAAAACATAAATAAGAAAAATCACGTGTTCTCTAGATGACATTGAAGTCAGAGTTAATTATCTAGTGGTCAGATCAACCACATGGCAGGTCGGTCAAATTGGAAATGCTCAGACGCCGCCATTAACCACACCAATCTGATCTGTTTTCTAATGTTCCTTTGCTTCTCTCCTCTGGTTTCTCCATTTTCGATTTGCTGGTTACTTTAGTCATGGTGGCAGATTCGCAATTATCCTAGAATCGTTGGTGGATTCGCCCGCCCTGGGGGCATTTATAGCATCATGACGGGGCGCCTGTTACGTCACAGGAAGGTAGTAGTGGATTAATAACAATGAAGGAGATGTGAGTTAAGATGGGCACAGTCAGAAACGAGAAACTAAGTAGGCACATAAGAAGACTTATCAACCAACACAGAACAGGAGCCGTAAGTCGCTGGACACTGCGGGACTTGCTGAGGAGGGGATTTGAGCAACTATGAACATGTTCGGAGTGCAATGATGATGACTCGGAAATAACTCAATAACTCAATGATCTAATGATAATATTTTATAACTCTATATCATTGTTATATGGCATTTCTCAAAGGTCTCTAATACTTGTGTTTATGAATACTGTCAGTTACTTTTTTTTCATTGGATGTTTGGTCTGAATTTGCATAAGATGATTACAACATTAGATCCCTCGAACAATAGTATCACGTGAGCCTCACAAACTAAAGCTCGAGCTTTGCCTGAGGATTCTTTACATTTGTATTCATGAGAAGTTAACTCGTGGTTTTAGAAAACATACTGTAAAGTAGATTACAACATAATGAAGACTATGCTTGAAGTCATCGAAGGTCAACGGGCGAAAGGACGAACTTGCTGTAGACTGAAGAAAGACATGGAGATAGACAAATACGTTTAAAAGTTTATAAGAAAACACTGAAAAGGTTTAACAGACTCAGCTTAAAAAAAAAAACATGTATGTCTGTTATTATGACGATAATGTAATAGATTGGAGACAAGCATCAAACTATAAACCACTTGTAATTTGTTAGAGAGTTGTCAAGGCAATCACAAAGAAGATTTGAGACTCAATGTACCAAATAACTCTAGCAGTGGATTAATAGAAAGACAGTACAATAAATGATAAAGAAGCGTAAGAGATAGGCTAAACTGGTCGAGTGTTATCGAGAAAATAAACATTGTAGATATCTTTTGCATCCAACTACCTCGACCAAAGATCAACACGACGACACTGCTGTAGGTTGGACAAGACACATGTAATGACGTGTTCATTTATTCTAAAGCTATAAAAACATATAATGCTGGAGATAATTTATATCCACAAACTTTGACAGGGGATCAATAGAACGATAATTATATAGGATTGAGAGAAAAAACCCATAAAAAACAGACTAATGTGTTTCAGATAGACTAATTTGCTCTTTATAGACTAATTTGTTCTATATAGACTAATTTGATCCATATATATACTAATTTGCTATATATAGACTAATTTGTTCTAGTACTGCCAAGAAAAAAATAATTCTCAAACAAATTTGGGACCCTGCAACTTTCAATGTAAAGATGTATTTGACTTGATTTCGTTACAACTTTCGTATATTCTTCTTTAAGCTCACTATTGAGACACTAATAGGAAGACAGACGAAGACACTAAACATAGTTAGAAAACATAAAATTATTAACAAACTAGTAACAAACTTGACATTTCTCGGAACAGCATTCTCTGAAGATGATAAAATCAATAAAGAAACATATGTATGATGCAACACTGCAAACCTAATATTGGGACAGCTATCCTATTAAAAAAAAAAGTAAAGTACCCCCGTCACGCCAAGTGGCGTATAGGGAATATGGTGTTAGTGACCATAAATTGTATTGACCTCCGGCACATGATTTTTGGGGTAATGTGGTCGGTATTACGCCCGTGCCGTTTTACTTTCCCAGAAAAAAAATCCGGTACCCATTTAAAGCTGGGTGAACCCGGAAGCCGTCGGTTAGGATCGAACCCTACCCATTGTCCTTTGTAGTCCAGTTCACTAGCCACCGAGCTATTGCGGCTCCCTATCCTGTATACTTCAACACAAATCAATACCTATTACCACCAAGAAGCATCTTATACAGAATATAATCATTCCAACATTGTGCTACCAATGCCAAACATGGTCACTTACGTCTAAGCAAAACTGAAATCTTGTCACCACAGAGATGCGATGTCTGAGAAAAGCGCTTGGAGAAACCAGAAAAGACAGAATCGGAAAAAAATTACATTAAAAGAGAAAGAGTAGGCACTGAGCCAATCTTACGCTATATACAGAAGCAACCAATAAACTGGTTTGCCCATCAAGAAAGAATGCTGTGTGCTTCCTTGTCATTTAAATCATATATTACAAATATGTGAAGAGAGAAGAGCAAGAGGCAGACCCAGAGTAAGATGGACAAACAACGTGAAAGAAACGTTACAAAAACATCAATCGACAGTGACTTAAGACGCCAAAGGGCGAGAACCTTTGTATCACCCTAGCCACTAGAACGGGTACAAGAGAAAGTAAAGAAAGAAAGATAAAGATATCTATCACTATTTTTAAAACAAATCTTCACTTCCTCTTGTACCCATTCAGACAATATCCTGATTCTAGTCCTTCTGACAACTTCAACAATTTTAAGTTGATGTTGTAGAGTTTTTCTGATGTCTGTCCATCTTAAATTGGGCCTGCCTCTTGCAATACAATCACCACGATTTATGAACTAAAATACCATAATGTGGTCAAGAATCAACGAAGGGCGGACAACGTAGCGTTTTTTGAAATATTGAACTGGAAACAATGTTCACAAAATGTAAGGTTAAACAAAACATCCTTGCTTTATCATTATACGCTATACTTTGTCGACAAGCGTGCCTGCAGGTAGAGTATCCTCTGGCTATCATAGAATATTGCAGATGTTCACATTCTATTCCTGGACACGTGTCTCAGCCTTACCCATCAGATTATATGCCCAGAAGAAATAAAGCATCTTGTTATTTTGAGGAAACTGCAGCAACCAATCCCTACGGAGAGGAAATATAAAATGAGGAGATGAATGGCAGTATGATTGCTTGAAACATTCAAGACATGTGATATATAAATATATAAACGTTTTAGATGATTCTTTTTGTAATTTGCACGTCATTCCGAGTCTATAGCAGAAATTTATGTGAGATAGGAATGTGTCTTTTCTGTGTCCTGAGGACTAGGCATTTATGTGATGTGGCACAGATGATTAGGGTTGTTTTGAGTTGATGATGAAGCGTTCTTCTACATCACGAACTGATGAGCTGATTGAAAATAGGCAGTACATACAAGGTAACACACGAGGTGATGTTAATGTGTTATTTCACAGAGATAGTATTAAAGTTATCACTCACAATATAAGGTGATCCACGATTTTCTGTAACACTGTATGAAGATGGTGAGATTCTACTTTGCAGAATAAGGTGATTACTGGATTCTTTTATCAATGTTATGTGATAATAAACGTAACAGTTTATGGTGATATACATTACGAGTTATAAATTGCTAACTTTACCCGGCGAAGACTACTCTCCTAAAAGGGCGTTAAGTGGGCGCAGATGAGCTGTGTAGTGGTTTACAGCAAGCTGTCATGTCTGATATTTTTGACACAATACATCCAGTTTCAATCTGCCATTTTTGAGCACCTCATTGACTTCTCTCATTCGTTGAAAACGAAAGGTGCCCTTCATCTTTGCACCTCGAGGCATTCTCTTCACAAGGCTCTGACTTCAGCTAAGTAAAATCTATGTAAACGTCTTGCACGTATTTGTTGTATTTTCATACTGATGAAAGGCTGTGACCGAAACGTTTATATTTGTGTACTGTTTTCTTTTTGGTTCTGTTCTGTTTATGGGTTGGAGCCGCGATAGTTCAGTGGTTAGTGAACTGGACTACAAAGGGCAAGAGGTAGGGTTCGAACCCAACCGACGGCTTCCGGGTTCACCCAGCCTTAAATGGGTACCGGATTTTTTCAGGGAAAGTAAAGCGGCACGGGTGTAATACCGACCACATTACCCCAAATATCATGTGCTGAAGGTCTGTAAAATGTATGGTATTCCCTATACGTCACTTGGCGTGACGGGGGCTCTTTACTTTTTACTTTCATGTTTGTGGAATCAGTTTCACTGCAATCGTGAGTTCCCCATATCCGCTCCACTCAAGTCGAAGCTTCCACCAAAGCGCTTTGACAAATTCTGTTGACAAGATCGACTACCGTGCAGCCCTAACTTGCCCCCATGGGACTTCTGTTTAGCAAAGTTGTTATATACAATTTTATATTTATTTATCCACGTTTCATCCAGCTTTATACGTTTCATCCGCGCACGAAATTGTATTCTTGTGTCTATCTCCTTCTTTATTCTATCACCATCTGTTAGATCATACAGATTAATAGTTTTCAGTGTAACCACAAAGAGGCTTTAATGGGCTTTTGACTTTGATAAATTCTGGCTTACTGACCTTGGTGATGTGTCGATGACCTCTGTCAGCTCACACGCTATCTGCGTCTTGACCCCAGAGGTTAGGTGGACTCCAAGGCCGTGTTGACCTAAAACAAGATTAGTTATACTTTGGAATTAAACACCGATCTACCTGATCAATCACCATCGGGTTGCTTGTCCTTTGCAGAAAGTTTCTCTCCTCACAACCCGTTGGAAAGAATCTGTCTCTAAAATCAGATTTCCCAATCCTTCTGTTGCCGTGTTCATGGTCTCTTTCATGTCTTGAAACCACCTTGGTATGTCTCTCTCTTTCTCGTTTTACAGGAGCCATACCTTGCATTATTCTGTTCTTTCCAGCGCACTGTTTCTTTTGATGTGACCACATATTTTATTTTCCCCTATCTGATCAGTAGACGAGCGTATTAACCATTTCGCCACATAGCGTTTGTTAATAAAATATATTTTTAATTCAACGGAGCGACTGATTATGAGAAATATCCAGATAATTTGAAACGTTTAAACTTAGAGCATTCGCGTTAGGGGAGATTTGCGGGTCATCATCATCGCACTCCGAACATGTTCATAGGTGCTCAGATCCCCTCCTCAGCAAGTCTCGCAGTGTCCAGCGACTGACGACTCTAGTTCTGTGTTGGTTGATTAGTCTTCTCACACGCCCACTAAGTTTCTCGTTTATGGCTATGCCAATTTTAAATTTCATCTCTTTCATCATCAATGGTTAGTAAACTGGACTACTAAGGACAACAGGTCGGGTTCAATCCTGATCGACGGCTTCCAGGTTCACCCAGCCTTAAATGGGTACCGGATTATTTTCTGGGGAAAGTAAAGCGGCACTGGCGTAATACCGACCACATTACACCAAAAAGTATGTACTGAAGGTTTGTAAAAATCATGGTCACTATCATCATATGCCTTATACGCCACTTGGCGTGGCGGGGCTGTTTACTTTTACTTTTATTCACTATTAACGTATACACAAGCGCAAGGAGTTGATATAGTGTCACAAGGAACAAATAGGTGCTAAACAACCGCTCTCACTTTGCTACAGTATAAAAGTTAATATGTTTGTCCCACGTGTAGGAGGTACCTGGCTTGTTCCCCTTTCAAATCCAATGAAGGGATTATATATTACTTTAGTGACCCCTAATAAAAGCGTATGTGACACAGAGTGAGAGTACTAATGAAGGTCGCTGATAAAATGAAAGTCAGTCTCGTGTTTAAATTAGTAACTATCTGATCTCACTGCATGTTATGACAAGTGTTCCTTGTTGCAGTTTCCTCATATTCCAAGTCCATGGGGGACTAGTTGGTCTCGAGGCAAGACGCCGGCCTCGAGACAGAGAGGTTGTGGGTTCAAACCCCGGCTACACTGGTTGGGATTTTTATTTATGATTTCTCTCTGCGGCAACTACCCCTCCTGGTCTCAGCACCGAGGTCCTGCTTAAAACGTCAGTTACTTATCGACGGAAAAAAAAAACATGAGCACCTCCGAAGTCGGAGTTATCTGCCTGTGCGGCGAGGGACCCCTGTGCACACGGCTGCCAGGGAAAAATGGATTAACACGCAAAGTTCAGTTCCTAGTCTCTAGGGACTTCGGCAGAGTTGAAAGCTGGCGAACGCAACAACAACAACAACAACTACAGGTTTAAAAAAAATAAGCTGAATGCCGCTGTCAGAAACATATTTAAAATAAGTAAAACTCTTAACATCGACAAAATGTTCATCAACTCTCTGAAGTTGTTTCAGGAATCATATCAAGTGTTTTAGTCTCTGAGCTGAGGTTTCCGTGAAAATTCATGTAAGAGGTTTCAGTAATAATGGGAAGTATTTTAGTACGATGATGATGATGGTCCAATAAACAAGACAGCAACAAAACAAACACTGATAACATGTGTGCTGTCAAGGAGACGGTTCCAAAAATTTATGGAAAACATCTCAGAGAATTGCAATGTGGACCACTTTCTGAAATACTTAAAGTAAGAACAGCATAAGAAGATTCGGAAACTATAGATGAGAGAGAGAGAGAGAGAGAGAGAGAGAGAGAGAGAGAGAGAAGGTAGGAGATAACAAAATAGCGTATTTAGCCTGTAAGAGGTATAGAGCTGGATTATTAAAAACACAAGTTTAAACTCAGCCTCGATCAACGGCTCCTAGGTTCACTAGAAGATTGGGACTGTCTGGCATGATACCGACCACATCACTCATAAAGTATCATTATGTGTCATGCCGGTTGGCGTAGGCAATCATGTCCTTCCACAATCTTCTATCTACAGTGAATCGTAACAGTTGTTGAATGTTTTCCATGCATTGACACCAAGCTATCTAGTATTTTCTCTCTTTGTCGTACGAGATATCTCTTTCCGTGTATTTGGCCAAAGTATACCATTCGTAAATAAAACATATGGACGCTAACACCAAATTCCCCATACTCCATACACCCCGTAAAGAGTGTGGAGTGGGAAACAAATGACCTAAAAAAACTAACTAAATAACAAAAAGCAAAAGAATGATTGGTGACAAGCAGCAGATATAAAGATATAAATGATGATGGATGGAGTTTGCTATTTACATTGCCAACAAAAGAAAAGTGTTTAATGTATGTCAGATAATAGTATCTAAAAAAAAAACACATTAAATCTAAACTAATAGTTAAAGCTAATGGTGTCTTCAAAAGAAATACATCTATTTTGAATGTATGTGCTGTGCTAGTACTTCTAATACAAGTTTACCGTAACTCTATCACAATAAAAGTCTCTGAAGTTCTCGTGCAGTAAAATATTTAACATCAATATCAACTGCTCTAACATGAGAATAACAACTTGTGGCAGTTCTAGTTTTCATTTACTTATACAAATTATTTAAAATATATGCGACTGTTAAAGTCTTGCAAGTTTACCGGAGCGAATTCCACCGCGTCTCGACTGAAAAACGCACACATATATCACATGTATTTTTTTCTAAACAAAAAAAACTAGATTAACGAAACTTTATCATTTCATGTCATTAAAGAAGAAAGTCGGAATTTATCAGCCCTGAAACTCTGGCGTATTTACTTTAATCAAAACATATATTATATGGAAATTAAAAACATGTAATACGTTAAGATCCATGATTTTACCATATAAAACATGAAGCACAACTTAAACGAAATATATACTTTATTTAATTAATACCTTTTACAATATATTTTCCAGGAGGAATTAAAGTTAATGAAGGGGTGAATACAGAAGCATACGTGAGAAAGTAGGAGAACGAAAATAAAGAGGTTTATGAAAGAACGCATACAGACGTAGATGAATGATGGGATATGTAGATTAAATGTGCAAGTCACTGATGGGGACTGGTACGATGAAATCGAGAGAAGAATGGAATTTATAAAAGAAATAAAATTAATCAGTGGATGAAAGCTGTAAGATGGAACGGTTGAATGAAACCACTGCTTCATTCCTCACTTCATCTATTTTAATATCTTGCTGTATTGTTAGGGTAGTAGATGTAAGATTCGATTAAGCAAGGAATGGGAGAATGTTTAAAGCGATGAATAAAGGAATAGAGGAATCAAGAAATTATATAATGGACGAAGCAAGAAATGAGCGAATGGTGAAACACTAGGTGAAGGAGGGATGAAGGAGTGAACGAAGAATGGGATGATGGAATGGATATCTTTGGAATAAAGAGATAATGATGTAAATGAATACATAGAGAAATACGGAAGAGAAGGAATGGAGAGATAATGATGTAAATAAATACATAGAGAAAAAAGGAAGAGAAGGAATGGAGAGATAATGATGTAAATAAATACATAGAGAAAAACGGAAGAGAAGGAATGGAGAGATAATGATGTAAATAAATACATAGAGAAAAACGGAAGAGAAGGAATGGAGAGATAATGATGTAAATAAATACATAGAAAATACGGAAGAGAAGGAATGGAGAGATAATGTTCTAAATGAATACATAGAGAAATACGGAAAAGAAGGAATGGAGAGATAATGTTCTAAATGAATACATAGAGATATACGGAGAAGAAGGAATGGAGAGATAATGTTCTAAATGAATACATAGAGAAATACGGAGAAGAAGGAACGGAGAGATAATGTTCTAAATGAATACATAGAGAAATACGGAAAAGAAGGAATGGAGAGATAATGTTCTAAGTGAATACATAGAGAAATACGGAAGAGAAGGAATGGAGAAATAATGTTCTAAATGAATACATAGAGAAACACGGAAGAGAAGGAATGGAGAAATAATGTTCTAAATGAATACATAGAGAAATACGGAAGAGAAGGAATGAAGAGATAATGAGCAATCGAAATTGATGAACATGTGTGTGAAGAAGTATAAAAAAAAAGTGAAGTTTCCCCGTCACGCCAAGTGGCGTTTAGGGAATATTGTGTTAGTGAATAAAAAAATCCGGTACCCATTAAAGGCTGGGTGAACCGGAAGTCGTCGGTTGGGATCGAACCCTACCTCTTGTCCTTTGTAGTCAAGTTCACTAACCACTGAGCTATCGCGGCTCCCCGTGAAGAAGTATACGAAATAGTAAATGGATAATGAAAAACAAAATATCAACAGTATATTACATAAAGCTGTGAATTAAAAGGAACAACAACAAAACGACGAAAGGAAAGTTTGAAAATACTGTAGTGACGTGTGTTGGAGAAAAAAGTAATGGAACAAAATACAAACAAGTAATTGAGTAAAGTAATATCATTGCACTCAGTAAAATGTATTAGATGTGAATTAGATTACTTAAATTTACTTATTATAGTGCGCTAAAGTTCGTTTTCAATTAAAAATCCGGTTTACGGAAAATTTATGGCGGAAAATTATTTTCAAGAACACTCATAGCGGACAAAGTTCACAACAGGGAAAATTCATTGCAGGAAAATTCATAACAAGAACGTTCATTGCAGTGAAGATTTACCATAGAGAAAATTCATTGCAGGAAAATTCATGGCAAGAAAGTTAATTGATGGGAAGATTTACCACAGAGAAAATTCATTGCAAGATTCATACATTTAATATGTGACTGTTATATGCAAATATTTTGTAGGCAAAATTGCGCACAAACTTAACTGTTGCAACACGCAAAGGTGCTGATTCGATCTTCTAGCATAACTTTGCCTTAATTTAAATGGGATTTTGCTCGGCACAGTGTGTTTCAGTTATTTTGAAATTATGAGAAAATTATTTAATTTGGAAACAAATGTTTTTTTTTAAAGATATGGGTATTACCGTGGATTGTTGTTTAAAAAAAAATAAAGTTCTTATATAATGAGTTTCAAATTGGGTAATAATTTAATTTATTATTCAATCTTATGCAATTTTTTTTAATTGAAAAAGTTAACAGGTTTAAAAAGGCTCTGAAGTTACAAAAAAGGCTCTGAAGTTACAACCAATTGTATAATTCCACCAAGGAAAGAGAAACTTTGTGATTGCGTAATTAGACTCCAACATATCATGTGTTGTTACTGAAGCCAGGACATGATTGATTTTCGATGAGGTCTCATATATTATCTCACATTTAATGTTAGAATATTTTACACAATGTTATATTATTACCTAATTATGAAATATTATCTTTAAAGAATATTTCTGGTTATAGTTCTTGTTAATTTTTATTACAGTTTTTCTTTTCTGAATTAAAAGATGTAAGCACAATATTTTTGTCCATCAATAACTATTGTAACTCAGTTATAAATCCTCATGCAAACATGCCATTTTGCTGTTGTTGATTGTTGGATAGTTTGTGCTTGACTATATATTTTTTCCCCTTTTTTTCGTTCGCCAGCTTTCAACTCTGGCGAAGTCCCTAGAGTCTAGGAACTGAATTTTGCGTGTTAATCCATATATGCCTGGCAGCCGTATGCATAGGGGTCCCTCGCAACACAGGCAGATAACACCGTCTTCGGAGATACTCATATTTTGTCTGTCCGTCGATGAGTAATTGACGTTTCAAGCCAGGGCTCCCTGCTGAGACCAGGGGTGGTTAACGCAGAGAGAAATCATAAATAAAAATCCCAACTGGTGCAACCGAGATTTGAATTCACAACCTCTCTGTCTCGAGACCGGCGTCTTGCCTCGAGACCAACAAGTCCTCATAACGATATTTATAAACCAGTCTGCATTTCTTTTAAAAAATATATCTATTTATCTATCGACCTTTCGAGCCGAAGACGGCACATAGGGCAGAACCACAATCTCAAAAAACAGAAACCTTGCGTGCCAAAATGGCACATATTGCAGAGATCACTGCTTCCAAAACCTATGGCTATCTTTCCATAACAATACTTTTTACAATGACAGCTTGTCAAGCCATCGATCAACCTCCTTAATCGCCTCTTACGACATGCCTGGAAGGTCACAGTGTCACTATTCTTTACTTCCCTCATAATGAGGCCCCGGAAACACACAGGAAAAAATATATAATATTGTATTAATACATTTTAAATATTACTCAATTTCAAACAGTCTGTACATCACCTTTTTTCTTTTGATTATATATTGTATATTTTAAAAAATCCAATCAAATAACTGCATTAAAATGTTTAAATAACCGAAACACTTTGCGCCAAGTAAAACCCCACATACATTAATCCTAGCTTATGTTAGAAAATCTATCAGCACTTTTCTCCCATTGAATAAGTTAAGTTGTACACAGTCGCGCTTACATAGCATCTGCACAGGCACAGATGAACATTGAATTATGTAAATCTGCCGATGAATTTTCCACGATGTATTTTAAGGCGATACATTTTATATCATGCATTTTCCTCGCGGAATTTTCTTGCGACGTATTTTATGTGACGTAATATTCCGCGATGTATTTTTTGTGACATATTATCCGGAATGTATTTAATGTGACATTTTCCGCGATGTATTTTATGTGACATATTTTGCGCGATGTATTTTATGTGACATATTTTCCGCGATGTATTTTATGAGACATATTTTCCGTTATGTATTTTATGTGACATATTTTCCGCGATGTATTTTATGTGACATATTTTCCGCGATGTATTTTATGTGACATATTTTCCGCGATGTATTTTATGTGATGAATTTTCTGCAATGAATTTACTCAGACACGGGTTAAAGTTAGTCAGCTCAGAATCTCTCAGTTGAGTTTCATTTAGCTCATCGCACTTTAGTCCTGAGTCCCTCCGATTAATTTCATTCAGTTCATTACTATTCAACCTTGTCTCTCAGACCAGTTTCACGCTGTTCATTACTCATTACTTTTTCGTTCACAGTCTTTCCGTTCAGTTTTATTCAGGTCATTACTATTCAACATTGTCGCTCAGACCAGTTTCATGCTGCTCATTACTCATTACTCTTCCGTTCAGTCTTTCCATTCAGTTTCATTCAACTCATTACTATTCAGCAACGATTGTCTTAGATTTTATAGCAGCCTAGTTTTAGCATTAATCTGAAAGCCGTAATGACTAATGTCTCAGGTTGAGCCCAGCTCTGTTTTTATTCCTTCATGCTGAATACGCCTTAAACAGTGGTGACATTGCGTATGTCTTCTATTTCGAGAGAGTAATCGTTGTGTCATAGTAGATAACGTGAGAGTGAACACAACAAAAGATGACCTTTCATTAACACAAACCGGGGCAAGGTTTTTTTTCCCGTTCGCCAGCTTTTACCTCTAACAAAGTCCCTAGAGACTAGGAGCTGAATTTTGCGTGTTAATCCATTTTTCCCTGGCAGCCGTGTGCAGAGGTCCCTCGTCGCACAGGCAGATAACTCCGACTTCGGAGGTACTCATCTTTTTTCCGTCCATGAGTAATTGACGTTTGAAGCCGGACCTCGCTGCTGAGACCAGGTTGCCGTAGAGAGGACTCATAAATAAAAATCCCAACTGGTGTGGCCGGGATTTGAACCCACAACCTCTCTGTCTCGCGGCCGGCGTCTTGTCTCGAGACCAACCAGTCCCCCTGGCAAGGTGTTTGAAGAATATGTGTCGCTCCGTTCTCAGGATCTCCCTGTCAGTTTCGCAGGTTTATTTCAAAAGAACACAAGTTCTATGTTTGATACCATTCTGACTGCAAGAATCTCTGGGATATATATGATAAATATGTTTGTCTGAAGACGACACAATTGTCGTCAACAACTTACAAGACAAATCTTGGTATAGGAGGAGAAAAGTAGCTTATTTTCCTTTACATTTACCTGTGGCGTCACGATGAATGGAGAGCCGCAATAGCTCAGTGGTTAGTGAACTGGACTACAAAGGACAAGGTAGGGTTCGATCCCAACCGACGGATTCCGGTTCACCCAGTCTTTAATGGGTACCGGATTTTTTTCTGGGAAAGTAAAGCTGCACGGACGTAATACCGACCACAGTACCCCAAAAATCATGTGCCGAGGGTCTATAAAATGTATGGTCACTAACACCATATTCCATATACGCCACTTGGCGTGACGGGGGTACTTTACTTTTTTTTTTTTTTATCACGTTGAATGACGTTAGTCTCCGCTTCCTACCTAGTTTAGTTCACTAGAGTAAATCTATCAGATCATCCTCATTGCACATCGAACAAGTCCATAGGTACGCAGTTCTCATCCGAAGAATATCCATAAACGGATAGCTACTACCGACACCGGTGTTGTGTTGGTTGATAAGTCTTCTCTGGATTCCTACGTAGCGCTCTTGTCTGGCATCCCCCACCATGCCATGATATTCGTGAAGTCTGTTCATGGTCCCGGATTCAGGGTTATTTTTTTCAGTTGTATTTACCGTCCCGAGTCCCAGAGGAAACTCATAATGTCAAAACATCCTATCTGATGTGTTCTATGTAATACTTTCATGACAAACTGCGGACGTACATTACTTATAAAGACAGTAAAGAAGAAAAACAGTGACAAAGTGTGTGTTACTAGAACTCAGGGCAAGTCAAGTATTAAGCCCTTAACTACTTTAACATTTATTGTTATTACTTATTTTTTTCTCTTGAAATTCTGCGCCGCTGTGAATATTGCACACAGAACAACGCTCTTCTGTCCCTCACACTTCGCCATTAGGTAGAGGAAACTAGCAGTTGCGTAATTAGGCCTAATTTCAGGACTTTGACTTCTCACAGTTTGTCTGTAGAGTGGGGCTTTGTGCTCTCCCCGTCTCTCTATCTCGCTCTCTCTTTCTCTCTCTCTCTCTCTCTTAATGCCTTTCTTTCCTTCAGAAAGGGCCATGTAGACACTATAGGTCGATTGAAGTATGCTTATCGAACCTTGGCTCTTTTCCCCCGTGAAATGCAAGCTCTTTTTAAAATCGCTTATCTGACAAGGCTTATGCGTTTGTAAACGTCACAGTTGATTGTTTTTATCACAAAAGTTGACATTTTAGGCCTAACCCTAGAAATGTTGAGAAGAAGAGAATTCAATATGACTTGAGTTTAACACATTCTCATCAAGATTTAAAACTGATATTTCAAGGTAGAGTAAAAAAGTAAAGAAATCCGTCGCCAAGTGGCGTATAGGGAACACGTTGTTAGTGACCATAATTTTGACAGACCTTCGGCACATGATTTTTGGGTTATGGGGTAGGTATTGCATCAGTGCCGCTTTACTTTCCCAGAAAAAAAATTCTGGTACTCATTTAAGGCTGGGTGAACTCGGAAGCCGTCGATCAGGATCGAACCTGACCACTTGCCCGTAGTAGTCCAGTTCACTAACAACTGAGCTCTCGCGGCTCCGGATATTTCATGGGAGTAGTTTCAATTTGAGACCCCTTACAAGATGTGATTTGACCATCTTAATTAACGCGTAGAATGCATTAATTAGTTTGTAGATTAACAAATATATGAGGAAAAAGTAATATAATGGTATTAAATATTCAAATTGTAACCATAAATGTCGTTAAACTCTAAGCTATAACTCATCCTAATTGGCTTGAATATGCCATAGACCACAACTCGTATCAAGGTTTTAATTCTGAAGAAGTAAATTAAACAGGGCTGTAAGTAAATTAAACAAATTAAACAATTTTACATACTAACAACAAAACTAATAACACCAGGGCTAAAACTAAGAATAGCAAAATGTTATGTCTTCTCAACATTCCTATATGGTGCAGAAACATGGACATTTGACAAGAAAACAGAACAGAGAATTCTATCTATCTATTGACCTTTCGAGCCGTAACCGGCCATTAGACCAAGATACACCTTCTCCTATATGAATTTTTGTTCTAGCAGTTTTCTTTTAAAGAATCTCGCCATCTGTCTCTGTTCTGTGCAAGCAGTTCTATCTCATTGAGGGAGCCGATTCCTGCTGCTCTTGCCTCTCTCAATGTTCTTCTCATACCTGTTGTTTCCCATATGAGGGCTTGCTTTGCTATTCGATTATTATCTCTTCTCATCACATGTCCAACGTATGACCATCGTCTTTTCTTTATTACTGAAGATATTAGTGGTTGATTGGCGATTTCTCTAATTTCCTCGTTTGTTTTGAATTCGTTCCATTCTATAAGTATTTTCCTTAGACATTTATTTTCGAATGCGTTCAACTTTGTTTCCATAAGCTTTCACGAAGCCTTTGAAATGTGGATATATAGAAGAACAGGTAGAATTGGATGGAAGTAAAAGAAAACAAACGACGAAGTCTTAAAACAACTAAAATTGAAAAGAGAACTACTAAACACAATTCAAACAAGACAAATGCGATTTTTGAGCCATGTTAAAAGACACAACAGCCTATTAAAAGTAATCCTGGAGGGGAAAATACAAGGTAAAAGAGGCAGAGACAGACCGAGACTAAAATGGACGAGTAACATCAAAAGATGGACGAATCAGCCTATGACAACCTGCACCATCAAAGTAAGAGACAGAGCAGAATGGCGCTCCATGGTAGTCAACCTCCGTTGCGGAGATGGCACTGGATAATGATGATGAAATTAAACAAGAGTTTTGTTATATTACATAGAGCCCAATCCTAGTATACATGGAAGTGAAAATGGGCGATCTGTTAACGAACATTAAGTGGTACTTGGAGGCCATAACAATATGGTTTCACTTTTGGGCATGTGATGCGAAGAGAAAGCTGGAAAATGTTGTGATAGCGAGAAAAAAAATTGAGGGAAGAAATAGACAAACTACAACAACTAGAAAAGATAATAGACAGTTTAACAACGTGGCAGATAGATAGATAGATAGATAGATAGACAGACAGACAGACAGACAGACAGACGGACGGACGGACGGACGGACGGATAGATAGATAGATAGATAGACAGACAGACAGACAGACAGACAGACAGACAGACAAACGGACGGACGGACGGACGGACGGACGGACGGACAGACAGACAGACAGACAGACAGACAGACAGACAGACAGACAGACAGATAGATAGATAGATAGATAGATAGATAGATAGATAGATAGATAGATAGATAGATAGATAGATAGATAGATAGATAGATAGATAGATAGATAGATAGGCAGACAGACAGACAGACAGATAGAGATAGATAGATAGATAGATAGATAGATAGATAGATAGATAGATAGATAGATAGATAGATAGATAGATAGATAGATAGATAGATAGATAGATAGATAGATAGATAGATAGACAGACAGATAGATAGACAGACAGACAGACAGATAGAGATAGATAGATAGATAGATAGATAGATAGATAGATAGATAGATAGATAGATAGATAGATAGATAGATAGATAGATAGATAGATAGATAGATAGATAGATAGAAACTAAAGTATCAATGGTGAACATCTGTGACACGTTTAGGGCTTGCAACATAAAATCGAGCAATTGCACGCAAGAGCTCACGCTACAAAAACAAACTGTTGTGTTCTCTCCCATTTTTGCTGAAGTTGACATGGGTTTTTAACTCTTACAAATAATGTTAGATGAGTCTACATGTGGCCTGTTGTCCAAGAGTTTATGCGGTTTCATTTCTTTGCCGCCTGAGTGACTGTGTGCAGTTGGCGTATTTTATTTAATATGCCATCTCGTTCATTGCACTTTCTTGTAGGGGTAATGATAGTTGAGTCAACCTTCGCAAGTTTGCTGTTTAACGAGCATCATGCTCGTACAATGCTGCTCTTAATGAGTTTCTTTCTAGTACAGACATCGAGAGACAGCGAACATATAAACTGTTCATGATATTACACATTATTGTTGTTATCAAAATAACACACACTTTCAGCAGTGAGAAAGAGACACTGATGACATATTAAAAGATCTAAAAGAGAACAGCTTACAAACAACATTTGAGCTCCATATGGAACATAAATCTTCAACAAATACTTTGCGGTAATTTCCTAGTTTGATCAGATATAGTATTTCAGTTTGGAAGAGTGATGTCCCCTAAAATATGTCTGCCAAAATACAGTGGTTCTACGCATTCTTGGCGTTGGGGTCATTACGCCGATTGGTAATCAACCGCACAATTCCCTTCGATCAGAAGATCATAATTAGGCCGAGTGGCGTCGTTTTTGTCACGCGTTATAATATATTTATAAATATTTAACACTAAAGCTAAACCTAACCCCTGGACCCAACGCCCAATCAACAGATACTCCGAAATGATTACATGCCAGCGTAATGACCCAACGCCAAGAATGCGTAGAACCACTGTATTTTGGCAGACATATTTTAGGGGACATCACTCTTCCAAACTGAAAGACTATATCTGATCAAACTAGGAAATTACCCATTTTGTTTCTTGCCAAGAAAGAGACACTGAAGACATATTAAAAGACCTAAAAGAGAACAGCTTATAAACAACATTTCACAGAGAAAAGAAATGACTGCGGCTATATCATAATTCAGCTGGGAAGAACAATAACGCGAGGCTTGGTTTCGGGAAGATAAGAAAGGGGCAGACCAAGAAGTATGTGGTTTCAAGACATGAAATAGTCATTGAATTTAATAACTGAAGAAGGGGAAGATCTGACATAGATTCTATGAAGAGACATATATTCTACCAGACATGCTGCAATGAGAGCTGTGTTCTACAAAGGACATGCAACTCGATGTTAGTGATTAACTCTCTCCGCCTAGATTGACCTAATGGGCAAACAGGTCCTTTTGGTATTAAGCTATACTAATGTTATCGCTCTGAGTAGACCTCTTTTTGTCTTTGTGTTTAGTAAATGACGAAATGTATCCCATTCTTCCTCTTTTCAGCTCCCCGTGGAACATAAATCTTGAACAAATACTTTTGCAAGCCATTTTGTTATTTGCCATTCTTTTAAGATCATTCCCCGTTCTCTTCATCTCTGCTTTCATCTGTCTTCTCCAAGAATATTTTGCTCTTCCTCTTTGTCTCTTCCCCCAGAGATCCCAAAAAGGGCCTGTCGTGTAATACTCTCAGTTTAATTCCGGAGCATGTGTCCTAGACAGAGCCATCGTCTTCGTTGTATCTCTTTGTTCACTGCACACTTGTGTTTGACTGGCACTTTTCCATAATTCTACGTTAGTGACTTTGTCCTGCCATTTCCATCCTTTTATTCTGTGCAAGCATCCATTAATGAAGGTCTGTATTTTCGTGATTTTTGTTGTTCTCCGTGTTTCACAGCCATAATATGACTAATTGAACATTAGAGTTGAACATTTTAATTGTTGTATTTAATCTAATTTCTTTTAATTTCCTTGTTTCCTAGTGCAATGAAGGCTCTTCTTGCTTTTTTAAAATCCTTATTTTGGTATCATTCCCTTTTCCCCTTCTTTGTCTATATCACTGCCTAGATATATGTAAAATTGTACGTCTAATAGTGGTATTTCTTCTCTTGTTATTTGGTTATTGTCGACTGCATTAGTTCTCATGATTTTGATCTGATCTCTATTTATTTTCAGTCCAAGCTGCTGTGATCTCTCGTCAAGTATGCTCGTCTTATGCATCAGTTGATGAGTGTGTGATAGATAGATAGACACACTCATGGACGATTGTCATTTGCAAAGACTAATTGATCAAGTAGCTTGGTTAGTGATCACTGGATTTAATTCCTTTTGTCCCGCGTTATTCTCATAATCCAATTTATGGTCAGCAGAAAGCGAAATGAAGATGAAGACATCCCTGCCTTATTTATGTTGTTTTTTTTAATATCTCAAATGCTGTAAGCTGTCCTTCGTGCGCAACACTACATTTCATTCCTTCATACATTACTTTATTTCCTTTCTTTGACTTGTCCATGTTTGTGAAGTTTTTGCGGCTCATTTTTCTTCACAGTACACAATAGCCAGTCTCACGCCCAAACCTTGTTAGTCGCCTTTTACGAACATGCCCGGTAGGGTTTAGCGCTACAATTCTGTACTCCTCTTTCGGGCCCCGGCAGTGCGCGGACGAAATCTATACACACTGTTATTGTTTCCGGCAGCTCGCTGGTTGTGCATACAGCTAGCTTGCCTTGCATAATATTATCATTTCTTCTTATTCAACGTTGTATTTCAAATTATTGTAGTCTCCAGACCCCATCTCAAATAATAGTCGTGTTGATCTCTTAGTGTTCAGACTGCATCCTCACTGATAGTCTATTTATTTCCTAGTATCCAGACCGCATCCTCACTGATAGTCTATTTATTTCCTAGTATCCAGACCGCATCCTCACTGATAGTCTATTTATTTCCTAGTATCCAGACAGCATCCTCACTGATAGTCTATTTATTTCCTAGTATCCAGACCGCATCCTCACTGATAGCCTATTTATTTCCTAGTATCCAGACCGCATCCTCACTGATAGTCTATTTATTTCCTAGTATCCAGACCGCATCCTCACTGATAGTCTATTTATTTCCTAGTATCCAGACAGCATCCTCACTGATAGTCTATTGATTTCCTAGTATCCAGACAGCATCCTCACTGATAGTCTATTGATTTCCTAGTATTCATACAGCATCCTCACCGATAGACTACATACAACCTTTTCAAAGTACAACCTTTGAGGGCTTTCATGTGTCGCTCTTGTGCACTGTCATCCCCATCACCAACGTACATAAGGTCAGTCTATCAACCTCTTGAATGCCACGAATCCTCCCGTGACTCGGGCATTATATAACCATACATTTTTATTGATTGATTACCTTGCTTTTTTGCGGTTTCTATTAAGGTAAACATAAATAATGTCTCACGACACATGATGTCGTATGAAGGTATTTACCGTCTACTTGTCTGGAATATAACCCACATAATACTTGCCTTAATTAAGTTTCAGCGCCATACTTTATAGGCAGATATACTTGAATACATGTTATCTAACGTTCTATATAATATCCTTATTACAACCTGCTGCTTTAACCACATGCATGTAAAGGAAACTTTTGCGCATTCGATTTCTTTTTCCTGAAAATATAACGCTCGCAGTACTCTCTATGTAAAGTATGTAGCGTTTATTGTCGACAGTAAATATAACAATACAGACTTATAATAAATGACTTTATAGTAATCAACACAATTTAAACTGGTTAACAATATCTTACGTACCTCTTTCTTCCTAGACATTTTGGTTTATTATACTGCACCGTTTTCTGCATTTTGTGGTCCCAATGTATCCGTCTCTAGTGATTGCATGAGTGGGACTGCTTTCCTAGCCATTGTTTTTCATTTACCTGAGTCTTGAGGTTGTTTGGCAACAGTTATCGTCATTCAATGTTGATTCCATAAAGAAAGCATTCTTACCATACTAACGGGTCTTTTCTTCTCGAGTTTGTATCAAATTTTCATTTTTTTTCAGTGAATTTTAAGCCAGGATTAACATGCTCCTTCTCTATGGATTTTGTACTTGGATTTTCTCCCAGCCCTTGCTTTATCGGGATGTGCTTTAAGAAAAAGGTAAAATGAAGGGAAAAGTAAAGGTAAAGGTAAATTAAAGGTACAGATAAAGTACGAGACTTGAATCGGTGTCTTAGCACGCGAGTTGCCACCCATATATGCTCGGCCGTCTGTCCAGAAGTGTTCGGAGATTTCTGGATAGTGTCGCTTCAAGCATCGAAACTCACGATGTGAGGCAGCATTTCTCACCTTCCCAGAGTACTACTCTGGTGCCCATTTCCGCCAGGGGCTGGTTCACCGCAGAGATATTACTTTTCGAACCACGAGTACTACTCACACTGCTTCCAGTGTGAATCGTACACGGGTTGTCCGAACGTCGGTAGCCTAGTCAGGTGGTTTTCCCAACTAGGCTACAGAGGCCCCCAAGAACGCTTTAAGGAAATAGCGCTCAAGTGAGACTTGATTGATTATTTGATGTACGTTGATACAATTCTTGAAATTAACAAAGCTGATGTCTAGAACAGCTCATATTATAATGTATTTATTGCTATTGCATTTAATTAAATTAAAATAGATGTGAAAAATATATATCACATCTATTTTAATCTAATTAAGTGCAATAGCAATAATCATTTTCAAACAAAAGTAATTTTCATTCTCAATGTTGGTATAATTATAATTCCTACTTTCTTACTAACGGCGTCAAGAAAAAAATAGAGGAATCTGTACATTTGTCTACAGAAGCCACGGTTGCTCAGTGGTTATTAAACTGGACAGCAAAAGGCGCCAGGTTCGATCAAGACCGACGGCTTCCAGTTTCACCCAGCCTTACATTTTGAGATTTTTATGCGGAAGAATGACTTCACACGAGTAATAATTACCCCCTCCCCTCTTTTTTTCCCTCCCCCACCCCAAAACTCATTTAAGAAAGAAATGAAGAAAATATAAACATAAAATGGTATTGGGAAGCTAGACTAAGAAAAAAGACAAGATAAACTACAACATTTCGTCAAAATCCTTTAACAGATATAGCAAATAAACTTTACACATTGAACACAAAATTCAGAGTCAGAATGCACTTCACAAATCTAAAACATGGCGGCAAATGCGGTGGCCATAATTTTCGTTGTCTGGTTAAAACATAGATAATATAATAGGGCAGGTAGGATATGATCAGTCCATATAAACCAAATAATGAAAAATAGGAAAATTGTAAAAATGAAAGGAGGTGCCTAATAGGATACAAAGCAAAAACGCGAAGAAGTGGAAAGAAAAGAGTTATTGAGTTATTGAGTTATTTGCGGGATTTCATCACTGCACTCCGAACACGTCCATAGGTGCTCAGATCCCCTCCTCAGCAATTCCCTCAGTGTCCAGCGACTGACGACTCCAGTTCTATGTTGGTTAATAAGTCTTCTTATACGGCCACTAAGTTTCTCATTTCTGGCTGTGCCCATCTTAATTCCCATTTCCATCATCCGAAGAAGTGACGTGGATCTGTGTTTGTCGAAGTCCTGTGCTCTTCCCACATCTCGGAGGGCATTGATGATGTCCGCCCGATCCATTGGTTGCCCGTCCTCAACGACAGCACAGCTAGCCAACCTGTCCGCTTTTTCATTTCCCCCTACTTCCGCATGTCCAGGGACAAAGACAAAGGTGACATTACGTATTTTGGATTTCTGCAACGACTCTACCCATTGCATGCGTACAGAGCCCGCCTCCACTTTTTTAATCATGCTCATCGAATCACTCAGTATACAATGCTTGGGTGTAATCTTGTGACTCTAACCATTTGAATACTTTGGTCACTGCCATCGCCTCCATTGTCATGCTACTCGTGGTCATGACGTATGCACCACTGTCTTCCTTGACTATTCTGCCTGCCGAGCGAGCTGTAAATGCCCATGCACTTCTTTGGTGTCGTATTACAGATCCGTCTGTATAGATAACTGCATCTTTCTCATCGGTGTTATCGCAGATGAGACCGTTGACCTCGGCATTAACCACGACCGGGTTCTGTTCCCTACTTTTCCTGTCGAGTGTGACAATACACGAGAAAGTCCCCTTGAATGACGTAGGCACCGGTATCCACTCCTCACCAACGCTGATATTGGTAAGCCCACAGACCTGTTTGATGACATCTTCTGCTCGGCCCACCCATGATTTGTCTCTTATAAGCCTGGCACCTTTCACTGTATTGAGCACGTGGTGCAATGGATGCTCTTTATCTGTACTAATCTTCAGGTATGCTCGTGCTCTCCAGATCTTGATTCTGTCATCCATGGAAAGGAAAGAGAGGATAGGGATGACAACGGGGAAGAAGAGCAAGAGAGGTAATAAAGATAACGCAGGGAGGAATAGGGATAGGACACAGGAAAGACACGGAGAAGAGACCAGCGATTAAAGAAAAGAGTGAAAAGAGTTTAATCCTCTCGGTTGTAGGGTATTAAAACGAGCTATAAGTTCGGTTATCCAACTTGAACCGGTCTATCGGTATCAGAGGAACAAGAGACGATGCCAGTAACACGGAAGTCATCAGAGGAACAAGAGATGATGCCAGTAACACGGAAGTCATCAGAGGAACAAGAGATGATGCTGGTAACACGGAAGTCATCAGAGGAACAAGAGATGATGCTGGTAACACGGAAGTCATCAGAGGAACAAGAGATGATGCCAGTAACACGGAAGTCATCAGAGGAACAAGAGACGATGCCAGTAACATGGAAGTAATCAGAGGAACAAGAGACGATGCCAGTAACATGGAAGTCATCAGAGGAACAAGAGATGATGCCAGTAACATGGAAGTAATCAGAGGAACAAGAGATGATGCCAGTAACATGGAAGTAATCAGAGGAACAAGAGATGATGCCAGTAACATGGAAGTAATCAGAGGAACAAGAGATGATGCCAGTAACATGGAAGTCATCAGAGGAACAAGAAATGATGCCAGTAACATGGAAGTAATCAGAGGAACAAGAGACGATGCCAGTAACACGGAAGTCATCGGAGGAACAAGAGATGATGCCAGTAACATGGAAGTCATCAGAGGAACAAGAGATGATGCCAGTAACACGGAAGTCATCAGAGGAACAAGAGATGATGCCAGTAACATGGAAGTCATCAGAGGAACAAGAGATGATGCCAGTAACACGGAAGTCATCAGAGGAACAAGAGATGATGCCAGTAACACGGAAGTCATCAGAGGAACAAGAGATGATGCCAGTAACACGGAAGTAATCAGAGGAACAAGAGATGATGCCAGTAACACGGAAGTCATCAGAGGAACAAGAAATGATACCAGTAACATGGAAGTAATCAGAGGAACAAGAGATGATACCAGTAACATGGAAGTCATCAGAGGAACAAGAGATGATACCAGTAACACGGAAGTCATCAGAGGAACAAGAAACGATACCAGTAACACGGAAGTTATCAAAAATATCTTGTCCTGGCAATCTGAAATAGGAGGCAGGAGTGCCAGTATAAAAATGTTATATACATTTTACATCCTGACTCGGAATTGTGTTTTTAATTTGTATAGCTTATTTGTTATACTGGATGAAGGTTTTTTGTCGAAACGTTGTTGTGTGTCTTGTCTTTCTGTTAGTCTAGCTGCTCAATACCATTGTATGTTTATATTATATGTTTTCTACAATTATATACGTGACCCTGCATAGTATTTCATATAATTTATATTTGATATCTTTATGTTTAAAAATATTAAATTAGAGATCATAATATAACTACTCTGAGGTCTTAATCTCTAAGAGTGAGAAGGAGTTATAAGAAATGTTAGACATTATAGTGAAGGAAGGGAGCCGCGAGGGCTCAGTGGTTAGTGAACTGGACTACAAGGGACAAGAGGTAGGGTTCGATCTCAACCGACGGCTTCCGGTTCACCCAGCCTTTAATTGGTACCGGATTTTTTTTTCAGGGAAAGTAAAGCGGCAC
Organism: Megaustenia siamemsis; assembly: GCA_032433765.1. NCBI lineage: Eukaryota > Metazoa > Mollusca > Gastropoda > Stylommatophora > Ariophantidae > Megaustenia > Megaustenia siamemsis. The sequence continues at coordinate 57,528,025 of JAVIAB010000124.1, forward strand.
GGCTGTAATACCGACCACATTCATCCCAAAAATCATGTGCCGAAGGTCTGTAAAATGAATGGTCACTAACACCATATTCCCTATACGCCACTAGGCGTGACGGGGGCTCTTTACTTTACTATCGTGATGGAAGGCAAAAATAAAAGCCTCAGCATTAAAAGCAAAAAGACAGAAGTAATGGTAGCAACAACAACAAAAAACCACACACATCACCGTAATGTACAATAAAGATAAGTGGAACAATATTAAAGCGGGTAAATTAATTGAAATCTGAATAATATTAACCTCAGATGGTCGATTTACAACAGAAGTGAGATGCAGAATAGTTCAGGCAACTTTCCGAAAAAAATAATGAATATACTGTGTAATCTATTTTTGATAATAGAAACAAGAAAAAGAGTTCTTAAATATTATGCAGATCCAATCTTAACATATGGATGTGAATTATGGACAATAGGACAGCAGACACAAAAATCACTGGAGGCGAGAGAAAGAGAGAGGGAGAGAAAGAGGGAGAGAAAAGAGAGAAAGAGAGAGAGTGAGAGAAAGAATGAGAGTGAGAGTGAAATAGAGAAAGAGGGATAGAGAATGTGAGGAAGAGGGAGAAAGAGGAGAGAGAGAGAGAGCAAGAGAGAGAAAGAGAAAGAGAAAAGGAATGAGAGGGAGAAAGGAAGATATTGCCAGAAAGCGAGAGGGAGATAAAGAGAAAGAAAGAAATAGAGAGAGATGGGGAGAGATAGAGAGAATGAGAGAGAGAGAGAAAAGAAGAAAGAGAGGGAGAGAGAACTAGGGAGTGAGTGAAAGAGAGAGCGAGAGAGAGAGAGAGAGAGAGCAGAGACAGAGAAAAGACTAAAGTAAATAAAGCAAGTAACATCAAAGCGTGCGATAAATATTGTGTTTGTTGTCCATAGTTTCAATAACCAAATGCACATTGCATGGACTATGTGGTCGCTATTACCTCAGTCCGTCCACCTTTCAAAGGGAAAAAAAAATCAGGTGTCTATTATCAGAGGCTTGATGAACTATGAATTGGCTAAAAAAATAAAATACTTTCGTTCATCCGTGAACTCGAACATTTCTGTTCTGAAGCAAGCACACTAACTACTCGGCCACAGTGACTTAAAGACGACTAACGAGCAACAGTTCTGTCCCTTGACTATCGAGCAACAGTTCTGTCCCTTGACTATCGAGCAACAGTTTTGTCCCTTGACTAACGAGCAACAGTTTTGTCCCTTGACTAACGAGCAACAGTTTTGTCCCTTGACTAACGAGCAACAGTTTTGTCCCTTGACTATCGAGCAACAGTTCTGTCCCTTGGCTATCGAGCAACAGTTTTGTCCCTTGACTAACGAGCAACAGTTTTGTCCCTTGACTATCGAGCAACAGTTCTGTCCCTTGACTATCGAGCAACAGTTTTGTCCCGTGACTATCGAGCAACAGTTTTGTCCCTTGACTATCGAGCAACAGTTCTGTCCCTTGACTATCGAGCAACAGTTTTGTCCCTTGACTAACGAGCAACAGTTTTGTCCCTTGACTATCGAGCAACAGTTTTGTCCCTTGACTATCGAGCAACAGTTTTGTCCCTTGACTATCGAGCAACAGTTTTGTCCCTTGACTAACGAGCAACAGTTTTGTCCCTTGACTATCGAGCAACAGTTTTGTCCCTTGACTATCGAGCAACAGTTCTGTCCCTTGACTATCGAGCAACAGTTTTGTCCCTTGACTATCGAGCAACAGTTTTGTCCCTTGACTAACGAGCAACAGTTTTGTCCCTTGACTATCGAGCAACAGTTCTGTCCCTTGATTAACGAGCAACAGTTTTGTCCCTTGACTAACGAGCAACAGTTTTGTCCCTTGACTATCGAGCAACAGTTCTGTCCCTTGACTAACGAGCAACAGTTCTGTCCCTTGACTAACGAGCAACAGTTTTGTCCCTTGACTAACGAGCAACAGTTTTGTCCCTTGACTATCGAGCAACAGTTCTGTCCGTTGACTATCGAGCAACATTTTTTGTCCCTTGACTAACGAGCAACAGTTTTGTCCTTTGACTATCGAGCAAGAATTTTGTCCTTTGACTAACGCGCACCAATTTTGTTCCTGGGAGCTGTGTGGTCTAAAGGTAAGACGACAGCTGTAGCCTGGGAGCTGGGTGGTCTAGAGGTAAGACGACAGCTGTAGATTGGGAGCTGTGTGGTCTAGAGGTAAGACGACAGCTGTAGCCTGGGAGCTGGGTGGTCTAGAGGTAAGACGACAGCTGTAGATTGGGAGCTGGGTGGTCTAGAGGTAAGACGACAGCTGTAGATTGGGAGCTGTGTGGTCTAGAGGTAAGACGACAGCTGTAGATTGGGAGCTGGGTGGTCTTGAGGTAAGACGACAGCTGTAGCCTGGGAGCTGGGTGGTCTAGAGGTAAGACGACAGCTGTAGATTGGGAGCTGTGTGGTCTAGAGGTAAGACGACAGCTGTAGATTGGGAGCTGGGTGGTCTTGAGGTAAGACGACACCTGTAGATTGGGAGCTGGGTGGTCTAGAGGTAAGACGACAGCTATAGCCTGGGAGCTGGGTGGTCTAGAGGTAAGACGACACCTGTAGATTGGGAGCTGGGTGGTCTAGAGGTAAGACGACAGCTATAGCCTGGGACTGGGTGGTCTTGAGGTAAGACGACAGCTGTAGATTGGGAGCTGGGTGGTCTTGAGGTAAGACGACACCTGTAGATTGGGAGCTGGGTGGTCTTGAGGTAAGACGACAGCTGTAGATTGGGAGCTGGGTGGTCTAGAGGTAAGACGACAGCTGTAGATTGGGAGCTGGGTGGTCTTGAGGTAAGACGACACCTGTAGATTGGGAGCTGGGTGGTCTAGAGGTAAGACGACAGCTATAGCCTGGGAGCTGGGTGGTCTTGAGGTAAGACGACACCTGTAGATTGGGAGCTGGGTGGTCTTGAGGTAAGACGACACCTGTAGATTGGGAGCTGGGTGGTCTTGAGGTAAGACGACAGCTGTAGATTGGGAGCTGGGTGGTCTTGAGGTAAGACGACACCTGTAGATTGGGAGCTGGGTGGTCTAGAGGTAAGACGACAGCTATAGCCTGGGAGCTGGGTGGTCTTGAGGTAAGACGACAGCTGTAGATTGGGAGCTGGGTGGTCTTGAGGTAAGACGACACCTGTAGATTGGGAGCTGGGTGGTCTTGAGGTAAGACGACACCTGTAGATTGGGAGCTGGGTGGTCTTGAGGTAAGACGACACCTGTAGATTGGGAGCTGGGTGGTCTAGAGGTAAGACGACAGCTGTAGATTGGGAGCTGGGTGGTCTTGAGGTAAGACGACACCTGTAGATTGGGAGCTGGGTGGTCTTGAGGTAAGACGACACCTGTAGATTGGGAGCTGGGTGGTCTAGAGGTAAGACGACAGCTGTAGCCTGGGAGTTGGGTGGTCTAGAGGTAAGACGACAGCTATAGCCTGGGAGCTGGGTGGTCTTGAGGTAAGACGACACCTGTAGATTGGGAGCTGGGTGGTCTTGAGGTAAGACGACACCTGTAGATTGGGAGCTGGGTGGTCTAGAGGTAAGACGACAGCTGTAGATTGGGAGCTGGGTGGTCTAGAGGTAAGACGACACCTGTAGATTGGGAGCTGGGTGGTCTAGAGGTAAGACGACAGCTGTAGATTGGGAGCTGGGTGGTCTAGAGGTAAGACGACACCTGTAGATTGGGAACTGGGTGGTCTAGAGGTAAGACGACACCTGTAGATTGGGAGCTGGGTGGTCTTGAGGTAAGACGACACCTGTAGATTGGGAGCTGGGTGGTCTAGAGGTAAGACGACAGCTGTAGATTGGGAGCTGGGTGGTCTTGAGGTAAGACGACACCTGTAGATTGGGAGCTGGGTGGTCTTGAGGTAAGACGACACCTGTAGATTGGGAGCTGGGTGGTCTTGAGGTAAGACGACACCTGTAGATTGGGAGCTGGGTGGTCTAGAGGTAAGACGACACCTGTAGATTGGGAGCTGGGTGGTCTTGAGGTAAGACGACACCTGTAGATTGGGAGCTGGGTGGTCTTGAGGTAAGACGACACCTGTAGATTGGGAGCTGGGTGGTCTAGAGGTAAGACGACAGCTGTAGATTGGGAGCTGGGTGGTCTTGAGGTAAGACGACACCTGTAGATTGGGAGCTGGGTGGTCTTGAGGTAAGACGACACCTGTAGATTGGGAGCTGGGTGGTCTAGAGGTAAGACGACAGCTGTAGCCTGGGAGTTGGGTGGTCTAAAGGTAAGACGACAGTTGTAGCCTCGGAGCTATGTGGTCTAAAGATAAGACGACAGCTGTAGCCTGGGAGCTGTGTGGTCTAGAAGTAAGACAACAGCTGGTCCTGGGAGCTGGGTTGTCTAGAGGTAAGACGACAGCTGTAGCCTGTTAGTTGGGTGGTCTACAGGTAAGACGACAGCTGTAGCCTGAGAGCTGGGTGGTCTAGAGGTAAGATGTCCTGATCAGGAAGGTCCCGAGTTCAAATCTCGTCAGGGGTGGTGGGGAATTTTTCACGAATCGGTGATTTCTTCATGAATTAGCCTCCTCTTGTCTCTGGGTAGAGAGATCCCTCTTTGATAACAAAGAAAAATACGAGATCCCGTGTGCACTTGCGCACGTTAAATAACCCTTTTGCGCGTAAAAACGTAAACGATGTAGGGGAAAAAAGGTCCCTGCTCGTACAAAATTGTTAAGCAATCTTCCTATGCTGAAAACGGACGTGTCGGACCGAAAGGCGCAAATATCACGACTTGTCGTAAACTAGCGACACACCACTTTCATTTAATGTGAGAACATTGAGAAGAAGATCTTTTAGTTCAGTCGAAGGATCATCCTCAATTCATATCGAACTATAGGGGTAAAACCCCCTCCCAGCGGCTTATCCAGTGTCAATGACCTACACCACAAGCAAGTGAAAGCAATGCAGATAGTTTTAGTTCAGATGCATGTTTACCGTAGCGCTGGCGAAGACCATGTTTCCCTCTACCGTCCTTTTTTTCTACCTCTCACACGCACGTTATCCCTCTCCCCATTCTCTCTATCATATTAATTTTTACCTCCTTCAATAAAGGTATCTTTTCCTGTCAATTTATATAATTGAATTTTTCTCTTCATGTTCTTTTACCTCTCCCTCTACATTCCTCTTTTCTACATCTCTCTCTCTCTCTCTCTCTCTCTCTCTCTCTCTCTCTCTATTTTTCTCTCGCTCTGCATCAATAAATCTATCTATTCGTTTTTACTCTCGGACAAACAATTGGGTTCTCCTCCTAAACCCACATTCTCTTGCTTCCTGCACCCATCAACTTCTCTTAAACTCCACAACCCACCCGTACTTATTTTATTTAACCTGACAATAAAGTAACCAACCAGCTCCCACTTATCAATATTCCTGCAATTATTCCGCAAGAACTTTGAAGCAGGCGATTTTTTCCTAGCATTCCTAGACTGTGGACCAATTTCGTGCAATTTTTGTAAAATTCTCTGAGAAAACTCCCAGCACTTTTTCCTGATTTGTAATCTTACGGAATGGAGAAGGTGATTCATCCCAACGTCCTAAAATAGTCCGGATTGCAGAACACCTTCTGCATTACCAAGAAGCCCCGAGCAAAATCCAACTTTAGTAGTCAATTTGAAATAAGCAAGCAAAGTGTTCTAATTATTTGTAAGAATTATCTGCAAATTATCATTTTGTACAGTCACTTCTGGCTGGAAGAGTACCTTATAATTAAGCTAAAAGAACATCTTAGACAATACTGCGTAATTTCCTCAATATTGTCACCGGAAGTTTTACTTACAGTTTGTGCTCTAGTGCTTTCCGTTCTTACAAATATCACAGTGACAATTTTATATACCTTTTTTTTCTTGTTCACGTTTGTATTCACAAAGTGTCACAATTTAGAAAGCATTAATAATGGATATTTATTTAAAGATTCGTTCTTATTTAGCGTGAATAATTATAATAGTTTTTAAAATGTTAATTATCATTACTCTGCACGTAACAGATTTACAATTTGCATAAATAAGAATAATACTATTTTATCTGTTTAAAGAAAATACGTTTGATTATTTTTTGGTAATCTGTTAATATCTTTTATTTTTATTATGACAGATGTAATCAGTTCATACAAGTTGATTGGATAGCAATATATTTATAAGACTATCATTATGCTACCAGTGCCCGACATGGACCTTAAACTCAAGAACTATTTGAAAAATAACCACTACAAAAATGAAATGTGTCAGACGCATGAGAAGAAACGCCTGAGAGATAAGATCAGAAATGAAAAATTACGAAAAAGACAACCGACGGAAGAGCTACTGAATTCATTCATAAAACGACAACAGATGAAGTCATTTGGACATATGACATATATATACATAACAAACTATATCAAATACAACAAGCGATTTACCAACAAGAGAAACGAGAATACTAGACCAAGAGGCAGAGCAAGAAAAATGTGGATAAACGAAATACTAAAAACACTCGAAAATATGACAGCAGCGGAGACCAATAGAAGAGCAAGAAATCGCGAACCATATCTCCCCAGGCAAATGAAGAGAGAAAGAAAGATAGAGAGATTGGATTTCAGTTTCGTAGCTTGTAGATTAATGTCCATGATTTTTAAGTTGCAATTTTAAGATATCGTATTGAACAATTTGTAACACCTCATTGATATATTTCTTCTATATGTTTGCATGTTAGAAATTCCCCTGAACTTCTGTAAGCAAAGGTTCTATCAATACCTTCATGGGGTTGGGTATTCAGTGTTAGTGTCTATATTTTTCCAAAGACTAAGTGCAATTTTTGTGTCTTGTGTTCAATATTACATTAAACTGACGCTCTTTTCTTGTTTTATATAATTATTATGAAAAAAAATATTCTGCTTTTTTAATGCACTAATTATCTTCTTGTTCTTCCTTCTTCATTTGCCTTTCAGCGTTGAGAGGAGATATACTTGGCAGTCTTTTGCACTTCTGTTGGCCTCTGCTGCTGAAATGTTTACTCGTGTTTTTAATATTCCATGAATCCCTCTTGTTCTTTGTCGGCCCTAGTGACGTATTTTCGCAACGTTTATTGAAGGATTGTTGTGTTAGCTTTTCTATCTTATCACGTGATCAGATCATGTTATCTGTTTCTTTATGTATACCATTGCGCGAATTATTTATAACATTTTTCTCTGTTCTTCATTCGTCTAATATATTTCATTTCCTTATTGGTTTTTTTTTTTTTTTTTTTTTTTTTTTTTTTTTTTTTTTTTGCTTTTAAGTCTAGAGTTCAGGTCCGACAACGGTAGCATAACGTTGGAATGATGAAGATTGTATGTGTCCGTTTTGCTTCTTGTGTTGTTCCTTGTTGGGCAGCAGTGGTAAAATCCGATGAACTTAAACACGCTTTGTTGCATCTTGAGTCTATTTCTGCTGCTAGTAATAATGTATTAATTATGTTTATGAAAAAAGTTACACTTGTTTTTCTTCTGGTCTCTTTCCTAATTATGTACCTTCTGGTCATTCCAGTGGTATTTCTGCGGTGTCTTATTTCACTTCACATGACGTTACTCGACACAACAACCCAATCTAATTTACTCACGAGCCCACACAGCTAATACCTACATAAACTAGACCGCTAAATGACAAATTGAGATAAGGTTTCGAGAGAGCAACTAAATTATGACAGATTGCTAAATTGTTTCATTTCTCGAACGTCTTTATTATTTGGTGCTTTATTATTATTTTCAGTTTCCGCTTTATTGCCCGCAATCTCTTCTGACTAGTTATCCCCATAATAAGTCATGGTTCGATTTTTTCTTATTAAAATATAGCGAACTTTTCTTTACTGCGAGTTATAGGCGAGTATATCAACCATGAGGGAGCCGCGATAGCTCAGTGGTTAGTGAACTGGACTACAAAGGACAAGAGGTAGGGTTCGATCCCAACCGACGGCTTCCGGGTTCACCCAGCCTTTAATGGGTACCTGATTTTTTTCAGGGAAAGTGAAGCGGCACGGGCTTAATACCGACCACATTACCCCAAAAATCATGTGCCGAAGGTCTGTAAAATATATGGTCACTAACACCATATTCCCTATACGCCACTTGGCGTGACGGGGGTACTATCCTTTTTTTTTAAATATCAACCATGAGAATAACTAAGTTATAGTCGGCAACATACAACTCGAGTGTCGGATTCGACTCTCCGATCTATTTTCTCCGGTACCCCATAACTAATATTTAAAACTCAGTACACCTTGTGATGATCCAGCGATGGCGCTGGATAGGACACACACTGCGGAAGCCAACTGAGAGTATTACACAACAGGCCCTTTTTTGGAATCCCCACGGGAAAAGACAAAGGGGAAGACCAAGAAATTCTTGGAGAAGACAGACAGAAGCAGAGATGAGGATGACGGGGAAACATGGAATGAGCTTAAAAGAATGGCAAGAGACAGAACGAGATGGAAAGTGTTTGTTGAAGTCCTATGCGCCACAGGGAGTTCAAAGGTAGGATAAGAAGAAGACACCTTGTGATACATTTTTATTTTATTTTCTTATAAAACTTACTGGAGGGATACATTAACTTCTTTTGCGACCTTGTTGTTTGGGCGCGCCAGCTTCATATCTCAAGCGAAGTCCCATAGGACTGGATTTTGCGTGAATATAAATTTTCACTATTTTACACATCCGTGTGCTCAGGTGTCCCGCGCCATACAGGCAGATGTTCTTCAACTTCAGAGGTACTCTAATTTTTTTTTTTTAATCGTCGAGACTTATGACGTTTTGGGTATATTTTTTCCTTATTAATGTTGGTCGCGCCGCCTCAATTTTGGGCAGCTCTTTTTGATTTACAGCTGCCAAGGGTTCTTTAACGTGCGCAAGTGCACACTTGACTTTCTGTTTGTTTGCCCCTGTCTGAGAAGGCATTAGATCTCACTACCAAGCTACCGAGTAAATCCACAAAGAAGGCATCTCACCTCCAAGCTACCGAGTAAATCCACAAGGAAGGCATTTCACTACCAAGCTACCGAGTAAATCCACAAGGATGGCATTTCACTACCAAACTACCGAGTAAATCCACAAGGAAGGCATTTCACTACCAAGCTACCGAGTAAATCCACAAGTAAGGCATTTCACTACCAAGCTACCGAGTAAATCCACAAGGAAGGCATTTCACTACCAAGCTACCGAGTAAATCCACAAGGAAGGCATTTCACTACCAAGCTACCGAAGGAGCAATTCCACCAAGAAACAACGGAATCAGAAAGAAAAAAATCTTATCGCCTGTGGCGGTATTCGATCCCAGGACCTTTTTGTTTAGAAGCCGTTGTCTTAAACTCAGACCATTCGGCTCCCTGTTGCGACCTTGAAATACTAATCATATTTTATTTATGGGAGTAAGATTTGCCAAGTAAGGATATCCCACAATATTAATGCAGGTGGAATGGAGTTTGGAAGTCCCAATTGTCCAAGCCACATACTTTGGAGGCCCCGTCCTTTCTCGTCCTGTGTTTTTTCTTCCTAAAAGTCTTGAAAGGAACTATAACAGAGACATTTAATTTAACATTGAAGACGCAGTTTGAGGTTGAACAGCTCAAGAAAAGTAGGCAAAAAAACCTGAAACTCAAAACGAAGACATTGCAAGTTTAGGCTTAGACATCTGTCAATCGAGTCATTGAACTCCACCCTTTGTCCTTGCTAGGCCTGTTCGCAAACCATTGCTCTAATGCGGCTTCTTAGTCTGCGTGAAGTAATGGCGACCAATGATGTAGCGTGGGGGAAGGGAGTCCTGAATGGAGGTACTCGGGCGCAGTATTCTTAGTGGCGCTAAATTAAAAAGAAAAAAGAAATAATAATAAATTTAAAATGCTAGGCTGCCCTGAACGCTGACAGCCCAACGCTGCGTTGCTGACAACGACTTCCGTAGCTCGAGAAGATTTATCACATGCATTGCAGGTCCCACCGACCATCGCTGCAACTCATCATCATTAAGGTTGGCTACCATGGAGCGCTATTCTGCTCTGTCTCTTGCTTTGATGGTGGAGGTTGTCATAGGCTGATTTGTCCATCTTTTGATGTTACTCGTCCATGTTAGTCTTAGTCTGCCTCTGCCTCTTTTACCTTGTATTTTCCCCTCCAGGATTACTTCTAGTAGGCTGTTGTGTCTTTTAACATGGGCCAAAAATCGCATTTGTCTTGTTTGAATTGTGTTTAGTAGTTCACTTTTCATTTTTAGTTGTTTTAAGACTTAATCGTTTGCTTTCTTTTCCTTCCATCCAATTCTACCTATTCTTCTATATATCCACATTTCAAAGGCTTCAATTCTCTGTTCTGTTTTCTTGTCTAATGTCCATGTTTCTGCACCACATAGGAATATTGAGAAGATGTAACATTTTGCTATTCTTAGTTTTAGCCCTGGTGTTATTTGTTTTGACGTTAGTATGTTTTTCATGACATTAAAATTACTTTCTTTTTGCCATTCCTATTCTTTTGTTTATTTCAGTTGCACATTTTCCATCACTGGTTATAGTATGTCCAAGGTAGTTGTAGTTCTGAACTGTCTCCAGGTCTATTCCTTCAATTTTTATATCCACTTGTGGGTTTGGAGTATTTTCTTTGTTTATGATCATAGTTTTAGTCTTTTTGATATTCATATCTAGTCCATATTTTTTGCTTATCATGTTTATTTAATTAAGTAATTGTTGTAGATCTTTAGGATTTTCTGCTAGTAGTACAGTATCATCAGCATATCTTAGGTTAATAATTATCTTTCAATTAATTTGTAGGCCTGGCATCTCTATGTTTTTAAAGATTTGCTCAGTGTACACATTGAACAAGCTTGGTGATAGGATGCGTCCCTGTTGTTGTTGCAACTAAACAAATAAAAATAAATATAATGAACACTGGATAACATCACAGAAAATAAATATACTTGGGAAGGGAATATGTTTTGTTTTGTTCTTGGAATCATCTTAATTGCACACCGGACGACCCCTAAGGTGCTCCGCTTCTTTGAGAAGGAATTTTGAGAAAATTCAAGGAGAATCATTGCCTTCATGCACAGTCTTAGTAACACGGCCTTGGATCCACTTTGTTGGTAGAATTTTGCTGACAATTTTGCCTTTGCAGAGGCCACATTTATGGTATATCCTTTTTTATTTCAACTGCCAAGAATTCTTTAACGTGCGCATATGCACACGAGCTTTCCTTCTTATTGCCGTTATCCGAGAGGGCAAGACATCAGATCTTATTACCCAGAGACCATGGTGAGTAAAACCACGAAAAAACCTTCACTTATATAAATTCCTATATTTAAAATAAAAACCGGAGTCATTTCTATCCGGAGGCCGATGTATTACTCAGTCCCATAGAGAAGGTAAGGAATAAACAATGAAATTATTGACTTCGTGATGAAAAGATATCGTCATTTTAATAGCAGAGAGCAACATTATCCTAGTGAAGGATATCTTACCATCGATCGACTTTGACAAATAATTGTCTTCAAACTTAGAGAACAAACCATAACGAATAAACGAATGAACTAACTTTGACTGTCATATACTTCATGTGTCACATTTTGTTAACAATTAAATCATGGTCATACTCTACAGGGTTGCTTGAAGTTTGACCAGTTAACAAAGAAACAAGAGCTAAAAGACACCTTTCACCCAAATTTATAGGGAGTTAAAAGGAGATGTAGGCAACAAGCACTAGTATAAAACGGGATCAATGCGAAGGAATGCAAATGAATGCATAAAAATGCACCAAAGCTAAATGTGAGGGAGAATTGAAAAAAAAATGGTTAAAACTTTACGTAACTGATAGACGACACCAATTTGAACGACGTGTCGGCTCAATAGGCCTTCAGCAGGAACAAACAAACAACCCACATAGGTGTGTAAGTGAATAAAACTAATCCTACATAGCAAACTAGTAATGAAACAACCAAAACAAAATAATCGAGACTGATTTAAGAAACAAAAAAATGTATTCCCTGTGTCGTGGACCGTGGCCTAGTATAAACCTATTATTACGAGTTGTATTTATTTCACTTTTGGGGCGAGCCGGGAAGGTGGGGGGAGAGGGGGTGGGTGTTGGTGTGTCTATGGGGCTGGAGGAAAATAAAAACGGTCGCTAGCCCAGTGCTGTTGCCACGAGGTGTTCTTCAGGTAAGGGCTTGTATTTCAACCTGGAGAGAATAAAAGGACTTATGTGTTGGTGTGTACACATTAGTGGCACATACGAGGAGATGAGAAGGAAGAAAAAAACATACTACTCATTTAATTATTTGTAGCGATCTTAAGGAAGCATGGGAATATAGACATACATTATATGGGATTGTAGTTCACGTATTTCCCGTTTGTTCAAATTTTTATTCTGCTATTTTCTTTCTTGTTTTCCTTTTTACAGATCGACAAACCTGCCAATGACCTACTCGCGTTTTGTAGCGCAACAACTAATGTCTTTCATTGTGTACAGTCTGTGGTCATCCCTATATGGGAGTCACGAATCTGAGTCATACTGTTCACCTTTATTTCAACCGTCACCTTCACAGTGTCCTTGGGCTATATCTTCTTCCCTGGGGTTCACTTCCTAACAGTTCTTGTGATTGTGTTTGTATTTTCTCTAAGCACATTGCCTACACACGTGACCCAGCTACGACATTTACTTGTTATCTCACTGGACATTTATTCACTAAGTACGCTGTTATTAAAGATAAATGCGCTTTCGTACGTTATATAATACACCTTGTAATTGTCTTTACTTTGTGTGTTTTTATCTTCTCCGATGATAACCCTTTTCCAGCAACGTTAATTATTATCACTTGTGATGCCGTTTCGAACTGTAGAACTGTTGCAATAGCCTATTTGTGTTCTCATTCTTCAATTGTATTTTCCTCATAATACGTTCTACCATTGATTATGTTGAGCCAGAATAATAACAGTTGACTCGGTATCATGCATGTTAATCAAAAACAGAAATAATGCCTTAAATGACAGAACGTGATCTTTTCTGTCACAGGCTACGCAATCATTGAATGAATGTAAACTGAAGTTGAGAGCCTGTTATACATTTTGCTCAAGGCTATGACAGCAATTATTCAAACATTTTCATTGTGTCTATGTTTTTTTTGTTATCATCATCTGGTGGCATGTCCAAAGGCTTAACGATCATGTATCTCTATCTCTCTAATGTCGATGCTTTTTGTTAATTCCATTGTTGATTTCCATCTGTGCCACGTTAAACTCTCCAGTATCTTCTATCATTGCCTTCATCTGCTCTTTTTCCATCTAAATTTTTAATGTTTAACATTTTCTAGTTTTCTTCCTCATATCACAGGGTACAAGAAAGTGGGCTGACATTATTTAAAAGCGTTTAAAAGATTTCTTTGAGTTTAGACCTCTCTCTGGACTTCTTTTACCAGTCCCTGCTTTTTACACATATTTATATAAAACCACGTTTTTGAGTCCCCAATGTACCTGCTTGTTTGATTGCGGATCCGTGATTCTCTTCTATATATAAGTATTAGCTCTAAGTACTATTTTTTTTTTTACTTTTTATTGATAGTAATATTATATTACTTTACTTCCTATTGATAATAATATTATGTTACTTTATTTCTTATTGATAATAATATTATATTACTTTTGTCAATTCCATTTGTATTATATTACTTTGATATGACGTCAGGGACGCACCAAAATGGCAGCTTATTTATATTCGAGCTATGGACTAAGCAATGTTTACATTGAACAACACGATATATGATATTGCTGCGAGTTGGCAGATTTTTGAAAATGTTTTCAAGGGTTTGAACATAAATGTTTGTTCACAGTTCGTTAACCTTCGCTGTAGATAAAGTCGTTAATTCGATGGCTTCGTTTCAGACGTTTGGGACGTTGGTAGCTAAGGACCTAACTTGTGCAAACGGATGGCATTGGCAAGGATCATTTTGAATCTATGAAGTGGGCTCATTGTGTGTTTAACTCAAAAGCATATGTGCTTTTTAACCAAAGACCTTTTTTTTGGGGACTCAATGAAGATATCCCCGATGGCAGAATAAACTGTACTATTAGTCCCATAAATGATTCGCTTCCAGAGGTTTATGATGTAAACAAAGCAGTTTTGTCATTGCAAGTGAATAATGTCCACACCTATAATTGGTCAGGATTGTGTAGCAGCAGCAGCTTTATAGCGAACACAGAAAACATTATAGGATTGTGCTGTTCTGAAACAGCTATGCCATGCCACCCTAGAATTGCCTTTAATGGGATTACTGTGACCACAAACCACTCTCCATGTGTGTGCCACATATTTACACCCCAGAAAGAAATACTGAATATAACAACATCATATGCCGTCTGTGATATTAATACCACAGACCAGGAGCCTCCAGTATGATTGATACAACGGTTGCACCAAGCATTTCATCAGCAGAGCCATATCTATGGAATGTTAATCTGACATTGTTCTTGAATGATATCCAAGTTAATGAGACATCAGAATCGTGTGGCGGCAGCTACAAGAAGGGAGCGGAGAACATCAAGTTCTGCTGCTATAAAGGACACTTGCCTTGCTATCCCAGAATTGCCTTAAATGGGATCACTGTGGTTGAAAACTTCTCCTCTTGTGTAAACTGCACATTCACATCTAAGAGTGAATTAGTGAAGGTCACAAAATCATATTCTCTCTGTGGTTTTACTAACTACAGGTCATGTGGCTTCTGTTGGATTGGAAATGATAACTTACCACCACTGTGTGTCTATATGTTTGGAATTGGAGTCATCAATGACGGCCTAACATCATCAAGTGCTATGACGATCATCATTTTCGGGAGGACGTGAACTCCCATGGTATATGGTGGATAGGCGGCAGGAACCATTGAGGGCTATGTTTGAAAAGTGTTCCTTCTTGCAGTTTCCTCATATTCCAAGTCCGGCTTGTTGCAGGAGCTACTGAGTTAAGTGCTCTGTGCACACAGTAAGCTGTGTGTCTCATCCGTTTTGATCCTGCTTCGATATCCGGCTTGTTTACGATGAATGATATCGTATGACGGGGAACAGTTGGCTGTGTTCACTTTCTGCGCGGTTTCGCCTTATGTCTTTTGGCGTGTGCTGAGACTGCTACGATGGGGACTACAGTTACCTTTCTTTGTTTGGGAGATGAATTAGTAATTCGGATGATTCCACTGGCACGGACGGTTGAGCAATTATGGATTTTAATTCGATTGCTGTGAAACCGAGGCCTTCCATAACCAATAACCAATAACCAATAACCAATAACCAATTATATTACTTTACTTCTTATTGATAATAATATTATATTACTTTATTTATTATTGATAATAATATTATATTACTTTACTTCTTATTGATAATAATATTATATTATTTTATTTCTTATTGATAATAATATTATTTTACTTTACTTCTTATTGACAATAATATTATGTTACTTTATTTCTTATTGATAATAATATTATATTACTTTATTTCTTATATTGACAAAGATGGTTTGACGTAATGTTTTTTTTTAATTTTATTATATGTAATGTTGCCTTTGTGTTGACTGTTAATCACTTAATCTCGGTAATGCACATATTACAATAAGATCAAATTAGAGATTCAGATAAGATATAAAAATTAAAACAGAACAGACCACAAGTTATTCATATAAGAACATCACTTAACAACAATAGACATCTCGAAAATGAAATGCTTTACAGATAATTCACAAATTAAATTTTATTTATGGCGTTCTACGTAAAAAGCTTTCACAATTTTGAACAAGCTGTCTCCAGTGTAAGGTATTTTTGTTTACTGATAGTCTTAATATTTTTCCTTTGTTTAGCTGTGCTGCCTCAATGAGCATGATATGATAGGAATTTGTGATTTCTCTGACATATTATCTTCTGCTTTTCTGCTTTCTTCGCTTTACATAAACTATACTATCTTCTTCTTTTCTGTTCTTTAGATGTTATCTATGAGATGATAAGAGCCCTTCCACATTTTGTTTGCATTCTTTCATTCTCCGGAGACCGACAAAGAGTTTAACTTGCCGTAGAGCAATATAAGAATTTGTTCCTTCTTATTTTATGTCAGTTCGTTGCCATACTTTGCAGGATGCCCCATGTGTGGTCCTAACTGTTAATTTTGTTTACCACTTTCCTCCGTCAGCTTGCCCTCTGTCAAACCCCCCCCCCCCCTTGTTTTTCACCTTCCCTCAACAGGTCCATTGCCTGTTCTTGTCATTATTTGTTTGTCTCTCAAGGTTACAGTTCTATCAAAGTACCCTCTCCCTCCAATAAAAATACATAATATAAACCAATACTCTGCCAGTCGGGGACTCAGTTGCTGCGGCGCTGACTTTTGTCCAATCCTAAAAGAATTCTCGGTGATATCAAATGTCTAGTAAAAGAAAAAAATAAATTATAATGTTATAGGAAGGGATGTATTCTTTGTACTTGGTCAAATTATTGAAATGGGATACGATGTGACTTTACGTGCCTAGTGCATGTGAAGGAGAAACAAGAAGTTTTTATTTTCTCCAAATGAGAGAAGCAATTCCCTTCATATCTGTGTTGACTGGATAGATTACTAACAACAAATTACATCTATATTGAGCGGTATGAGAAAAGAAGCTAATTGTGCTCCCGTTAAAGCTTAACATAACCACATAACAGTGGACACATACCAGAAGATCTACTAAAAACTATCTTTTTAGCCATATCGAAGAAGTCAAACAACATTTGACTGCAAAGAACATCGCACTATTAGTCTCATGAGCCACATGACCAACATATTACTAAGAATAATCATGTGACTTTTAAGGAACAAAATAAAACCAGAAATAAGTGAGGAACAATGTAGATTTGTTGAGGGAAAGGGCACCAATAATGCAATATACATCTTAAGAACATTGGTAGAAAGAGCTATAAAGGTAAAGAAAGGTCTATATATGTGCTTTGTAGACTACACTAAAGCATTTGACAACGTAAAGCAGGTGGAAATAATCAATATGCTGGAGAAATTAAACATTGACGGCAATGATCTGACAATCATAAAAATCATGTACTGGCAACAAACAGCAGCCATAAGAATTGGCAACCAAACAGGACGGCTCTATTATATAAAACAAGGAATCAGACAAGGTTGTGTTCTGTCGCCAGATTTGTTAGCACTTTACAGCGAACATATTATGAGACCAATCAAGACAAAAGGTCTATTGGAGTCTGGTCGGGTAATTTTACCGGCTACTGCATGCAGTAGACAGTACAACTGAGGCTACCCTGCAGCCTTGCAGGTATGCTCGGGAGAGTAAAAGGCTAAGGGAGGGTACCCTGAAGTAAAACACCCGCACTGCCTTGTAGGTGAGACTTTTTAGTCAAAGGCTTGAGCCAACCATAAACAAACCGACGGAAGACAACAGAAAACCACCGTCGTAATTTCTTTATACAATCATGAATCGCCACAATAATAAAAAAAGAGTTCTTAAATGTTATGTGGAGCCTGTCTTTACATATGAATGTGAATCATTGACAATAGGACAACAGACAAGAAAATCACCGAAGACTATAGAAATGTGGTTTTACAGACGAATGTTGAGAATACCATAGACAAATAAGAAGAGTAATGAAAACGTTCTGAAAGAGACCAAAGCAAAAAAGACAGCTAATTTAATATTAGGAAACAATCATCATTTTTTGGCCATGTAATGAGAAGGGACCAGCTGGAATATATTGTAACAATTGGAAAAATCGAGAGACGAAGAGACAGAGGGAAGCAAAGAGAAAAAATACCAGACACCTTAAGAGAATGGCTTGGCAGAAGGTCAACAAAGGAAATGATAAATAACTGTCGAGATCGAAAGTTGTGGAGAGACATGATCACCAACGCCAGTAGGCACGGTACTTGATGATGATGAATAAAAAAAAAAGTAATTGAAGTCAACGGTCAGAACACAAACAATTTGCGATATGCTGATGACACAGTCTTAATAGCAGAGACAGAGAATGAACTACAAGAAATGATAGTCAGATTAGTAGAAGAAAGCAAACAAAAAAAGTCTCAATCTGAATTGTAAGAAAGCAGAAGTAATGGACATATCGAAGGAACAATCATCCCCATCGTGCAACGCGTCAAATATTTCAGCACAATAATAACATCAGATGGAAGATGCACTACATATATAAAAAGAAGAATAGCTCAGGCCAAAATAGCATTTCAGAAAATGAAAAAAGTCTTATGCAACAAATCTATGTCAATAGAAATGAGAAAGAGAGTTCATCGGTGCTATGTAGAGCCATACCTGACATTTTTGCAAAATAAAAAAAAAATAAAAAAAAAAGAAAAAGAATGGTTGCAAAGATGGTTGCAATGGTCACATTGGAGTAAAAAATATGAAAGATCCGCCCCTGACAGAAAGTACCCAATGTTCTACAAAGAAGCACACTCGAGGTTAGCGAACTGAAATCAGAAATTGGTTGACGGTTATTAAAGATATCTTTCTTCTCGAACTAAATATGTTTCCATAAGGGAGTGATTGATCGATTGGTCGTAATGAGCGTTGGTTGGTGTATCATGGTTCAAAGCATTTGAAGTTATTATCAAATATGTTATCTTTTGTGGGGCGTATTGAAATATAATAATAACTCGTCATTATTAACTAATTTATTTTAAAATAACTAAAGGAAAAAAAATATATCATCATCATCAAGTACCATGCCTGCTGGCGTAGGTGATCATGTCTCTCCACAGATCTCGATCTCGACAGCTATTTATCATTTTTATTGTTGACCCTATGCCAAACCAATCTCCCAAGCTGTCCGGCATCTTTTCTCCCCGCCTCCCCTCACCTCCCCCAACCTCCCCGTCCTTCAACCTTCCCAGTCGACACAATACACTCCAACTGCCCATTCCTACCACATGGCTAAAAAATGATGACCATTTCTTACTAACATTGAAAACCAGCTCTCTCTCTCTCTCTCTCTCTCTCTTTCTTTCTCTCTCTCTCTCTCTCTGCTCTGGCCCTCCACAGCACGCTTTCACTACTCCTCTTAGCTGAAATGACATTCCCAAAGATCCTTTTGTAAAACCACATTTCTACAGCATCCAGTGATTTTCATGTCTGTTGCCTCATCGTCCTTGATTCACATCCACTAACCAAGACTGGATCCACACAACACTCAAGAACTCTCTTTCTTGTTTCCACCGACAAAAATGGACTGCACAGCATTCTCCTCGTTTGGAAAAAAAAACCGTCTTTGTCTGGACCATCCCGCCAAAAAATATAGTGGCTCCATAAAATGATCTGCTTGGGGGTTCAATCCCCTTAATACCGATCTCATTACCCAAAAAATCATATGCCTAAGGTCTATAACAAATATGAGAATTAACACCATATTCCCTATACGTCACGTGGCGTGACGGGACTCTTTACTATCTTTCACTATTTGCGCTGGGAAAATTAGGCAACAGCATAGGGTTGCCGCCGAGCGGGTTCAAAGTTGAAAAATAGACTGATAATTTAAGCCCTACTCTACAAAGTAATTGTCTGCATAGGTTATCACAGTTAATTTATCATTCTTTCTTCATTCTTGTTTTAAAAGTCTTTGGTGGCGCTTTAACGCAGCATTAATATGAGATAATACGTTTGTTGACGTTGCACCGTATCTCTACAAATCGTTTACTCTTCTCTCCTCTTCTCTTCTCTTCTCTTCTCTTCTCTTCTCTTCTCTTCTCTTCTCTTCTCTTCTCTTCTCTTCTCTTCTCTTCTCTTCTCTTCTCTCTCTTCTCTTCTCTTCCCTTCTCTTATCTTCTCTTCTCTTCTCTTCTCATCTCTTCTCTTCTCTTCTCTTCTTTTCTCTTCCCTTCTCTCTTCTTTATTTCTTTTCTGTTCCTCTCTCATTTTTTCTTCTTTTTTTCTCTCTCTTTCTCCACTGTCTTCTGCTCCCCTCTCTCGCTTTTCGTATCCTCTTTTCTTCTCTATTTTATCCTCTTCTCCTGTTATCTCCCTTCGACATTGACTGGCAAATGAGGAAGGAAAGAAGAAGAAGATGGAGCGAATAGAGTAGGATCTAAAACCGAGGCCAAAGAGCCTCTAAAGCAACAAGCATGAAATGGTAATGGCGTGGTTAGTCGAAGGCCCCGGTATCACTGCAGACGAATTGAAATCCATAATTGCTCAACTGCCTGTGCCACTGGAATCATCGAATTAAAACTCATCTCATTGAATGACTCATCCCAAACAAAGAAAGGCAGCTGCAGTCCCCATCATAGCAGCTACAGCACGACAAAAGACATAAGGCCAAGCGGCGTCGAAAGTGAACACAGCTGAACTGTCTTTAGTCAAACGATATCATCATTCATCGTAAGCAATCGGAATATCGAAACACGATCCGGGTGAAAAAACACAGTTCACGGTGTCCACAGAGCACTAAACTCAATAGCTCCACCAGCAAGCCGGACTATGAGGAAACTGCAACAAGGAACACTTTTCAGACTGAGCCTCAATCGGAAGGATAATAATGAAGTGATATATTTTTTTTTCGTACGCCAGTTTTTACCTCTGACTAAGTCCCTAGAGACTAGGAACTGAATTTTGCGTGCTAATCCATTTTTCACTGTCAGCCGTGTACACAGGGGTCCCTCGCCACACGGGCAGATAACTCCGTCTTCGGAGGTACTCATATTTTCTCCCTCGATGAGTAATTGACGTTTCAAGCCGGGCCTCGCTGCTGAGACCAGGGGTGGTTGCCGCAGAGAGAAACCATAGATAAAAATCCCTACTGGCGGAATCGGGATTTGAACCCACAACCTCTCTGTCTCGAGTCCGGCGTCTTGCCTGGAGACCAACCAGTCCCCCATGAAGTGGTATAAGCATAAAGAAGGGAGAAACAATAAACAAGTCCATTTTTTTGTTGTTGCTCAAAAAGGGATTTTCAACCCAGTCTCACCACATTTTCTCATGACAGTTTTTTTTTACAATGGATATGTGTTTATACAAACCATTATGGGAGGGAGTGGATGTGAGTTGTGGTGTTTTTGTGTCAAATCAGGGAGATGGACAACAATACAAGTAAAAAGAAAAGAAAAGAACATATTGTATAACAGTTGTCACATCAATCGAAAACGATACAAATTAATCATGTCAATAGTCTAAATAATAAAATAAGCACCCTTGGAGATAATATCTAGTAATTCAATACAATACAAGTTATGAATAAGAAAAGGAGAAGGAAGCAGAGTAGAGCAGAGAGAGACCTAGAGTAAACTGGAGTGACAACATAAAGGGAACTATACAAGAACATCAAATGACAATTTTGGGGGACTGGTTGGTCTCGAGGCAAGACGCCGGTCTCGGGACAGAGAGGTTGTGGGTTCAAATCCCAGCTGCACCAATTAGGATTTTTATTTATGATTTCTCTCTCCGGCAACCACCCCTGGTCTCAGCAGCGAGTCCCATCTTGAAACGTCAACTACTAATGAACGGAAAAAATATGAGTACCTCCGAAGACGGAGTTATCTGCCTGTGCGGCAAGGGACCCCTGCGCACACAGCTGTCAGGGAAAAACGAATTAATAAGCAAAATTCAGTTCCTAGTCTCTAGGGACTTCGTCAGAGGTCAAAGGTTGTGAACGCAAAAAAAAAAAAAAATTACAATTAACAGTGACGAATAAGGAAAAGTAGAACTTTTATCTTCATCGACACCTCACGGGGTATCTATCAATTGTCCCTCCGAGCCGAAGACGGCATCTAGGCACGGGCGTAATACCGACCACATTACCCCAAAAATCATGTGCTGAAGGTCTGTAAAATGTATGGTCACTAACACCATATTTCCTTTACGCCACTAGGCGTGACGGGGGTACTTTACTTATATATATATATATATATATATATATATATATATATATATATATATATACATATATATAACAATCACTGATATATCTCTCAAACAAATTGACTTTAGACATCAGTCAAATGATTCAAGTGTATGACATGTAAGTTCATATAATCTCTAGCTGACACCAAAAAAAATAAGAATGTGAGATGAGACATGAAGTTAGGCTGAGTAGGCGGAGTAGGAGGAGCAGAAAAATAAATTCTAAAAGAAAATGAAATGAATGGCTCCAGAAATATCGCCATTTGGAATGAAACTGAAGACATTACAAGGACCGTGACGTCATTAATGCTTACCCAGAATTCCGCGTGCGTTGATTGAGTGAGCGAGAGACAAGAGACAGTGGGTTGTAGGGGAGTATAAAGTTGAGCAGAACAGTCGCTCGCATTCTCGTCAACTGTTTGTCTTCAGCTGCTGAATAAAGGGGGAACGGCACGGCATTTAGTTAATTAAAGAATAACAAATTCGGAAAGTTTAGTGTGCTTCTGTAGATCAACGGCAGGCAAAATCACGATATTCCCCAAAGTCTGAGCTGCATCTACCTACTTTACAGATTTGTTGCGCGTCAGAAATCAGGTATGTATTAATTTATTGAAATAAAACTAATTCAAAAACATGACACAAAACTAACACAAAAACTCACTTATGATTAATACAAATAAATAAATTGTTTACTTAAACAGAATGTAAAATACGCAATGTAACATTTATTTTGCAAAAAAAAAAAAATATTACGGGGAAGTTATAAACAATTACTATTTTCTATACCAGAAGACACGTCCATCTACTTAGATGTAAACATTAACAATTAGGGCAAGTTTTTAATTTAAACTTTTGCACATCCAGAGAGAGAGAGAGAGAGAGAAGGAGAAAGAGCGAGAGAGAAGGAGAAAGAGCGAGAGAGAGAGAGAGAGAGAGAGAGAGAGAGAGAGAGAGAGAGAGAGAAGAGAACCTTATCATATCATTTGTGAAAATACAGACGATAATTATCGATTCTCATTTTGAATGTAGAGTCCACTTGTTTAATAAAACAAACGAAGAATAAAAAAGAAATATTGTTTTACTTTGAAATGTGGATTTATAGAAGAATATGTAGAATTGGATGCAACGGAAAGAAAAGAGACGGGGAAGTCTTGAAACAACTAAAAATGAAAAGAGAACTACTAAACACAACTCAAACAAGACAAATGAGATTTTTGTGGCATGTTAAAAGACACAACAGCCTACTAAAAGTAATCTTGGAGGAGAAAATAGAAGGTAAAAGAGGCATAGGCAGACCAAGATTAATATGGACGAATAACATCAAAAGATGGACAAGTCTGCCTATGACAGCCTACACAATCAAAGCATGAGACAGAGCTGAATGGTAGCCAACCTTCGATGAGGAGACGGCACTCAATTATGATGAATGATAATTTTATGGCAAATTCCATTCCGCGACTTCGGTACATATTTACAAGTAAAGAAAAAGTAAAGTACCCCCTCACGCCAAGTTGTGTATAGGGAATATGGTGTTAGTGACCATACATTTTACAGACATTCGGCACATGATTTTTGGGGTAATGTGGTCTGTATGCCCGTGCTGCTTTTCTTTCCCATAAAAAAATCCGGTACCCATTAAAGGCTGGGTGAACCGGAGCCGTTGGTTGGGATTGAACCCTACCTCTTGTCCTATGTAGTCCAGTTCACTAACAAACTTCGCTATCGCGGCTCCCTGAATATTTACAAACATCCAGTAAAATATTGGCATAAATCATGTACATTCTTGCCGGTTATATTTAAAAGAGAACTTGCCTTTGAATTATTTGATTATGTTTATGTATTGTCATTTCTTTTGAGTCTCATGTCACAGTAGCTGTACATTAGGGGTAAAGGAATAAAAATTCGAAGCTGCTGTAAAGTTTATGACAAGGATGAAAAGACACAAAAAAGTGGTGGTTACAGCTTTCTGTAGGTGAGGAACAATACTTAGTCTATTGTGTTATTGGTGAATATTTTATTGGAGCCGCGATAGCTCACTGGTTAGTGAACTGGACTATAAAGGGCAAGAGGTCGGGTTTGATCCGGATCGACGGCTTCCTGGTGCACCCAGCCTTAAATGGGTACCGCATTTTTTTTCTGGGAAAATAAAGCGACACGGGCGTAAAACCGACCACATTACCCCAAAAATTCTGTGCCGAAGGTCTATAAAAAAATTATGTTCACTAACACCATATTCCCTATACGCCACATGTCGTGACGGGGCTCTTTACTTTACTTACTTTATTATTAACATGTATATGTTAAGAAGTATACGTTAGAGATATGTGAGGTTAAGGTGACAACTGAAGTTATTACCAACATCTTGAGAAAACAAGCTTTGGCTAGGTAATGAGGAAGAGATAAGCAGAACATAATGCGACAAATAGAAAAATAAGAAACAGAGGAGAGGAGAACTCACCAGACAACTGCAGGAAATGTAAGGGGAAAATGCTTATATTTTATATGATACATGTGTAGGAAAATATGACAGGCCTTACACAGCGTTTTGTCGTATAAAGTCTTCATCATGGAACGGGGATAAAGACAAGATCAACATCAACATAGAGTTGTATGTTGACATTAGTTCTTTCCGTACACGTTTCGCCGCACAGTGCGTCACTCTCGATTTGATTAGTGTGAACGTCATTAAACCATATTTTTTTACATGTCTTGTATCATCTTTGTATTGGTGAAATCTCATACCTTGTTCAATTATCTAAGAATTCATATATAATATGTTAGATAAATATAAATATGTAGATTGATTCTTAAAACCATGAACAATTTTGTCTCTGAAATCTCTTCTATTGCGTTGATAAAAAGCTTCCGTACGGAAAGAGTTAAATATATATGTAAGCTTACCTGATTTACGCCTTTCTGTTCATTGTGCACCAAGGGATAGAAACACACCTCTGCCAACAAACCCACTTTTGTGCTATCTTCTTCAACTGATCCCACGTCAGTCCAGCAGTTTTTGCTTCTCTCTCGACTGTTTATGTTTGTATGCGAACATTTATGTTTATGGTCTTATTTAAGATTGTGGATCAGTAGAAAATCAATGGATGAATTCGTAAACTCAGCAGAGGCACGAGTGATTTATGATATTTTTTTAAAAGGATGAATTGTCCCAAAAGTTGAGCCTACTGGCGCGTGCAAAAAAGGGAATAGTGAAACATGTTTCATAATAATTGTTTGTTCCCAGTTCAGCAGTATCTCATAAATCTCAATTAATAAAAAAAATTGGTAGCCGACTTGTCGAGTGTGAAATGATAATAGCGGCTGATGAGTACTGGTAAGGCCGTGCCGAAGACCTACGCTTTGTGCACAAAACGGTAGATACCGCAGCTAAGCCGAATTAATATCCATTAAATTGCTGACGCCGGAAAGAAGACATCTTTTAACGAGAATAGAAGAGGACTGCACTCTTGGCAAACCATTATGTGTTTTGTTCCCTGTGTTAAATAAGGCAGGTTACGCATAATAAAAACTCTCTTTACGCACCGAATACATACGTCACAAACATCCTCCCATGCAAATTGTGCTCTTTTCCACTTGTTCTGCATGTTTTTAATTTTTTTTTATTCCTACAACCCGAGAGCGATTAACTCTGAGAAAGCAGCGGCATCTTTAAACAAATACACATTAAAATAATAATAATAACAGCAAAAAAAAACAAAAACAAATTGTATACAACGAAAATGAAAAGACTGACAGTTGATCTTATATTTCTTTCCTACTTACTTTGCCATTTAGCGTCGATGGGAGAGATAGTTTATGGTCTTTTTCTCATCTCTTACCCTCTCCAGCTACATGATTATGTCCCCTAGCGTGTTTAATATTCTATTAATCCATCTTATTTTGTGATCAGATCTTAGGTCTGGTGTGCTCATAGTGTTCGTTGAAATCTCGTTGTGTCGCATTTCGAATTTTCTGCCTTATCAAGTCCCCAAACAATTTGTACAGATGTTTATTTATGAAATCAATGGCGGGAGTTATTCCTACCTTTTTTTCATCACTTCAGTTCTTCACTTTGGATTTTATTTCTCAGACTGTTCCTGCCATGCTTTGAACATATTCAGTTTCCATTGGAGTTATTTTTGTGATTGTTCTCGAGTCTAGCATCCAGATATGACATTGACTGCAGTGTTGGAGTGAAGTTTGTGTTTTCAAATGCATCTAATTTATGTTGAATATCTTCAGTTGTTTTTCAGTTCTCACATGCATAGGTGAGGGTGGAGAATACATTTGATTTGAAAATCCAAGCTTTGTTTTTGTGTTTAATAACTTTGATTTTAATATTTTTATAATGTTTCTGAAAGTTGTTGCTGCCTTTGCTATTCTGATTATAATTGTGTTCTTTCTTAGAGAGAGAGCCCCCGTCACGCCAAGTGACGTATAGCGAATACGGTGTTAGTGACCATAAATTTTACAGACCTTCAGCACATGAGTTTTTGGGCTAATGTGGTCGGTACTACGCCCGTGCCGCTTTGCTTTCCCAGTAAAAAATCCGATACCCATTTAAGGCTGGGTGAACCCGGAAGCCGTCGGTTGAGATCGAACCCTACCCCTTGTCCTTTGTAGTCCAGTTCACTAACCACTAAGCTATCGCGGCTCCTAAATGTGTACTTTGCATCTTCTAAGATATACAGAGTGATCTTCTTCTTCCATTGCTTTTTCTTCAAGGTATATTTTTTCTTCTAGGCGAATTTGAAGAAATTTTTCTCTTTTGTCTTTTCTTGGTTAATATCAAGTCCATATTTTTCCCTAGTCTTTATGATAAGACATTTATCCTTTTTTTGCACCATGTTCATATTGCTACATGTAGGAACTATGCCATCTACAAAAACAAGATCTTCTAGCTTAGCTCCAAGTGTCCACTCAAAGCATTTTCTATCTGTACATCAGTTTTACATTATGAAATCGTTGGCAATTCCAAATAGTAGTGAAATGAAATACATCCTTATTTCACTTCGGTATCAATCTGGAACCATTCACTCAGTCCTGTGTATCTGTGATAGCTGTAAAAGAGAAGTCGTCATACACATTTATTTAGTTACATAACATTGTAATAAATAGTATTAAGCAACAAAACAAATAGAACGAAGAGACAAACTGCAACGTTTTGGTGAAAAGCTTTCACCAGGTGCACAACAAAAAATATACAAAGATGAATAAATCATCATCATCAAGTACCGAGCCTGCTGGCGTAGGTGATCATGTCTCTCCACAACTTTCGATCTCGACAATTATTTATCATTTCTGTTGTTGACCTTCTGCCAAGCCAATCTCTTAAGCTGTCTGGTATTTTTTCTCTTTGCTCCCCTCTATCTGTTCGTCGCTCAATTTTTCCAGTTGTTACAATATATTCCAGTTGTTCTCTTCTCATTACATGGCCAAAAAATGATGATTGCTTCTTCCTAATATTGGAAATTATAGCTCGTTTCAAATCACGTGCCCAACTTCAAAACGCTATTACTCAGTAACCGTTTGTTAAAAACTGTTGAAATTTTCCAAATGTTATTAGAATGCAAAAGACCCTTTAAATGTATATTTAACAAATATCTTGCAGCTGCAGTTTTCTTAAAGCGGCGAATTTCTTTGATGTTTGTCAAAATTGTAAATTGTGAACCCCTAAATAATAGAAATTACCGTAGTTGCTGGTCTATGATTAATTTTCACTAGGTAAAGGCGTGGCCGTAATGGGGAAATAACCTAATAAGACAAAACACCAGGAGAATTATTGTCTTCTCAGTTCGAGGACGGACGATAATATCAAGGTATACCAGTATGTCCAATTTTCATAGTTGTGTGGTCCTGATAAGGACCGTTTGTTGAACTAATTTAAGGTAATATAGGGGCCAACATTGTGGGGGCTATATACTTTCATTCTGAATCAGACGAGTCTAAAAGATTAATAACTGTTTGCGGTTGAACATTCCACAAACCATCATTTTTCCAATATTCCTCTTCCTGTTTTAAGACGTGGTCTTCACATTTAGCTCAATAATCTTTGTCTATATTTAATAAAGCGAGATTAGCAATAGTCTTTACATCGCATATTTTGAATGTTGTATTTTCATCTGCCACTTGTCCTTTTAATTTTGCCCAGATTAGTTCTATTGGATTTAAATGAGCATGGTAAGGTGGCAGCCTCAAACTTATATGACCGTGCTCTTGGATAATCTTATCTATTTGAAAAATCTTTGTCCTTTGTTTTTGCTTTACTAGAGATAGTAATTCAGGTTTTAAGTACATGTTATTAAATTGTATGTGCTCCTTTGTTAGCCATATCTTAATATCATCTTTTGTACTGGATGACGTCGGGACTTTATCTTCAAGTGCAACAATGTTGTGGTACGCTGCATTGTCCATTATTAGGCAAGATGGTCGATCTAGTGATGGGAGAACAGCATTTTCAATCCAATGTCGAAATATGTGAACATTCATCTCAGAGTGATAATCCCGATTGTCTATGGATTTTGAAAGAAAAATGAGCTCTGCATTCTGTATTAGTCCATGTTGTCGACTACCTGCATGAGCAATTATCAAGCGCTGTCCTTTGCTGCTAGGTATTAATCTCTTAATCTTTCCATCTGATGACTGCCATTCCCTTTGGTTAGTGTGGTGAGCATTGATCCATGTTTCATCCAAGTACACAATATCATAACCTTGCTTGCGCACCTCTTTTACTTTACGTAAGTACTTGCTTCTCATGACTACTATATGTGGCTTCTCACAGATGATGTTTCGTCCATTGGAATACTTTCTGAATGTAAAGCCTGCAGCTCTCACATTCCTCCATAATGTAGACTTTGATATTTCAATACTGTTGTTCTTTTTCAGCGATACTTTTAATTTTCTTATTGTAACAGTTTCATTCATACCCAACATTTTGCGAATTTCACTTCTAATAAGTTCACTGTCGAAATTATCCAACATGTTTGCTCTTCCTTGTGATTTTGTATATTTGGAACATTGACGGTCACGTGCTTGAATCCAGCGAATAAATGACAGTTTAGATAAATCCAAAATGTGTCTTGTCCTATTCTCAGGGTTTTCTAAAGAATGAAATAATCTTCCTCGTTTAGCCTCTTTGCAAAAATAGTCATACATTTTTATTGCGATGTTTTGTAAACTGCAGAATTTCATTTTAAGACTCATGATAAATGTTATCGTTCCACGTCTCCACCTATGAATGAACGGAAATGGAACACACAATTTCTCGTGTTTCTTACAAGTGTCTAATTGTGTCAAAAAACCACGGTAAAAGCGTGCAAACACGTCAATTTTACCGTGTATGGATTTTTACTCGCTATTTTTTAACTTAAAATACTGTAAAAATTAAGTTTTGACTACATCAATGGGTAGTTATAAATTTATATAAATCAAATAAGCAACAATAATAACCAAATGTTTTTTTTAAATGAAATTAATTCCCTGTTGGGTTCTAATCATTATAACTTTACATGCAAATTTTGAACAACTTACAACAAGCGGTTAAAAAGCTATCGATTTTAGAAGTTGGGCACGAGTTATGAAACAAGCTATAGCTCTCTTTTTGCTTTACTTTATTTTGTTTGCACTAGCTTGATGACGATCGGATATCACCTGTAGCACATGATGTCGCCTACCGAATGAGGGGTTTCCATTGGAATCCCCCTTAACGTTGTTGTCGTGATTTCTATTGTTGTGGCGGTTCATGATTATACAAAGAAGTTACGACGGTGGTTTTTTGCTGCCTTCCGTCGGCTTGTTTACGGTTGGCTCCGCTAGCCTTTGACTAAAAAGCCTCACCCACAAGGCTGTGGGGTTGTTTTACTTCGTGGTACCCTCCCTTAGCCTTTTACTCTCCCGAGCTTACCTGCAAGGCAGCAGGGCAGTCACAGGTTGTACTGTTAACTGCATACAGTAGCAGGTAAAATTACCTGACCTGACACCTTGAAATATTCGTTTTAGAATAGTATTTGTTGATCATTGTTTACATTTTAGGTTTTGAAACTGATGAATGTTTTTGCCGAAACGTCGAAGTTTGTCTCGTCTCTCTATTTGTTTAGTTGCTTAACGCCATTTTATGTTTATTTTACATTGTTTTGTGCTGCTCTACTCACGGCCCCTCTGAGGTTTTGTAATATTTAATACATTTTATGTATGTGATTATCTTCTGCTGTCGTTAATGTCGTGGTTCAAAATTGGTAATAAAGTAAAACATTATATATATATATTCCTGTTGCATTTATCGTATGTGAAGTAACACATTTCATTCTCTTTGTTGGAGTAATTGGAGATAAGGGGGCTAGTGCTCGTACTAGCTGCTATTACGATTCGCAATTCATAAACCCATGTATGGTTACTTTTTTGTTTGTTTTTCTACTGGGTCGTCTGGAGAGTGTCTGTTTAGGACCAATCTTAAGTTCACTTTATCACCGAAGTCAGCGCATTAACTATGCAGTGATGTCATGTATTGAGTAGGGAAATAGTGGGTTCTCTTTCTGTATCTAATACACCAGTTCTAGCACTAGAAAAATTACATTTGCTTATCTAACAAGATACCCGTAAGCTCTTCCGCCTCGCATCGTGAGTTTCGATGCTTGAAGCGACACTATCCAGAAGTCTCCGAACACTTCTGGATAGGCGGCCGAGCACATATAGTGAAAATTCGCGTGCTTAGACGTGCCGATTCAAGTCTCGTACTTGACCTTTACTATCTTCAAATCAACTAGTTCATAATGCTAATGTTTATTTGCGATCATTATTACGTGAGCTACCGCACGAAACATTGAAGTATTCTTGTTTAATTAGTTTTGAGTTAATTACAATTTGGTCAACTAGTGCGCTCAAGAAAAAAATATTCCAAATATTGTAAAGGTTGTCACTTTTCGCTGCAGAATATAATTTTCTATGAAAAAATCTTTATAATTATTGCACTAAATTCTGTGAACCTAGATGTGACTTGAAAACGTAATATACCAAATATAATAATATACAGATAATAGAACCATCATCATCATGAGGTGCCGTGCTTACTGGGTAGGTGATCATGACACTACGAAATACTCAGTGTGTTCATTTGTTTATCAGCTTTACTGTTGACTCAGGGATGTGTCCTCGCCTCCACCCTTTTTGGTATATTTTTTGCTGCCCTCCTAAATTACGCCTTCGAAAACAGCTCAGGAGATATTTACATTCGCACAAGATCAGATGGCTCACTGTTCAACTTAGCACGACTAAGAGCAAAAACTAAAACAAATGTTGCCCTACTTAAAGAATTTTTATTTGCTGACGATGCAGCCCTAGTCGCTCATAGTGAAGCCACCCTACAATCCCTGAGCAACAACCTGGACAAAGCATGCGATCTTTGTTCACTGTCAATTAATGTTCAGAAGATAGTAATACAAAGTCAAGGCGACATCAAACCTCTATCAATTACTCTAAAAGATTGTCCACTAGAATCAGTACAGAAATTTACATATCTTGGCTCCACAATTACGCAAACCATCTCTCTTGATGAAGAAATAAACAGTCGAATTGGTAAGGCAGCTACGACCTTCGGCAAACTCACAGAAAGGGCCTGGAACAACACGAAACTAACACTGAAGACTAAACTCTTAATATATCAAACTTGTGTGCTTAGCACACAATTATATGGATCTGAAACCTGGACTACATACTCAAACCAGGAAAAAAGACTAAATGTCTTCCACATGCGATGTCTCCACAAAATAATGCACATCAAATGGCAGGACAAAATAACCA
Source organism: Megaustenia siamemsis (assembly GCA_032433765.1). Taxonomy (NCBI): domain Eukaryota; kingdom Metazoa; phylum Mollusca; class Gastropoda; order Stylommatophora; family Ariophantidae; genus Megaustenia; species Megaustenia siamemsis. Next base: position 57,559,703 of record JAVIAB010000124.1, read on the forward strand.
ACCTATCTGTCCTGCAACGTGCTAAGACACCAACAATCATGTCGATGCTCGGATGTCGACTGGGGCATGTCCAACGAATGGAAGAAAAGCGCATTCCTAGGCAAGTACTATATGGTGAACTAACACACGAAAAAAGACAAATCGGCAGACCTAAATTACGAGATAGAGGTATTTGTAAATCATCTCTGAAAGACTTCTCCATATGTGAAAATGACTTGGGAACATCTGGCAAGTAATCGCACATCATGGAGAACTTGTATAAGGAACGGTATAACATCATTTGAGACTGTGCTAAGGCAAAACTTAGAAGAGAAAAGATTCATGAAAAAGGATGGAAAACCCTGTGGATCAGCGAGCCTGACTTGTTCATTATGTGACCGCGTGTGTTTGTCAAACATTGGTAGAATTAGCCACGAGAAAAGCTGTTCGACAAAAACAATACCTCAAAAAATATATAATAGCCTGCACCAGACCGTCTGACAAGACGAAAAGGGCCATATATAAGGGAGGTCAAAAAGTAATGCACACCAATTTTTTTCTCGGAAACTATTCGGGCAAAATGTGTGAAATTTTCACAGATTGTAGCTGAACATCCCCTTTACACTGCATATTTTTCAACATAATCTCCGTCCAAGCGTATTGCCTTACGCCAACGCGAAACTAGGTCATGAATGCCTCGTTTGTACGAAGTTTTGTCCTGCTCGCGTAGCCATTTTTTAACTGCACGGATCACATCCTCATCATTGTCAAAGTGTTTCCCACGCAGGAATTTTTTGAGTGGTCCAAACAGATGGAAATCTGAGGGAGCCAGATCAGGGCTGTAAGGAGGATGGGGCAGTACAGTCCAACCAAATTTGTTGATTGCTTCCCGTGTTACCAGACTTGTGTGAGGGCGTGCATTGTCATGTTGAAGCAACAAATCTGCAGATGGCTTATTAGGCCGAACTCTGTGGAACCGATTTTTGAGTTTTGTCAGTGTATTGATGTAAGCTGTCGAGTTGATTGTCTCACCTCTTGTCATTACATCAACAAGAATCACACCATCAATGTCCCAGAAGACAGTGATCATCACCTTTCCGGCTGATGGAGATGTTTTGAATTTTTTTCTTTTTGGTGACTGCGGATGATGCCATTCCATTGACTGCATTTTTGTTTCAGGCTCATAATAATGTGCCCACGTTTCGTCACCGGTAACAATTTTTGACAAAAACATTTCTCCTTCAACACCGAAACGCTCCAACAATTCAGAACAGAATGTTTTCCTTTGAACTCTGTGATCATTTGTTAGGCAACGAGGAACCCATCGAGCGCAAATCTTTGAATATCCGAGAGTTTTAAAAATTGCGATTGCACTTCCCTTGCTGACTGTAAGCTGCAATGCCAATTGCTGACTAGTGATACGCCTATCCTTACGAATAATGGCATCAGCCCGGTTTAACATGTCTGTGCTGGTAGCCGAGGCAACACGTCCAGAACGCGGTAAATCATGCAGCTCCACTCGTACACTTTCTGCAGCTTTAATTCTCTGAACCCAGCGACTAACTCTGCTCCTATCGACTGCAGAACATTTGTACACTGCATACAGTCGTTTATGAATGTTTGCCACAGTTTCTTTTTCCGCAACCAGAAATTCTATGACAATTCGCTGTTTGTAACGGACATTGTTGACAAGCTCCATTTTAACGGTTCATAGATTGCGTAATATTTATCAGAATGCTGTGCAATTTGGTGCACATAATTGGAACATGTCATATTCCAAGTGTGCAAAATTTCATATTCATATCTTTATTATTAGCCGAGATAAAAATTGGTGTGCATTACTTTTTGACCTCCCTACGACTTTCTAACGTGATCGTTTAATTTGCTGCCGGATATCTTTTCTCTAGTTCTCTTCTTTCCTCTAATGTTTTCTATTTGTCACAATAAACAAGTATTCAAACTGTTTCCTTCTCGTTGTGTAGCCACACAATGATGCTTGTTTAATTCTGATGTTGGTAATAAGCTTTTCGTAAAAAAAAAAAAAAACTCGTTACTCTTTCTCATCAACATTCTTTTGTAAAGCCACATTAGTATGGTCTCCAAAGAATTGTTTGTCTGTTGTATGGTTCTTCTTATTCCCGTCATCATTTGCTTTTCAGCGTCGTGGGGATATATAATTTGCGGTTTTTTGCTCCTCTAGTGGGCTCTGCTGCTGTTATGATTCCTAGTGTTTCCGATACTACATTGATCCATCTTTTTCACGGTCGACATTTGGGTCTGGTATTCTGATCATCATCATCATCATGTGCCATACCGGTTGGCGTAGGTGATCATGTCCTTCCACAATCTTCTATCAACAGTGCATCGTATCAGTTCTGTTGTTGACTGTTTTCCATGCCAAGACACCAAGCTATCCAGTATTTTCTCTCTTTGTCGCCCGCGATCTCTCTTTCCTTTTATTTTGCCAGTTGCAACCAAGTATTTCAACTTTCCTCTTCTTATGATGTGCCCGAAAAATGTTGATTGCTTCTTTCTGATGTTTTTTAAAGAGCTCCCTTTTGTGTTGGCCTCTTTGAGAACTTCCTCATTGGTCTTTTTAGCTGTCCATGGAACTTTCAACATTCTTCTGAGAAATCCCATCTCTGTGGCCTCTAATCGTCTTTTCATTTGTTTGTCTACTGTCCATGATTCGCTTCCATAGGTCAGAATTGGTTCTATATAGCACCGATGAACTCTCTTTCTCATTTTTATTGACATAGATTTGTTGCATAAGATATTTTTCATTTTCTGAAATGTCATTTTGGCCTGAGCTATTCTGCTTTTTATTTCTGTGGTGCATCTTCCATCTGACGTTATTATTGTGCCCAAGTATTTGAAACGTTGCACTTGTTTCAAATTTGTCTCGTTTATTTTTATGCTGCATGATGGTGATGATTGTTTCTTCGATATAACCATTACTTCTGTTTTCTTACTATTCAGACTGAGACCTTTCTTGTTGCTTTCTTTTACTATTATGTCTATCATTTCTTGTAGTTCATTCTCTGTCTCTGCTATTAAGACTGTGTCATCCGCATATCGCAAATTATTTAGGTTGTGAAGCCACCCTACAATCCCTGATCAACAACCTGGACAAAGCATGCGACCTTTTTTCACTGTCAATTAATGTTCAGAAGATAGTAATACTAAGTCAATGCGACATCAAACCTCTATCAATTACTCTAAAAGATTGTCCACCGTTGACTTCAATTCCTTTTCTGTCTACTATTGATCTCATAATATATTCGCTGTAAAGTGAGAACAAATCCGGCGACAGAACACAGCCTTGTCTGACTCCTTGCTTTATATATTGGAATTGTCCTGTTTGGTTGCTAATTCGTATAGCTGCTGTTTGTTGCTAGTACATGTTTTTTATGATTCGCAGATCATTGCCATCAATGTTTTATTCTGATAACGTTTATTAAAGGCACGTTGTGTTGTGTTTTGATCTTTCTGTCTTATCATATGGGATAAGTATTTTGTCTGTAGCTTCTTTATGTGTTCTATGGGGGGAATTATTCCTAGCTTTTTTTCTCAGTTCTTCTTTTCTGATTTTATCTCCCAGACTATTTATTGTCTTTCGTTAAGCACGTTCCGTTAAGCACAATCCATCTCGGTAGTGGTTATTGCCACTATCCAGGCAGTGATGATAACTCGAGCTTTGTTAAATTAACATGCAATCTGAAGAATGTTGAGAGTACAATGGACAGCTAAGAAGAGTAATGAAGATGTTCTGAGAGAGGTCAAAGCAAAAAGAGAGCTAATTTCCGATATTAGGAAGAAACAATCATCATTTTTTGGCCGTGTAATGAGAAGAGAACAAATGGAATATATTGTAACAACTGGAAAAATTGAGGGACGAAGAGATAGAGGGAATGAAAGAAAAAAATAACAGACAGTTTAAAAGAATGGCTTGGCAGGAGGTCAACAACAGAAATTATAAATAGCTGCCGGGATCGAAAGTTATGGAGAGACATGATCACCTACGCCAGTAGGACCGGTACATGATGATGATGAGTGGTTATTGTTCTTAGTGTTCATGAGTCTAGGATACAGGACTGACACAACGTTGGAATGAAGATTTTATTGTGCTCACTATTATATCAGCGTAACTACATTATCAATAATAAACAGCACGGGAGCTGTGTATTAGCGAGATCTTTTATAAATGTATAAGATGCAGTTAATTACAAACAAATAAATAAATATTTATGTTGCTGCTCTGAATAATAGATACAATCTACCTACCTACTAAGTTTGTCGTAAGTTAAGGGCTACACCTTAGCTCGGGGAGTACCTACCTAGCCTGCATTCCTTGAGCGTTGGTTGTATGTGACCAATTTATGGTCTGTTTTTAGCATTCTTTGTTTATACACTCTTAGTTAACCCATCTGCTCTTGTTATTCTCCTTGAACAACACACTTTTTTACGCTATAACATACAAGATATCCCATGCAGCCTATTGTGTAATCATTTTTATCACATTATCTACAACTTGAGCATAACACACACCGCGATCTTGGAAATGAGTGTAAAGAAGAGAAAAGGCAAATAAACTTTAGAGACAAAACGGGTTCTCTAAATCACAATCTTCATTCCATCGTTTACTGTGACAGACAGGGGCGCTAGACTCTAAAATAATCAAGAGAAATCGACACTACAGAAATGAAATGTGTCAGACGCATGACGAATACAAGCAACATGAGAGATAAGATGAAAGTCAAGAACTGAAAAAGGGAAATAAAACTAGAACTAATTCCCGCCATTGAATACTTATAGAAACAGATGACATGGTTTGATTATGTGATATAACAGACAAATCAAAATACGAAACAGCAAGCGCTCAACAGATGCTACGAGATCACCAAATGAAAGATTCGGCCATGATGGGATGGATGGAATATTACAAACATCAGAAAATATAACAGCAAGAGGGAGAAACAGAAAGGTAAGAGACAGTAAATTAGATCTCCCTCAATGCTGAAAGGCAAATGAAGGACAGATTAGAAGCCAAAAAGAAGAGATAGATAAATGTTTCAAATTATGTATTATCACAAATCAACACAAATTATTTCATGAGTAAAATAACTATTTAAAAATCTCTTATAAATGAAACTTAATCAAAATCAAACGTCAGATATTGACGAATGTTTCATAGATTGCAAACAATTACCTTCAATGTCAATGCACTGAAATTAATTTAAGCAAAACGTGGGGAAAGTTGGGGACATAATCCAGGCAGTGATGATAACTCGAGCTTTGTTAAATTAACGTGCAATCTGACGACTGGTAGATGCGATAATGGATATTCATATCTCACAGTCTCTGGTGTTGTTAACTTTATGCTGTGAACTTTCACAAATCATACATTGATGAACTCTTAATATCTTCTTATTTTACCAGCAAATCTAACTTTTTAACATATCGATTTCATTTCATTTATTTACAATGGTTCGGGACATACAATTATTCAAAAGTAGCTCAGAAAACAGAATACCAGGACTCGGACCACGGTCAGGTGTGCACAGAATAGAGCCACTGCCACCCGCCAGACATGTCATAAGAGACAACTGAGGAGGATGGGGCCAAGGTCTTAATATGTTTATTATTTAAGTTGCATGTGTATTGGTGTCCTGCTTCAGAAAAAAATTACTATTGGTTTTTAAATATGTTCATAGAATCGTCAAGCAAACAAGAAGGACCATCTTTTGCAGCATGTTGTATTTTTTGTTAGGTCTGACCAGGAGTTTGGTCAAAATAAGGAGAATAGTGATAATCTTCTTCGTGCAATAAGAGCACCAGTAGCGCAGCCCACAGCCTACATAACTATGCAGCTATAGACGACTAATATTGTTCTAGACAGAACAGCCCCTGTTCCCAAACATGAAAACTTCACACTAGTGGATGTCTTCCAAGATTTCCCTTTCTGTGTCTGGGCCTTTCTAAAGATGGTTATACGTAGGCATGACTCGCTGGCTTGGCGATACGTGCTGACTTAATGAACGTGGGTTGATTGGTTCTCCAGTGGACTTTTGTGATGAAGAAATAAGCACAAAGAAGTGGACAAGTAATGACAGTTATGAAGAGCACTGGCCCCTCACCTCCAAATAATCTAGAACAGTAACATATGATATTCCATCCCAACCTTCCTCACGACATACACGAGGATACTTTTTTGTACTTAGTACAATCAACGCGTAGTGTGTAGGTAAAAGTTATTATTTAACTTTGGTATTTTTAAAAAAAACCTATGTGTTGGTAAAAGTTGTTATTTAACTTCTGTTTTTTTTTTAAAAAAAACCTATCAATAATTGAACTGGCATATTTTATTACCAGACGATTGGTTTGATAAATTAGCTACCTGTTTTGCAGGATCTTCAATCATCATCATCAAATACCATGCCAGCTGGAGTTGGTGATCATGTCTCTCCACAACTTTCGATCTCAACAGTTATTTATCATTTCTGTTGTTGACCTTCTGCCAAGCCATTCTCTAAAGATGTCCCCTATCTTTTTTCTTTGTTTTCCTCTATCTCTTAGTTCCTCTGTTTTCCCAGGTGTCACAACATATTTCTGCTGTTCCATTCTAATAGGATCTTCAATAAGCATCTTTAAAACTGCAGCTATAAGGATCTGATCACAGTTTATACTCTTTTTTTTTTAGTCCATTAATTTTTTGCGACTCAACTCATTATGTCAATATTGGCTAAAAACAACATTGAGGAGAAGATTGGTTATCCATAGAAACAGACTGGACAATGCTTGTAAGATGTTGAATACAGGGATAATCGTTGTATCAAAGTGCATTGTACTAAACGTTGCCAATGTGTAGGGAGAGCAAACTATTGAACTGTCGATGCACTCAATGTAACAAAGGGAGTGTGATGGTCTTGTGTACTAACAACATCGATCTCAACGAACAGAATAGCATCAGAAGCAAACCATTTCAAGAATGGATCATAATCAATAATTTGAGAATTCGACTCACTAAATTAATTATTTGTAGCATCTGAGCATATATTAATTTATTTTTAAAAAATAGATAAAATGACAAGTAATACGCAAATGCATCATATAAACATCATTATCATCATTAACTTTAACTTTCAGAATCTTTTGTGCACGATTGTGATCATCAATCACTCGCTCTATCCCGCACAACTTTTTGAAAGTAGACGAATTCATGGCCCGTAACCTCCTTGATATTGTTTATCACCCGTACGTCTTGCCTGCATTTTTGCATTTCTCTTTATTTTCACATTGAGCTGTAGCATTGTTATAGATATAATTAATAGTTAATTTAATAAAAATTAATAATAAGTAAATTAATAATCTTAAAATAGTTAGCCGAGTTGGCAGTGTTCCCTAGCGTTTTTGCTTTTCGTGGCAAGGCGCTGTGCCACTGAGTACGGGTTCGATCCTGCTTCGGAAAATATATTGTTCTTTGTTTTTTTTCTGTTGTTGATTATTTGTCATTTTTGTCTGTATACATAGCTCTTCCTCTGAAAATTGATTCGCTGATTATCGCCTCGCAAGTTTCCCTCTATAATAAAAGTAAAAAGTAAGGAGCCCCCGTCTCGCCAAGTGGAGTATAGGGAAATGTGGTGTTAGTGAATGTACATTTTACAGACCATCAGCACATGATTTTTTGTGTAATGTGGTCGGTATTACGCCTGTGCCGCTATACTTTCCCAGAAAAAAAATCCGGTACCCATCAAAGGCTGGGTGAACCGGAAGCCGTCGGTTGGGATCGAACCCTACCTCTTGTCCTTTGTAGTACAGTTCACTAACCACTGAGCTATCGCGGCTCCCAGTAGAGCTTGTACCAGGAGACAATTTCATCATCATCAGGTGGCACATATCAATAAACTATTTCGGACAATTGTTTGCCACTCTCAAGCAGCGCTGTCTAACGAGGCGCTCGTATGTGCCATGGCGCCCTGGACTTACTTTCCTGGCGCCCGCGACACACTTTCTTGCCATAAAATGTTTCTCAACGAACTTCAGCGTTAATTAGCAAGATAATATTATTTGGGTGGTAAGTTTACATCTCTTAGTTTTAACTACTGTAATATTGCTATGTATAGAAACGGCGGGTGAGGGAGGAGGGCCCGGGGAGACACTGAGGGGAACATTGATGAGGGAGGCGGGAGCAGCAGGATTCGGCTCCCTCAGTGAGATAGAGCTGCTTGCACAGAACAGAGACAGATGGTGAGATTTGATGAAATATCTTTAAAAGAAAACTGCTAGAACAAAAATTCAGATATGAGATGGTGTATCTTGGTCTACGCCCTATGGGCCGGCTACGGCTTGAAAGGTCAATAGATAGATGGATAGAATATTGCTATGGATATTGCTTTTATTATTATCATCATCAAAATAGTAACTTGGCCCCGCGTCTCCAAGATCATCAGTCCGATGCGCCCCCAATATTCGTATAAACTCTTTGGACAGCGATCCAATCCTGATGGATGGGGGTAGGTCATGACTGTCTGATGACACCCAGGGATCAGCGGTTCGATTCTAGTTCTGGTTGACAATTGTTCTCTGTTTTATTATGTAGTTTATTTATTTTTTTTTTTTTTCATGTAAAAGTGTCATTCTTCTTGTTTCTTTCAGCTCCCCGTGGAACATAGGCCTTCAACAAACAGTTTCCAAGCCGTTCTGTTTCTTGCATTCTTCTAAGTTCGTCCCATGTCTTCCCCATCATCTTCATCTCTACTTCCACCTGTTTTCTCAAAGAATATTTTGGTTTTCCTCTGTCTCTTCCTCTGGGAATTCCAAAAAAAGTAGCTGTCGTGTAATACTTTCTGTTGGCTTCCGCACTGTATGTCCTATCCATAGCCACTGTTATTTGACTGGTCATTATCATTGAGTGCCGTTTCCGCATCGAAAGTTGGCCACCATGGAGCATCATTCCTCTGCCTCTTACTTCGATGGTGCAAGTTGTCATAGGCTGACTGGTCCATCTTTTGTTGTTACTCGTCCATGTTAATCTTGGTCTGCTTCTGCTTCTTTTACTTTGTATTTTCCCTTCCAATATTACTTTTAGTAGGCTGTTGTCTCTTTTAACATGCCCCAAAAATTGTATTTGTCTTTGAATTGTATTTAGTAGTTCTATTTTAATTAGTATTTGCTTTAAGACTTCATCGTTTGTTTTCTTTTATTTCCATCCAATTCTACCTATTCTACTATATATCCACATTTCAAAGGCTTCAATTTTCTGGTCTGTTTTCTTGTCTACTAATGTCAATGTTTCTGCACCATATAAGAGTGTTGTGAAGATATAACATTTTTCTATTCTTAGTTTTAGCCGTAATGTTATTTGTTTTGATGTTAGTAAATTTTTCATGACATTAAAATTATTATTTGCCTTTCCTATTCTTTTGTTTATTAGACTGGTACTTTTCCATAATTCTGCGTTAGTGATTTTCTGCTATTTCCATCATTTTATTCTGCTCAAACGTCCATTAATGAAGGTCTATATCTTCATGATTGTCACTTTTGTTGTTCTCCATGTTTCACAGCGATATAATAGACTGATTTAACATTGGAGTTAGAATATTACCAATGTCTGTGTGTAATTTCTTTGTATTTGCGTTGGAAGTTTCAATTCGTAATATGTGTTCATTTTTACATTTTTATTGTCCCCATGTTACTGCATGCCGAATGTTGGAGGATTGCGGAACGCCCTGGTTGAATATACAGTTAGACTAAATTACCAATGTAAAATGTAACATGCAGAAAAAAACCCTTCTGATTGAATTTACTTAATCATTATAAATAACATTAGAAGGTAAAGGTAGAGTTTAGTGTCCCAAATTATTTCTAATCGGAGTAACGTCCCCTTGTACTTTATTAGGTATCTCCCAAATCTGTCATCAGAAGACTACTGAGTTTGGTAGGGTTTGGAATAGCTTGCAACTAACCTTAAACCTAACCCTAACCTTAAACCTAACCCTAACCCTAAACGGTGTTGAAAAGTATATCATTAAATGTACAAAAACTAGAAACAGTTGATAATTAAAGTGCGTCCGATCAGTGAGGGGAGATCACTAGTTTAGCAGAAATAATTTGGAACAGTAAAATCGACATTTACTGAAAGAAAAATAATTGGAGCATATATCAGATGTTGTAAATAATATTTTGATAGAAAGCGTACTTGTATCCGGGATAGAGGGAGAAATAGAGAGATTAAAAGGTAAAAGATACTAGGAAAAATAGCTGGGGACAATAACAAGATGATGTAGTAAGGTAGAATAGTAAGAGAAAATAATAAAAGAAATTAATGAACAAAAGTAGGAAGAGATGTAGATATAACCCTGGGAATGTACCGTTATGGCGAGGGTTAGAAGGACGTGGCGATCGATCAAAGCCAATCTTGAGCTAAACCAGTTCAAGTAATTAGCTTGTCCTCGTGAATACTGTGGCCATAGATAATGGAAAGCTGGAGATAGATTTCTCCCGACATTGATGAGAAGTAGATACTGAATTAAAGTAACTGACCTTTAACATTTCTTCTTTATTTTTCATTGGTCACAGATCGACAAAGCAAACAGTGACCCGTTCCACTTTTCCACAGCTGGTTGTTAATGACACTTTAGTTTTGTCTTGTTCATTTCAGAAATATATCTTCAGCCTCGGAGCGTGAGTGGTTAGTCACAGTTGTTTGTCAATGATAATTTAGTTGATTTGCTTATGTGTGTCTTTCCAAGGAGATAAAATACACATACTTCTTCTATTATACATTTCTATCTATTGACCTTTCCAGCCGTAACCGGCCCATAGGGCGTAGACCAAGATACACCTTCTCCTATATGAATTTTTTGTTCTAGCAGTTTTCTTTTAAAGGTATTTTATCAAATCTCGCCATCTGTCTCTGTTCTGTGCAAGCAGTTCTATCTCATTGAGGGAGCCGATTCCTGCTGCTCTTGCCTCTCTCATCAATGTTCTTCTCAGTGTCTCCCTGGGTCTTCCTCTTTTTCTTTTACCTGTTGTTTCCCATATGAAGGCTTGCTTTGCTATTCGGTTATTATCTCTTCTCATCACATGTCCAAATTATGACCATCGTCTTTTCTTTATTACTGAAGATATTAGTGGTTGATTGGCGATTTCTCTAATTTCCTCGTTTGTTTTGAATTCGTTCCATGCTATACCAAGTATTTTCCTTAGACATTTATTTTCGAATGCGTTCAACTTTGTTTCTATATCTCTTGTTGTTTTCCAGCTTTCACACGCATACGTAAGGGTTGATAGTACATTTGATTTGAATAGCCTAAGTTTTGTGTTTGTGCTGATAAGTTTTGATTTCCACAACTTTTCAAGGCTTCTGAAAGACATTGCTGCTTTAGCTATTCTGATTCTAATTTCTTTGCTCGTATCCCCTTCTCGATCAATGTGACTTCCAAGATAGATAAAGTGATCGATCTCTTCTACTGGTTTGTTTTCCATGTATATTTTGTCACCTGTTGGAATTAAACAAGTCATGACTTTAGTCTTTTCATGATTGATCTCAAGCCCAATTTTGCTGGCTATTGATGATAGTTCATTTGTGTTTTCCTGCATCGTTTTTATCTGACTGCTGATGAGAACTATGTCATCAGCAAAGTCGAGGTCCTCTAAATGGTCTCCTTGTGTCCATTCGATGCCTTTATTACCAGTGCAGCATTTCTTCATTATGAAGTCCATAACAATTCCAAATAACAAGGGCGATAAAATACATCCTTGTTTAACCCCAGTTTCTATTGGGAAACATTCGCTCAGTCCTTCCTCTGTTCGAACTGCACATGTGTAACCATCATACATGTCTTTGATAATATTATTATTTTTGATAGTAAACCATATTGCTTCAGAATTTTCCACAAAGAATCTCTATGAATACTATCAAATGTATTTTTGAAGTCGATGAAGTTAAGTACAAAAGGTTTTTGCTTTTCAATGTGTTCCTCAAATATAAATCGTAGAGTGAAAATGTGGTCAATACAGCTTCTCCCTTTTATTTATTATACATTTAGGGACTAGCAAAAGCAGTATCTTAAAATATAACAACGTTTGTGGTTACAAATATAATATTACATCTACAGGAACATTCAATTTTGCCAATCTTTGAATTGTGGTCAATCACCAAAAGATCAATTGTTCATAAATATTTAGTTTAACTAAAAAATGTAGTACATTTTGTGTTTGATGTCACAAATTATAACCACGTCCTCATGAACATCGGTCATGTGCTTAAAACTGATGAAAGACAGTTAACTTAAAAGAGGACTCATCAACAAAAGAACAAAACACCCAGAAGTCCTAGCAGTAAATCGTATGATAGGCAGAGTTATGGTTCCTGCACTGTTGTCTTCAGCCCGAGAGGAACTAAAGTAACTAAAATAAGTTAACTAACTAACTAACTAACTAACTAACTAACTAACTAACTAACTAACTAACTAACTAACTAACTAACTAACTAACTAACTAACTAACTAACTAACTAACTAACTAACTAACCAACCAACCAACCAACCAATCAACTAACTAACTAATTAACTAATTTACTAACTAACTAACAACTAACAACACAGGATACATACCAAATTAACTAAAAACATCAACTTTAATTGCATTGCCTAAAAAGAATGGTGCAGTTGAATGCATTGACTTTAGAACAATAAGCCTAATGAGCCATGTTACAAAAATCTTGCTAAAAGTTATACAAGGAAGGATTCAGAATAAAATCAATACTGAATTAGAACAGCAGCAATTTGGATTTAGGAAAAATAGCGGGACAAAAGAAGTCATATTCTGCATGAGAACATTAAGCGAAAAAATACACAGAAGTAAACAAACCAATATATGCCTGCTTCATAGACTACACCAAAGCTTTTGATAGAGTACACCACAAACAACTTATAGAATGCCTAAAAGAGATACATCTAGGTGGCATGGACATAAGACTAATATGTAATCTATAGTGGGAGCAAACAGCAATAATAAAATATAACAAAGAGAACTCTACACCCATTGATATAAAAAGAGGAGTAAGACAGGGAAGCATCCTATCACCAAGCTTGTTCAATTTATACACTGAACAAATTTTTAAAAACATCATAGAGATGCCAGGCTTACAAATTAATGGAAAGATAATCAATAACCTAAGATATGCTGACGATATTGTACTAATAGCAGAAAATCCTAAAGATCTACAACAATTACTTAATGAAATAAACACGACAAGCAAAAAATATGGACTAGATATGAATATCAAAAAGACTAAAACTATGATCATATACAAAGAAGATACTCAAAACCCACAAGTGGATATCGAAATAGAAGGAATAGACTTGGAGACAGTTCAGAGCTACCTTGGACATACTATAACCAGTTATGGAAAATGTACAACTGAAATAAACAAAAGAATAGGAATGGCAAAAAGTAATTTTAAAGGCTTGAAGAACATACTAACATCAAAACAAATAACACCAGGGCTAAAACTAAGAATAGCAAAATATTACATCTTCTCAATATTCCTATATGGTGCAGAAATATGGACATTAGACAAGAAAACAGAACAGAGAATTGAAGCCTTTGAAATGTGGGTATATAGAAGAATAGGTAGAGTTGGATGGAAGGAAAAGAAAGCAAACGATGAAGTCTTAAAACAACTAAAAATGAAAAGAGAACTACTAAGCACAATTCAAACAAGACAAATGCGATTTTTGGGCCATGTTAAAAGACACAACTGCCTACTAAAAGTAATCCTGGAGGAGAAAATACAAGGTAAAAGAGGGAGAGGCAGACCAAGACTAACATGGACGAGTAACATCAAAAGATGGACAAATCAGCCTATGACAACCTGCACCATCAAAGCAAGAGTCAGAGCAGAATGGCGCTCCATGGTAGCCAACCTTCGTTGCGGAGAAGGCACTCGATGATGATGAACTAACAACTAGCTAGCTGACTAACCAACTAACTAGCTAACCAATATGTTAGCTAGCTAATGAAATTACTAACTAGCTAACTGGCTAATTTTCTAACTAGCTAACTAACCAGCTAACTAGCTAGCTAACTAATTAACTAACCAACTAACTAAATAACTAATTCAATTAACAAACTAATTAATTAACTAATTCAACCAACTAGCTAATTCAACTAAATAACTAAATAACTAACTAATTAAGTAACTAACTAACTAATTAACTAACTAACTATCTAACTAATTAACTAACTAATTAACTAACTAACTGATTAACTAACTAATTAACTAACTAACTAATTAACTAACTAATTCAACTACTAATTCAACTAATTAATTGAACTAGCTAACTATCTGAACTAACTAACTAAATAATTAAGTAACTAATTCAACTAACAAAACTAATTAATTAATTAAAAAACTGAACTAACTAATTAACTAATTACTAACTAACTAACTACAAACTAATAATTAACAATATAATAATTACAGATAAACATTAATATAACGAACTGGAGAGCACTTCGTGTAACTAGAGTTTGAAAACCTACTCGGCCTTTTTTTTTTTTTTAAATTACTGTTTGGCCTCAAATATAAATTCCAATCTGGCAATCCTGATGTTCAACTGCAAAAAGGAAAGACCATTCTTCTCTGGCGTATTCATTAACCCAAACCACGTAATCGACCACGAGTTTCAACAATCTCCTATTCCAAACGTCTCAATTTACTTTACCCTGGGAACGTTTGTCATGCCACAATGCTGGCTGTCCAGTATTTATATCTAGGGTGCGTTAGATTCCAACATTGTGCGTTGAATTTGCATCAATAGACTCGTCAAAGAATATAGGTTTTGTAGTCTTTTATCTTGTTTTTTTTTAATTTATTAATTTTACAATATATTTTTTTGTATTTTTTGTTGTTGCAGAAAATATGAACTGCGATGTGATTTACATATTGCATAATCATTGGTATTTTTTTTTTAATGTTCATTAAGGCAGGTTAGACAAAAAGCGAAGCATTAATAGAAATATTTATGAAACGTAATTCATGGACAGAAAGAAAGAGACGGAAAATTGCGGAAAGAAATGTCGGAATGAGCAGTCGATGCAATCTTCTGTTTACCATAAAGACAGAAGAGATCGTTGGATTGAGCGCTTAGTTATACCAGGGATAAACAAACATAAAGGCAAGAAGAGATCGTTGGATTGAGCGCTTAGTTATACCAGGGATAAACAAACATAAAGGCAAGAAGAGGAAGAGGGAGATGAACAGAGGAATATCTTACGTAATTGTTTAAATGATAGAAGCTAAGGCAGATCAGTGGTTAGTGAAACTGATCTACTGGGAATAAGAGATCGGTTTCGATATCGATCGATGACTGTTGAGGTCAGCAAGCCACATAAATGGTTACTGGACTTTTACTTTTTTCGTGGGGGGGGGGTTGAAATGGGGGTGAGCGGCACTGGCGTAATGCTGACACATAATTTAAAATATGTGGTGCCCAAAGTCAGGGAGAAATATATGCATTAACACCATATTCCTTGTTAGCCTTATACGCTACTGTGTGTGATTGGGGGGGGGGGTGTTCTCTCTTTCCTTACTTTTCTCTATTAAGATTTGATGAAGCACAAGTGAAGGCAGCACTATTCAAACACAGAAATAAAGAAACAAAATAGGCAATGCCATTTGGCACAAAAATAATGGAACGCTTTTTCTGTTTTATCTGCTCCATCCGGCCAGACACATTCACATTTGGTATGGGTAAGTTTTTAATCACTTAATAATGTAACCTGGTCAGGTGCAGTTTGACTTAATCTTTCCGACCTGTACGTAACAAAGCTTTTGCGTAGAGTGCACACGTGACCTTTTGTTCTTCACCGTTTTACAGAAAGGGCTAGACATGAGATCAAAGAAACCAGAGACTGTGGGAGGGCAAAGCGACGAAGATACCACGAACTCTACGAAGTGAAAAATTCCCATTGAGATTCGAATCCGGGACCTTTCTGTCATCAGATCGATATTTTACCCCTAGACTAGCAAGTCCTCCATTTGAAACACACATTTTAGATTTGAACAAATATGTACACATTTCTCAGCTTGAAACACATATTTTAGATTTGAACAAATATGTACAAATTTCTCAGCTTGAAACACACATTTTAGATTTGAACAAATATGTACAAATTTCTCAGCTTGAAACACATATTTTAGATTTGAACAAATATGTACAAATTTCTCAGCTTGAAACACACATTTTAGATTTGAACAAATATGTACAAATTTCTCAGCTTGAAACACACATTTTAGATTTGAACAAATATGTACAAATTTCTCAGCTTGAAACACATATTTTAGATTTGAACAAATCTGTACAAACTTCTCCGCTTGAAACACTCTAATTTGTTTTTCCTCTTCGGTATGACTGAGTCGATTGGGTAATAGATCGGAATAGATGTACTAATAAATATAGTTAGACTACTAGTAGGAGTTAGTGTTAGACTACTAGTAGGAGTTACTGTTAGACTACTAGTAGGAGTTAGTGTTAGACTACTAGTAGGAGTTACTGTTAGACTATTAGTAGGAGTTAGTGTTAGACTACAATGATGATATATGGACTTTGGTGACTTGACGGTTGGTAGCAAGCAATCATGAAACGTCAGTAGTTTGGTCAAATATTAGTGTCTAATGCTTGATGCTGCTTTTCTGAACAGCTTCTCTCGTGACTGAATCTGCCAATATTGGATAGACAGATCCGTCCGCAGAATGTCAGGATGTATTTGCGGTGCCTGGCCTCGTCTTCTTTCTTCTGGACTTTTTGTCTTCCAAATTTGATATCAGCACTGCCTCGAAAGTTGCTGTGCCATTTTTTAATTTTTCTTTTCCATGTGCTACGATCTGCAGCCAGATTTACCTAGTTTGTTTCCACTGATAAATAATTCCCTCAAGGAAGCCCTGCAAACATTCCTTTATCTCAGCAGTGGTCCGTCCTTTGGTCTCTTTCCGTCCTTAAGTTCGCCATACAATATTTGTTTGGGAATATGAATGTTTGCCATTCTTCTTACATGACCCAGCCACCTTAGTCCACGATTCCTAAGTGTTGCCATAATGGATGGGAGTTTGTCTTGTTGTAAGACATTAGAGCATAATATTTTGAAGGCAACGCACATGAAAGCTGTTTAAGTTTTTCTTCTGTCCTGTTTAGGTTGTCCAACAAGTTTCTGATCCGTATAGATGTGTACTAAGCACACAACTTTGGTAAATTTGATTCTTAGTTCTGAGTGTTAATTTGGTGTTGGCTCATGCTCTATCTTTAAGTTTACCAAATGTGGAAGCTGCTTTTCCTATGCGGGAATGCATTCAAGGGAGACAGTAGTTGTGACCATTGAACCGAGATGTATGAACGTTCTCATAGATTCAAGGGTTCTTTATTTAATGATATAGCTGCGGGACTGGCTATATACCTTGTTGAAACACCACAATCTTCTGTATATTTTTTTACAAGGAGATTAAATCAATTGATCTAGCTAGATCATAGATTGCAGGACGGATTCATCGCGAGGAACCGGTGGTTGCATCATCAACGAGTACAATCATTAGGGTCTCATTTATTTAACATTTTCTCTCTCTCTCTCTCTCTGCGTTCAGGACTCAATCAGAGTAAGGATTCCAGACTCTCATATGAAGTCAGCTGTCAGGCTAAGTGTGTTGATCGCCCCCACAGACAGAACATCACAATTAGAGTCTGTCAGATCCACTCTGACTGAACACCCGTTAATACGTTGCACTGTGTTCTGCGCCAGTGGCCCAGTGCATCCGATTTCAGCCAGCATTTTTTTCAGGTTTGCTTTCCTTAGCCTTTGATTGTCCCCAATCTTCCTGCAAGGCAGCAGTTGATCTTTTCTGTCGGGGGATTCTGCCCTTAGATGGTCGGCCTTCCCAGGTTTACGAGCACCATCTGCCCGAGTCACTAGAGGTGACTAACACAGACATGCGACTTGTAATATGAGGAAACTGCAACAAGGAACACATTTCATGCATAGCCTTCATTTGTTCCCGCCGCCTATCCCCATATACCGGTAAGTCACGTCCTCTTGAAAATGATGATCATCGTAGCACTTGATGATGTTAGGCCATCGTTGATGACTCCAATTCCGAACATATAGACACACAGTCAGTCGTCAAATTATTCTTGTTGCACATCAAACAGCAGACCGTAAGATTTGCGCACGGCCGGTTTAGGGAACCAATACGATGACGTAGGACACAATGTCGCCAAACTCATAATCTCGATACCTTTAGACTTATGTCTGATTACTCAAGTGTAAACAGTCTACGACGAACAAAACACGAAGCAACTTCCCCAAAGAGACAAAACTGCGACTGACGAAGTAGTTTACATTAATGTGTAACGTGGAAATAACTTGCGTCAAAGAATCCCAATAACGGTCTTGAACAGCACTAATGTGACGTAAAGCACAGATCTAGTCTAGACGGAGGAATGTCTCACTCACAACACTTGATTCGTCAAAAAACGGACTGTTGTCGACCTACGACCTCGCCTTAGCGACACAGATGTATCAAGCATATCATCATTTTGACTTTTACGCAGAAAAGTGCAATGAAGATCCGAAATTAATCAGACCTTGGGTGCATTTTCTGCAGCGATCGAGAGGACGTTGAACTCAGACGTTCTTGATTAAATAAGGGGCCGTCATTTCTTGTACAGATGTAGATGTCCCCAGAGGCGGTTTCAAACGCATTGTGTAGAAGGGAAGCTAAAAAATATTCCAAACAGAGTTGTGGCAAGGACACATCCTTGTTTGACTCCACAGTTCATCTCAAAGGGCTTGGAAGATCTACCGTTTAACTGGATGATGGCAGACATATTGTTGTGGAACTACTTGATCATCTTCAGTAATGTAGGAGGACAGCAAGCACCCCGTGTAGACCTGCTCAACTTACAATGTCAAAAGCCCTTGTGAGATCAAAGAAAGTTATAAATAGAGGTCTATCTGTTCCCTGCATTTTTCCTGCAGTTGACAGAGAGGAATAATCATATCGGCGGTCGACCGTCCAGCTCTATATTCGCACCGAGTCTCATTAAAGATACATTCCTCCGGTTGATGTCGGCGCTTTAAAACAATTCTTGTGAATGCCTTCCCAGTTATACCCAGGAGGGGTCTACCACTATAGTTGTTACAAACGCTCTTGTCTCCCTTATATTAAATAACGTTACAATCTTGACATCTTTCATGTCTTGGAGTATATCATCACTTTTCCAGTATTGGATAAGGAGCTGGTAAAGGTGGGGCAGGAGTGTTTCAAGGTTTTCATTGAGTATTTCGGCTGGGATGTTTTCATTACCAGAAGTTTTTCCACTTGAGAGGTCGCGGATGACATCAGGAAGTAATTTCTCACCAGGTTCATTGTCCAGTTCGGTCAGCACTGAGTATTTTGGGACTAGCTGGTCTAGGAGTGGGCTCTGCTGGTCCGTTTTCAGAATAGAGACTTGAGTAATGTTAGATCCATCTTTCCAGGTGTTTAGTTTTGTCACTGATTTGCTCACCGCTTGCGTCTTTTTTCGGACCAGTTTTCGAGATGTTTGGGCCTAAAGCAATCTTAATGTTGTTATACATTGTACGTGAATGGCCCAGCCCAACAGCTTTCTAGATTGCAGAGCACAGATTTGACCAGTACTCGTTCGTATATCTCCCTGATTCCCGTTGCACTTCTACTCTTGCTTTTTTGAATTTGTATTTCTGTTTTTCTGCTATGCCTGGGCCAATAATATGGAAACAGTAAAAAAAGTAAAGTACCCCCCGTCACGCCAAGTGGCGTATAGGGAAATATGGTGTTAGTGACCCTATATTTTACAGACCTTCAGCACATGATTTTTGGGGTAATGTGGTGGTCGGTATTACGCCCGTGCTGCTTTACTTTCCCAGAAAAAATCCGGTACCCATTTAAGGCTGGGTGAACCCGGAGCCGTCGGTTGGGATCGAACCCTACCCCTTGTCCGTAGTAGTCAAGTTCACTAACCACTGAGCTATCGCGGCTCCCACTAATTTTTAGGGAATTAGTAAAACCCAGGTGTCCTCGCCAGGGAACGAACCCCGGCTGTTGCCGTGGTAAGCCAACCGCCTATCGATTGCGCTAACCGGACACCCGTATGGAAACAGTGCTTTGCCTAAAACGGAGGCGTTCCGAGTGAGGGACGAGGTCCTTACGTTCGGAACTAAAAAAATCAAAGTTGAGCTGAAGGGTATGCCATAAGTTGGATAATACACCACCGACTCCCATAGGCTCCCTCCCTCCGAATTTTCTGTTTGGGTTTACTCCCGTTGGAACAATGATAGTTTTATATAAACTATGAAATCGTAGGTTTCTTTGTATGCGTATGTTGTTATATACAATAAAAGGGTAACGACATAATGTTATTTATGTAAATACAATTATATTTACATCCATTTATGTAAAGACACAAACATGCATAAAAATGCAAAGCTGATGTAAAGCTGATGATCAGAATGAACATTTTAAGAAAAAGGACAAAAAAGAGGAATTGTTACAACTTTGCGTAAGTGAAAAACAAAACAGAAGCTGAACGACTTTGGGGATCAGTAAGTCTTCAGCTAGAATAATAGACACAACACAAATATAAATAGACACAACACAAATATAAATAGACAGAACACAAAAATAAAAAGAAACAACACAAATATAAATAGACACATCACAAATATAAATAGAATTCTATCTTTCCTCCATTGCCATTGGCGTCGAGGGAAGATACAAACTGCGATTCTTTGCTCTTCTGTTGGCCTCTTCTGGTGTTATCCCTCCTAGTGACTCTAGCATTCCCTTTATCCATCTCTTTCTCGGTCTTCATCTTAATCTGGCGTTTTCGTAGCGTTTGTTTATGGCTCTTGGAGTCATTGTTAGTTTTTTTGTCTTGTTATGTGGCCGAACCAATTTATCTGTTGTTTATATATGTATTCGATGGCTGGTTCAATTTCGAGTTTCTTCCTCAGGTCAGTGTTTCTTACTCTGTCCCTTAAGCTGTTTCCTGTCATTCTTCTGACACATTTCATTTCGGTGGTCGTTATCTTTCTTATTGTTCTAGAGTCCAGCGTCCAATTCTGGCACTGACAGCACAGAGTTGGTAGAAAAATTGATTTGTATATTGCCCTTTTTGCTTCCGTAGTTATTGCTTTGTTTTTCAATAGTGTTGATACTTGGCCTATAACTTGGCATGCTTTGTTACACCTTATATCTATATCTGTCTCTTGGTTATTGTCTTGTGTTAACGTGCTACCCAGATATTTAAAATTGTCTACTTGTTTCAGAGTTGTATTATCTATTATGATATTGAGTTTTTCTTTCTTTCTCGCTATTGCCATTACTTCGATTTTGTTTATGTTGATCTTCATGTTTTATTGTTAGCAAGTGTTGTTTAGCCTGTTGATATTTTCTATAATATAAATAGACACACACGCAAACACAAATATAAATAGACACAACACACATATAAATAGACACCACACACATATAAATAGACACAACACACATATAAATAGACACAACACACATATAATAGACACAACACACATATAAATAGACACAACACACATATAAATAGACACAACACACATATAAATAGACACAACACAAAAATAAATAGACACAACACAAAAATAAATAGACACAACACAAATATAAATAGACACAACACAAATATAAATAGGCACAACACAAATATAAATAGACACAACACACATATAAATTGGCACACACGCAAATATAAATAGACACAGCACAAATATAAATAGACACAACATAAATATAAATAGACACAGCACAAACATAAATAGACACAACACAAATATAAATAAACACAACACACATATACATTGGCACACACGCAAATATAAATAGACACAGCACAAATATAAATAGACACAGCAGAAATATAAATAGGCACAACACAAATATAAATAGGCACACACGCAAATATAACAACATTGCGGTAGTATGCTAAACCGTCAAAGAGAAAAAAATCAAACAAAAATATGTCACTTCCCTGAAGTACTTTGTCTGACGCCTGGAAAAACCGAACAAGGGGACTAAAATCACAATGGCGGGCTTGTATATGGACAAGCGTGTACGGGTATGGATGTTTATGTAGTCATACATATATTTTTTCGTGGAGGTATAGTTAGGATTTATACACAAACATATAAGCCTTTCTGGTAGTGGTATAGTCGGGGAACCAGTACAAACATATAAGCCTTTCTGGTAGTTGTATAGTCGGGGAACCAGTACAAACATATTAGTCTTTCTGGTAGCTGTATAGTCGGGGAACCAGTACAAACATATTAGCCTTTCTGGTAGTGGTATAGTTAGGATTTATACATAAACATATAAGCCTTTCTGGTAGTGGTATAGTCGGGGAACCAGTACAAACATATTAGCCTTTCTGGTAGTTGTATAGTCGGGGAACCAGTACAAACATATTAGCCTTTCTGATAGTGGTATAGTCGGGGAACCAGTACAAATATATTAGCCTTTCTGATAGTGGTATAGTTAGGATTTATACACAAACATATAAGCCTTTCTGGTAGTGGTATAGTCGGGGAACCAGTACAAACATATTAGCCTTTCTGGTAGTTGTATAGTCGGGGAACCAGTACAAATATATTAGCCTTTCTGATAGTGGTATAGTCGGGGAACCAGTACAAACATATTAGCCTTTCTGATAGTGGTATAGTCGTGGAACCAGTACAAACATATTAGCCTTTCTGATAGTGGTATAGTCGTGGAACCAGTACAAACATATTAGCCTTTCTGATAGTGGTATAGTCGTGGAACCAGTACAAACATATTAGCCTTTCTGATAGTGGTATAGTCGTGGAACCAGTACAAACATATTAGCCTTTCTGATAGTGGTATAGTCGTGGAACCAGTACAAACATATTAGTCTTTCTGATAGTGGTATAGTCGTGGAACCAGTACAAACATATTAGCCTTTCTGATAGTGGTATAGTCGTGGAACCAGTACAAACATATTAGCCTTTCTGATAGTGGTATAGTCGTGGAACCAGTACCCACTTCCGCATATTTTTAGAACCATTCCCACATGATCATAATAGATAATCATCATCATCAAGTGCCTTAGCACTTTATTATAATAATGTCAGCGGAGCCCATAGCAGGTGCCCAGCTTAACGACCACTGGGCTGCTATAATTTTGCTATGTAGTTTGCGAGTGTACCAATATATATTTGTGAAGTATCTATTGTTCCAGCTGAAGGCCTACTGAGCCGCAACGCCGATTTGTTTTTTTTTTGTTCTTCACCTACATAAAGCAATACCAATACCCCACCTCCACCACCCTCTCCATTTTAAATTTTTGTATAAATTTTAATTTTAAGTGGTCACGGGCATATTTTAAATGTGTTGTGGTCAGTAACACACCATGCCGACTCTAACTAAATGATATCTCGTGACTTATTATGTCTTAAGAATGTGAAATATTAAACTTCACACATCTAGATCACAGAACTTTGAGATGAGAAGGAAAGCGTTTCTTCTTAGCTCTTGTTTATGTTCGCTAAATTTCTGAACCAGGTGTCCAATAAGTGTCCATGTTTTCCAAAGAGTCGGCTTGCCAAGCAATATGGGACACAACCCACGCTTATGCCAAGCTCCGCTATGCTACTTGCTCTATCTATCTATCTATCTATCTATCTATCTATCTATCTATCTATCTATCTATCTATCTATCTATCTATCTATCTATCTATCTATCTATCTATCTATCTATCTATCTATCTATCTATCTATCTATCTATCTATCTATCTATCTATCTATCTATCTATCTATCTATCTATCTATCTATCTATCTATCTATCTATCTATCTATCTATCTATCTATCTATCTATCTATCCTTCTAACTATCTATCTATCTATCTATCTGTCTGTGTGAATGTCTGTCTATCTGCCTGCTTGTCTGACTGTCTGTCTGCCTGTCTGTTTGTCTGTCTGTCTGTTTGTCTGTCTGTTTGTCTGTCTGTCTGTCCTGTCTGTCTATCTATTGTCATTTCGAGGTGAAGACAGCTTTACCCATTACATTTCGCCCTTTTTAGAAGAAATATGTTTTCGACATTTTCAAAATTTGTGGAGACTGGAGGTTTCAGTTGGTACAGGAGGATAAATATCGCATGCTTTTACGCAACTTCTAGTGGTATACAGGTCTGAGTTTTATCTCGGTTTTTAAACCTCAGCACCAGAGCTGGAGGTTGTCAGCGACCCACAGCTGATGGGTTGCGCCAGGATCGGTGAACCAAAGCCATCCAGACCCTGCTTCACCTCTCCGTGGTGCCTGGAGTAACAGACTAACCTGTCTAGTCTGGCCAAGCGAGCAGGGATCGAAGAGGGAAGACAACCCGGTATTCAAAAATGTCGTGCTGAAGTCGGATGTGTTGGGTCGAAAGACGCAAATAAGTTATACTGTAAACCACAACACAACGCAGAGACGTCCACTTAACGTCCTTTTAAGGACGGATGACGAAGAGGAATTCTACAGTCTTCGAATACTCTAGAATACTTTAGTCATCGGACAAACGCAAGCAAGCAAATTAAACAAACCACAACACAACGCAGAGACGTCCACTTAACGTCCTTTTAAGGACGGATGACGAAGAGGAATTCTACAGTCTTCGAATACTTTAGAATACTTTAGTCATCGGACAAACGCAAGCAAGCAAACCTCTTCTTTTCGAGAGAGCTCGTGTAGTTGTAAATGGATGAATCTTGAAGTAATAGAGACGAGATCATCATGACGTCACAACGTATATTGTGTGTCAATTATAACATAGCAATTTATTAATTAATTCAATGTTTGTTACCAAATCACTGGGCTTTATGATGATCACAATTAAATGGTTGATTCTTCATTGAAGGCGGTTTATGATAATTAATTAATCAAATGTTGAACTAACTCGCATGAACTTGTTCCTCTCAATACATCGAATCAAAAATAACATGACTTTATTTTACCGTGTTGGGATGGGAGCCAGACTATCGCCGTGTGGAGATGTCACGCCCTTATTAGATCGCATAGGGCTAATCTTCTCTGTTGTTTGCTACTGTCTATGTACCACTTGCAGACTGATTGTTACAAATTATTCACATATTAATATTTAATTATCTAATCTAGATTCATTTCACAACACTATCAACAAGGAATCTCTATATTATTCCTCTCGGTTGAGAGAGTCTGGAATCGTACTCTGATTGAGTCTTGATCGCAGAGAGAGAGAGAGAGAGAGAGAGAGAGAGAGAGAGAGAGAGAGAGTGATTCCTCTAGATTGCACCTAGCTATCTCAAACTCACTTCTAGATTCATTAGACTTTATCTTATGCTACTTAAATCTCACTTATTGTCTCTTAAAACACAAACTCTGTAGAATTATGACTATGGATTATTTGTAATCACATGTAGGCAATGTAATCAGAATAGTCATCAAAGAGCATTCCTCTTACTTTCTGCGCTGCGCTATATATAGTCCATGTCCACTGTCCCATTCAACCAATGATGGTGAGTTTCTGGTATGTGTCTTCCAGTTGAACGTGACGGAAAGTTGTCTGCTTTTCTGGTTGACATGGTCATTCCCCGATCAATTGATTAGCAGCTTCGCTATATTTTCTTATTGCTGTTCTAGATATCACACGTTCGCCAAGTGACCCTTAACGTTAGTGGCCTCCCCAAATTTAAGATGTGAATATCTTGTTATTGTCTTATTTTCCAAGTGACTTCTACCTCTAAGTGAACTCTCAACTTAACCTGTCAATATAATTTAGGAACTTAACTTGGAACTATTTGGTTGCTGACGAGTTCTTCTCTTTATCATCTCATCTCTTCTTTCTATCTATCAATTTATCTTTCATTCTATAGCAAAACTATTGCACCGAGCGGTGATGCGGTTTGTGCACTCGCCTGTCTACCTACAGGTTCGGGGTTCACTAAAAAAGCCAAGTGAGGGAAAACATTTTTGTGACCTAAAAGACTCTCGGAGTCATCAAACCTTTTTAAATAAATACCTGAGATATTCTCATGGAAGGAAAGGCAGTGAGGAAAGAAATTGGCCACACAACCTCATGAATTTGAAGTTAATACAATGAAGTCTCTAACACATCATTACCTAGAGGAAATTGCTATGGAACTACCTTTAACTTTTTTCAACATTATCCAAAATCAAACCTGAGTGAAATAACTTCTTCTTCTTCTTTCCTTCCTCATTTGCCTTTCAGCGTCGAGGGGAGATATAATATGCGGTCTTTTGCTCTCCTCGGCTGCTGTTATGTTTCCTAGTGCTTCTAATATTCGATCCATCCATCTTTTTCGTGGTCGATAATTGGGTCTGGTATTCTCACAACGTTAGTTGAAGGCTCGTTGTCTTGTGCTTTGATCTTTCTGCCTTGTCACGTGGCCAAACCATTTTATTTGTTTTTTATTTGTTGTTTCTTTATATATTCTATGGCGGGGGCTATTCCTGGCTTTTTTCTCAGTTCTTCATTTCTGATCTTATCTCTCAGACTGTTTCCTATCATTCGTCTGACACATTTAATCTCAGTAGAGGTTATTTTTCTTATTGTTCTTGCATCTAGGGTCCAGGTCTGGCATTGGTAGCACATCGTTGGGATGAAGATTGTATTTTTCAGTGCCCGTTTTGCTTCTAAAGTTATTTCCTTTGTTGGACAATAGTGGTGATAGCTGTCCAATGATTTGTCAATTGAAATAACGAGAAATCTAATCCTTTTCGGACACCCGATTCTCTGTTCTATTATTAAAGTTAATTTTGTGTCACGCGATGATCAATGAAACCGTAATCAAGGAAATCACCCGTTAAGGAATTTGAAAACGATTACACAAATAACATTTTGTTTCTCTTTGTTCTGTTTAGGACAGAGCATAATCATTCTCTTTGATAGTTGGTTTGCTTTCCGTTTTGCTGTGATAGTTTTATGCTTCACCAATAATTATTGACAGAAAACGAATGACTCTGGAGATATCAAATAAAAAGCAATGATTACATAAATTGTTATAATTTATTAAGCAGCCTTTGTCTGCTCCAGCCAGACAAGCTGTTAGAAAAATTTTGTTTCAGATAATTACTAAAATAAAGGTACACTCGATGTTGTTACAATCAATATATTGTTTTTAAAAAATGATGATTAAAAAATAGGATCGTCAGAAAAATTGTTTCACAACTACCTTAAGCGAGTATAAGAAATAAATGGGGAAAGTCAGAAAGATCCTTAACAACTATCTCATGCAAGTGTCAGAATGAAGTAAGATAGTCAAAAATATCCTTCTCAACTACCTCAAGTGTCAGAATGAAATAGGAAAGTCAAAAATATCCTTCTCAACTACCTCAAGTGTCAGAATGAAATAGGAAAGTCAGAAAAATCCTTCTCAACTACTTCACTGATGTAGCTGTAATCGACAGCTCATCTAGAAGAAAAAACTCTGACTTGAAACCAGCAGTTGCCGTGTAGGATAGACCTTGTTAGAATCGAAGGTAAGTGGAGTTAATCATTCACAATTCCCATGGTAGATAATATTTTCCAAGAAAAGGAAAGTGAGTAATCATTGAGCCTCGCAGGATAATTTACTCGGGAGGGAAGAAAGGTTGATAAAGTGTTGATACAATTCTAGACATAGAAAAGGACAAATGCTTATAAGGACTTTGGAGGCATATTAGTCAGAGTTTTGTTGATTCAGCTGCAATAAAACCGAATGGATATGAATGTGGCGCGGCTGTATGCACCAAGTGTGGATAGCATCGACAAATATCAGCGGGTTTTATAAAACCACCAGTGAAGAAATGAAACAATGCAAGACATGTTTGCGTAATAAAATTTGGAGACTTAAATGAACACGTCGGAAATAAATGCACTCTAAGAATGTTATATCATCATCATCATCATCATCATCATCATCATCATCATCATCATCGTCGAGTGCCTTCTCCGCAACGAAGGTTGGCTACCATGGATCGCCATTCCACTCTGTTTCTTGCTTTGATGGTGCAGGCTGTCACAGATTGACTTGCCCATCTTTTGATGTTACTTGTCCATGTTATTCTTGGTCTGCCTCTGCCGCTTTTACCTTGCATTTTCCCTTCCAATATTACTTTTAGTAGACTGTTGTGTCTTTTAACATGTCCCAAAAATTTCATTTGTCTTGTCTTAATTGTATTTAGTAGTTCTCTTTTTATTTTCAGTTGTTTTAAAACTTCATCGTTTGTTATCTTTTCTTTCCATCCAATTCTACATATCCTTCTATAAATCCACATTTCAAAGGCTTCAATTTTCTGTTCTGTTTTCTTGAAAAATGTTAGATGTGGGTTTGAATTAGGTGAAGTAAACACAAGAGGAGAAGTAGATTGGGCTAGACAGAACTATTTGATTATTGGAAATCCGTGATTCAACAATGATCTAGTAGGTTCTGGACATGAAGGAGTTTTGATAACAAGACCGATAATCAAACAGACTATATCATGATAAATAAAAGTTCTGGAGCTTAATATTGTTTTTGAAGATAAGACCTAGCGTCGACTGAAATATTGACCATGTATCATTGATAAGTAAATTTCGAATTAGATTTATCATCCCAAAGCTGTGTAAACAAAGAATGGGTTGAAAATTAAACAGAAATACAAGTTATAATCAATAAGAAGCAATATAATGCTATCATTTATATTCAAAAATAAGTTGTTGACAGTGGACGAACAATGGATAATGCCTAAAGAAACACAACAAACATAGAAGGGGATACTTCCACGAAGATAAGACCAGTAAGACAAACGTGTCTGACAATGAAAATTTTGTATTTAATGTAAGAAAGAAATCTACGGAAACGCAATAAAGATAAATATAACGAAATTAACAAGGAAATGAAAACTAAATGCAATAGAGCTAAAGAAGCGATATTCGGAAATTGAGAAACAGTACAGAAATAATAAATGCGAACGTGTGCAAACAAATAGGCCAACTCACAGGCACGAAAACAAGTCCAAAAACAGAGTGTATGAAATGTAAAAAAAAGTAAAATATATATGGAGATAATAAAATATGGAATGAATATATCAAAGAAATATATCACGTTGGAAGAGATGTCATTAATATGGGAGATAATTGTGAAGGACCAAGTTATTAATAGATAGAGCAGACACTTTTAGAAACAAGAATAAAGGCAATGCTACAGGCCTAGATGGTGTGGCTGAGGAGAAACTGAAAGTATTAAGTAAATTCAGACTAGAGATCAGTACAAATTTCTGATTAACATAATGCAGGTTGTATCCCTGATATTCTTTCTATCCCTGATATTCTTTCTATCCCTGATATTCTTTCTACCTTTGCTATGCCTTTCATTCTTTAATGTTCTTTACAGCTCGTTCAGTGTTTACACCTACATTATATTATCTATATCACTTGTCAATATTTATAACATTAGATGTTGGTAAATTAAAATATGTGAGTGATCAAGCCGCATTGATGACAGATGTTAACAGTATCGAATCAATTTCAAAGAAAACAGATGGATTTTTACTGCTGATTTGTGATGAAATGTGTGTTTTTGTTGGATGTATAGTAGTCTCCGTTTGTTATATTTGACTATGGATTTTTCAACGCCCCTAGAAATGTTGTGATATTGCGGCATATTTTTAATAGGATGTAAAAGTATGAATATTGCCATATACGTCATAAGATCTTTAGCAAGAAAAAGCCATGGAGGTGAAAACAAATTTATACCTACGTTTCAGAGATGAGGAATGTTTAATTCAGGTTATATCAAAGAAGTTGATAAAGTAAAACACCAAGAAGTAATTCCAATTTTGAGAAGGTATAAACGTTAACAGCAAAGATCTAAGAATAATAAAGAACATTTGCTGGCAACAAACAGCGGCAAAAGAACTGGAAATCAAATGGTAATGTTTCAACAAATAAAACAGGGTGTTAGACAAGGCTGTGCTCTGTCACCATATTTATTTAATATGTATAGTGAGATTATTTTAAGATCTATAAGGGGCATGCCTGGAATAACTATTGGAGGTCATAATATAAATAACATCAGGTATACTGATGATACAGTTTAATCGCTAAGAGTAAAAATGATATCTAGAACAATATTAAAACAAGTATATGAATTTAAATATCTGTGTGCAGTGTTAACCTCAGATTGTAGATGTACAACAGAGGTCAGATGCAGAATAGCTTAGGCAAGAGCAGTTTGCCATAAAATGAGGAAGATACTGTGCAATCCATTTTTGATAGAAACAAGAAAAAGAGTTCTTAAATGTTATATAGATTCAGTCCTAACATATGGATATGAATCATGGACAATATGACAACGGACAAGAAAATCACTGGAGGCTGTAGAATTGTGGTTTTACAGAAGAATGTTGTGAATATCACGGACAGCTAAGAAGAGTAATGTAAACGTTCTGAAAGAGGCCAAAGCAAAAAGCGAGCTACCTTCAATTTTAGGAATAAACAATCATCATTTTTAGGCCATGTAAGGAGAAGGGAACAGCTGAAATATATTGTGCCAACTGGGAAAATTGAGGGCCGAAGAGATAGAGGTAAGCAAAGAGAAGGTATCAGACAGTCTGAAACTGGTGAAACACTTTCCAAACACACAAGCTGTCATATATACAAGCTTATTTACCCAGCGAGGTCCACCTATAATTTGCTCATACCCGAATCAAATTTCATTGTCATCAACATTGTTTGTGTTTGTGTTAGGATCATCATCACCGCATACCAGATTAACTCATAGGTGCTCCACTCTCCCGCTTTAGAAGATCCGAGAAGACTCCTGACCCACGTGCACGAACTCCGTACCACTACCTCATAAACAATAAAACAGTACACCACTATTTCCCGTACGTGTTTAATTCACTTCCTCCATGAAGGGGATACAAGCAAAGAAATTAGAATCAGACTGGCTAAAGCAGCAATGTCTTTCAGAAGCCTTGAAAAGTTGTGGAAATCAAAACTCATTAGCACAAACACAAAACTTAGGCTATTCAAATCAAATGTACCATCAACCCTTACGTATGCGTGTGAAAGCTGGAAAACAACAAGAGATGTAGAAACAAAGTTGAACGCATTCGAAAATAAATGTCTAAGGAAAATACTTGGTATAGAATGGAACGAATTCAAAACAAACGAGGAAATTAGAGAAATCTCCAATCAACCACTAATATCTTCAGTAATAAAGAAAAGACGATGGTCATACGTTGGACATGTGATGAGAAGAGATAATAATCGAATAGCAAAGCAAGCCCTCATATGGGAAACAACAGGTAAAAGAAAAAGAGGAAGACCCAGGGAGACACTGAGAAGAACATTGATGAGAGAGGCAAGAGCAGCAGGAATCGGCTCCCTCAATGAGATAGAACTGCTTGCACAGAACAGAGACAGATGGCGAGATTTGATAAAATATCTTTAAAAGAAAACTGCTAGAACAAAAATTCATATAGGAGAAGGTGTATCTTGGTCTACGCCCTATGGGCCGGTTACGGCTCGAAAGGTCAATAGATAGATAGATGATTAGACATCATCATCATCTTCAAGTACCGGGCCTGCTGGCGTAGGTGATCATGTCTCTCCACAACTTTCGATCTCGGCAGTTATTTATCATTCCTGTTGTTGACCTTCTGCCAAGCCATTTTCTTAAGCTGTCTGGTATTTTTTTCTCTTTGCTCCCCTCTAGCTCTTCGTCCACAAGTTTCCCAGTTGTTACAATATATTCCAGCTGTTTTCTTCTCAATACATGGCCAAAAAATGATGATTGTTTCTTCTTAATATTGGAAATTAGCTCTCTTTTTGCTTTACCTCTTTCAGAACATATTCATTACTCTTCCTAGCTGTCCATGGTATTCTCAACATTCTTCTGTAAAACCACATTTCTACAGACTCCAGTGATCTTCTTGTCTGTTGTCCATGATTAGACAGCTTTGATAAAAACATGCATCTTGTTGAGAATAAACATTATTTTTACCATTTTAAAAAGTAATCCTAGCACTATTAAGCTTGAACAAATAGAATCTACACTGCTAGCACAATATTCCATAATCTACTTTTTGCAAATACCCATACTATTGTTTAAAAAAAATATCTTCTTCATCTTCTACCTTTCAGCTCCCTGTGAAGCTTAATAAATATAAGTAATAAGTACCCCCGTCACGCCAAGTGGCGTATAGGGAATATGGTGTTAGTGACCATACATTTTACAGACCTTCAGCGCATGATTTTTGGGGTAATGTGGTCGGTATTACGTCCTGTGCCGCTTTACTTTCCCAGAAATAAATCCGGTACCCATTTAAGGCTAGGCGAGCCGGAAGCCGTCGGGTGGGATCGAACCCTACCTCTTGTCCTTTGTAATCCAGTTCACTAACACTGAGCCATCGCGGAGCTAAGATCTTCAATAAACACTTTCCAAACCGCATTGTTTGATTGGCATCCTCTTAAGATCGCCGAATGTCATCCTCATCTTCTTAATACATGTACCGTCCTCCACATTTTTTTATCCAGATATTGTTTGGCGTTCCCCCTCGTCTTCTACCCTGGGGATTCCATGATCTAGAAAGCTACCAACCACTGCTTTATTCTATTTCATGGAAGTAATAGAATATCTTTCTAACGAATTTCTAGAATAATACTGATAACTCATCATCATCATCATCGAGTGTCATGTCCACAACGAAGGTTGTCTACCATGGAGCGCCATTCTCCTCTGTCTCTTACTGATAGATACGCGAAGTAAAAAGAAAAAAAATCGTATGAAGTCTATTGCACCAAGGTCCCTTAATATAGCGATAAGATAACACAGCCGACTGTCATAAGAAGAAAGAAGGTTTAAATTATTGGAACAGCGGAAAAAAAAGAAGGAATGAAAGGCACATAAAGACAAGTAAAAAAAAATAGTGCTAGACGATTAAGCAGTCTGGCTGTTGGAGAGAGAAATTATGTTAAATTCAATCAGAGAAAAACAGACCACTGTGTGTGGGCATGTGATTCGAAATCTGGAAAATTGTGTGACAACAGAACATAATTGAGGGGAAAGAAAAACAGAGAAAGGAAACGAGATAAAATACTAGTTAAACAAAGTAGCGCAAAAGGAAATAAAGAGTTGAATTGATAAGGAACGTGGGAGAGAGAAATGAAGAGTGATGATCACCAATGCCACCGTAATCTGATAATGATGGTGGTTATGACGGTGATGATGATGATGGTCATGGTGATGATGATGATGGTGACAATAGTAATGGGGATTGATGAATATGATGATGATGCTCATGGTGATGATGATCATGGTGATGATGATGATGATCATGGTGATGATGATGATGATCATGGTGATGATGATGATCATGGTGATGATGATCATGGTGATGATGATGATGATCATGGTGATGATGATGATGATGATGATCATGGTGATGATGATCATGATGATGATGATCATGATCATGGTGATGATGATGATGATCATGGTGATGATGATCATGGTGATGATGATGATGATCATGGTGCTGATGATGATGATCATGGTGATGATGATGATGATCATGGTGATGATGATCATGGTGATGTTGATGATGATCATGGTGATGATGATGATGATGATCATGGTGACGATGATGATGATCATGGTGATGATGATGATGATCATGGTGATAATGATCATGGTGATGATGATGATGATGATCATGGTGATGATGATGATGATCATGGTGATGATGATGATGATCATGGTGATGATGATCATGGTGATGATGATGATCATGGTGATGATGATCATGGTGATGATGATGATGATGATCATGGTGATGATGATCATGGTGATGATGATCATGGTGATGATGATGATGATCATGGTGATGATGATCGTTGTGATGATGATGATGATTGATGATGGTGATTGATGATGGTGATGGTGATTGATGATGGTGATGGTGATTGATGATGGTGATGGTGACTGATGAAGGTGAAGATGAAGGTTTTATGATGATGATGTTCGTGATGACGATGATGATGATGGTGATGCTGATTCTGTTGGTGATGGTGATTGATAATAGTGATGGTGACTGATGAAGGTTATGTGGAATGATGATGGTGGTAATAATGGTGATTGATGATGGTGATGGTGATTGATAATGGTGAAGATGAAAGTTTATGATTATGGTGATGACGATGATGATGATGATGATGATGATGATAGTGATGATGAAGATATTATGATGACGATGATGATGATGGTGATGCTGAAGATGTGATGATTATGATGATTATGATGATGACAATGATGATGGTGATGTTGATGATGACGATGATGATATTAGTGATGATGTTGATAATGGTGATTGGAACTGGTGAGAGCGATTGATGATGATGAAGGTGATTGATGATGGTGGAGATGAGCGATGGTGATTGATAATGGTGATGGTGATTGATGATGGTGGTGTTGGTGGCGCGATGATAATGGTGATAATGATGGTGGTGATTGATGATGATGGTTATGATTGATAATGGTGATGGAGATTGATGATGGTCGTGATGATGAAGACATGATGATTATGATGATGCTAATAATGATAATGGTGATGATGAATGGTGATTATGATGATAATGATGATGATTTATTATTAAGATGATTATGATTATGATGATGGTGATGGTGATACTGTTGATAATGGTGATTGATGATGGTAATGGGGATATGATGATGGTGGTGGTGATGATGATATGATAATGATGGTGATACTGTTGATGATGGTGATGGAGATTAATGATGTTGTGGTGTTGATGGTGATGATGATGGTTACGGGGATTGATGATGGTGGAGATGATGGTGATGATGTGATGATGGTGATGATGTGATGACGGTGGTGAAGATGCTTGTGGTGATGGGTACTGATGACGGAAGTGATGATGGTTATGATGGTTATGATGATGGTGGTGATCTATGGTGATGATGATGACGATGATGGTGATGATGATTGATATTGATAATGGGGATGGTGATTTATGATGGCGATGGTGATTGATGATGATGGTCATGATGGTGGTGAAGATGATTATTGTAATGATGATGATGATGGTTACGCGGATAGGTGATGGTGGTGGTGATTGATGATGATGCTGATGATAATGATTTTGGTGATAATTGTGACGACGACGATGATGGTGGTGGTGATTGATACTGTTGATGGCAATTGATGATTGTAATGGGGATTGATGATGGTGATGGTGATGGGGGATTTATGATGGTGGTGAAAATGATGATGGTGATGGGGATTGATGATGGTGGTGATGATGGTGATAATGATTTCTGATGGTGGTGATGATGGTGATGACGATGATTGTGATGGGGATTGATGATGGTGATGATGATGGTGATGTGATTGATGCTGGTGATGATGATGATTGTATTGGGGGATTGATGATGGTGATAAGAGTGATGGGGATTGATGATGGTGATGATGATGGTGATGGGATTGATGTTGGTGATGATGATGATTGTGATGGGGGATTGATGATGGTGATGATAGTGATGGGGATTGATGATGGGGATGATGATGGTGATGATAGTGATGGGGATTGATGATGGGGATGATGATGGTGATGGGGATTGAAGATGGTGATGGGAATTGATGATGTTGATGGAGTTGGTAATGGTGATGGTGATGATGATTGATGATGGTGATGATGATGGTGATGGGGATTGAAGATGGTGATGGGAATTGATGATGTTGATGGAGTTGGTGATGGTGATGATAATTTATGATCGTGATGATGATGGTGATGGGGATTGATGATGGTGATGGAGATTGATGAAGGTGATGGTAATGATGATGAGGATGGTGATGGGGATTGATGATGGTGATGCTATCAATGATTATGATGATTTTTATTATTGTGATTGGAATTGATGATGATGGTGGATTCGTTAATAATAATAATAATCATGATAATAACGGTGATGTTATTATATAAAGAGATCACTGGCGAAACAAAAGGAACACTAGTGTGTGGAATATTTAAATCGACATAAATGCTTGTCTGTTCTCATACATATAACACAATGATAATTCTATTTCTTAGCTTAGTTTGAGAGGAATGTGATGTCTCTAAGGGGCTGCAATAAAATCGCATGCCCGGTATAGTCGAGACGTAATGTATAGTACATTTTTCCATTTCATCCTGGTCAGAAAAAAACGAAACCATTGGGCCTTCTAAATTGAACTAGTGTCCAGTAGATTGGATTACCCGTCTCATTA
Organism: Megaustenia siamemsis; assembly: GCA_032433765.1. Classification (NCBI taxonomy): domain Eukaryota; kingdom Metazoa; phylum Mollusca; class Gastropoda; order Stylommatophora; family Ariophantidae; genus Megaustenia; species Megaustenia siamemsis. Next base: position 57,596,037 of record JAVIAB010000124.1, read on the forward strand.
TTTGTAAAAGCTGTTAAAACAAGAACGGCAACTAAACATTTCTGTTTCTCTTCTATTTTTATATTCCTAATTCCCTCCCCGATGACCTAGCTTTATAATAGACATTTATAACATTATGCAAATCTCCGCTTACAATTTAAACTCTTAAAGCTGTGAATTATATCTCTTTACATGTCATTGGAGTCGTGTGTAAAGGTGATTTTCATGAATTTTGTAAACGTAATCCTGTAATATAATAAAATTATTCAATTTTATTGCCGTGCAGAAAATATCAACGCTATCATATTAATCTACTCTATGACGTCTGAGTTACATTGAAAGTGTGTCATCATCATCATCATCATCATCGAGTGCCGTCTCCGCAACGAAGGTTGGTTACCATGGATCGCTATTCTACTCTGTTTCTTGCTTTGATGGTGCAGGTTGTCATAGATTGACTTGTCCATCTTTTGATGTGACATCTCGTCCATGTTAGTCTTGGTATGCCTCTGCCAAAAGTGTGTGCCTTCATTTATTCCGCCAGTGTTCGATCCCATTTTGCATCACAGAACTTGTGTTCATTTGCTGCGTTAATTCCTCTTCTTCCTCCTCTTCTTTTCTCTTTTCACTGACACCTAAAAGGTGTCGTGGTTTATATCATTTGTCGTTCTTGAGCTGCTCGAACTGTCTGAATTAGTGACTTTCCTTTGTTGTTACATGTCTCTGTCACTGCATCTATGTTAATTCCTCTGTTATCATGTAATTTGATCTCTTTTCTGTTGTACATTTTAAATTGGAATTAAATTGCATCGTATCTTTTTCTGCTGTTGATCGTTGCTCAAACAAATCTGAGCATGACATTTTTTATTCTTTTGGCAAATAAAGCATTCTAACTGTTTATTCAAATCACAATTAATGTAGCATAAAATTATATTGATAAATTTGTTGCTAAATTAGAAATGAATTAAACATTTCCAAAAAGCTCACATTGACTTCATCAGTTATAGTACTCTTCATACAGAGCTTCGCAGCAGGAGGCAATCTGATAATCAGAAGTAGCCCCTTTGAGCAAGTGTCTCGTTCCTATAGCTTCTTGACACTCTAAGGGAGGTGGGTCCGCCTGGGTCATGACTCCCATGCGTCGACTCTCTGCCGTGTTGACTCTAAAGCTTACAATAAACATTCGGCACAAAATTACTACACTTACTCTATGTAACACTTCTGTTCGAATACAGTATTCACTACCGTGCTGAGAATACAGTATTCGCTAGCGTGCTCTGTGCACACCGTGAGCTGTGTGTCTCATTCGTTTTGAACATGTTTCGATATTCCGATTGTTTACGACGAATGATGATATCATATGACAGGGAACAGTTTGATGTGTTCACTTTCTGCGCGGTTTCGCCTTATGTCTTTTGGTGTGTGCTGAGACTGCTACGATGGGGACTACAGTTACCTTTCTTTGTTTGTGAGATGAGTTAGTAATTCGGATGATTCCACTGGCACTGGAATGGCTTGGCAGAAGGTCAACAATAGAAATGATAAATAGCTGCCGAGATCGAACGAAAGTTGTGGAGAGACATGATCACCTACGCCAGTAGGCCCGGTACTTGATGATGATATATATGTCACGTTTATGTAATGTTACCGTATGTTAAACATTTCATAAACTTGTTTGTTGTCTTGTCATTAATCCGCTTCTATCACGTATACAGCATCAATGATTAACACAAACTGTAATTAATTTATTTCTTTAAAAGAATAGGAATGGCAAAAAGTAATTTAATGTCATGAATAACATACTAACATCAAAACAAATAACACCAGGGCTAAAACTAAGAATAGCAAAATGTTACATCTTCTCAATATTCCTATATGGTGCAGAAACATGGACATTAGACAAGAAAACAGAACAGAGCATTTAAGCCTTTGAAATGTGGATATATAGAAGAATAGGTAGAATTGGATGGAAGGAAAAGAAAACAAACGATTAAGTCTTAAAACAACTAAAAATGAAAAGAGAACTACTAAGCACAATTCAAACAAGACAAATGCAATTTTGGGCTATGTTAAAAGACACAACAGCCTACTAAAATTAATCCTGGAGGGGAAAATACAAGGTAAAAGAGGGAGAGGCAGACCAAGACTAACATGGACGAGTAACATTGAAAAATGGACAAATCAGCTTATGACAACCTGCACCACCAAAGCAAGAGACAGAGCAGAATGGCGCTCCATGGTAGCCAACCTTCGTTGCGGAGACGGCACTCGATGTGTGTATACAGTATTAATGATTGTCACAAACTGTAATTAATCAGCCTCTATCGTTTATTCAACATTAATGACACAAACTGTAATTAATCAGCCTCTATCGTGTATTCAACATTAATGACACAAAATGTAATTAAAAAGCGCCTATTACGTGTACAAAACACAGAGTGCTATTGAGTTTTGTCCTAAAGATCATGATTCATTAAGACATCAGTTATTCAATATTGATTAGCTATACTGAAATGTAAACTGCGTTTTCCCCAGTTTACGCTATCGATTTGCACAGCGTAAACTCAAGCTTTTAAAAAAAAAATACAAATGTTTTGATTTTGCACTTTCACGAACCAGTATTTAATTAATTATTATATATTTCAATTATCATATTTTGAAATAACATGGTAATCGAGATCACTACAACAAGGAGCGGCGACCCGGTGTATTATGACAGCTTTACACGGGAGAATAATACAAAACAAGACATTTCCGCCCACATACGACCTTCCTAAGAAAACAACAACAATAAGAACAGACAAAGCGACGAACAAGAGAATTGGATTACTCCCACGTGATGAGCGAAAGAAATATTATTCAATTCATTGTTTGACCTTTGACAATTTTTGTTAGAACCAGTCTTAATATGTGGTAGTGTATTCTAGATAATCCTACAACATACAAGACAGTCGTTTCTGGGCCAAGGGAATCTGGGAGAGTGTTGAGAATAGTTTTTAAAGAAGCAACGAGATCTTCTAAGAGACCAAAAAGCAGAAAGGAAAAAGATACCAACATATATTGTCATGTATTGGGAAGGGAGCAGCTATAATATATTTTAACAACTTGAAAAAAATATGGAGTAAGAAAAAGGAGGAAACAGAGGCCAAAAAAATCCCAGCCATTTTATGACAATCGCTTAGTTGTTTATCAACAATATAATTGATAAACAACAGATAAAAAGTTGGGAAGCGGCATTATCACCTATGCCAGCAGTATAGTACTTATTGAAGATAAAGACAACAAATAGCGTTAAAGTGTTTTAAATGTTTAGAATCAGCAATGATTGTTTCTGGTTAGTTTGATTTCGTTTTTGCTGCACTCAGGATAGACCAGTATGACGTTACCTTCTGTGTACCAATAATGACTCCGATCGGGGTCTCATCTCGACACTCTCAACTTTTACAATTTCAATATAAAACAAAAGATATGAATGGTAATGAAATTTATTCTTTCTTGTTATCATCTATCTATCTAATGTCCTTTCGAGCCGAAGACGGCACAAAGGGCAGAACCACAATCTCAAAAACAAAAACCTTGCGTGCCAAAACGGCACATATTGCAGAGCTCACTGCTTCTAAAATCTATGGTCTGTTTCCATAACAATACTTTTTACAATGACAGCTTGTCAAGCCATCGATCAACCGCCTTAGTCGCCTCTTACGACATGCCTGGAAGGTCACAGTGTCACTATTCTTTACTTTATCATCTATACGACTGCTAAAAGGTTTGGTTTGATTATGGAAGGACCCGGGATCACTGCAAACGAATTAAAATCCATATTGCTCAAACACCCGTGCCAGTGGAATCATCCGAATTACTAACTCATCTCCCAAACAAAGTAAGGTAGCTGTAGTCCGTACCATAGCAGTGTCAGCACACGCCAAAAAACATAAGGCGAAACCGCACAGAAAGTGAATACAGCCAACTGTTCCCAGCCATAATGATATGATTCATCATTGAAAGCTATAAAGATATTCTATTATATTCTAGATGTCTTCGTCTTCTTCTTTTCCTTTCTTCTTCCTCTTCATTTTCATCTTTTTCTTCGTGTTCTACGATCATGACTCATTCAGTTTGGGATTCCAGGTCCTCTTCGTGCTTTGATTACACAATTCTGTTTATCTTCTAAAACAGAGAGCGTGAGCGTCTTGTTAAAAATGAATTATCTTCAAAATAAAGCACATTATGACTCCCTGAAGTAATTATTCCAAACGTCCAATTTAAAACATCACACCCCCACCCTCCAACCCACAATCCTTTAGGACAACACTCATCACTTTCAAGATCCTGTTACAGCAGTATCCGCACCTGCTTGAATACTTGACAACTCAACGATATCAATGTTGAAATGTATCAATGTATCAATGTTGAAATGTATCAACGTTGAAATGTATCAATGTATCAAAACAAGAACCGATAGTTTCCCCAGCATTAATTTCGGGCTGTGTTCGTTGGCATTAAAATCTCTTGTCTTAAACTGTCATCGTGGTGCACGAGCTCCGTAATACTGGGGAATGTCCCTAAATTAATTAATTATATTATTATATACAACTTTTGTTCTCGTCAAGTTCTAAAGTTTCCACTGAGGTGGAATTAGAACAAGCCTGTTCTTTAGTTGTCACAGACTGATATTTATGAAAATTCCGTGCAAACGTTATACTCACAATAACATGGATAAGTTGACAGCTTTCAAGTTAACATCAGAAAGTGGACTCACCAAAATGCCATAGATAGGTTCACTGTGATCTCATTAAGGAGTAACACAGCGGTATAAAAAATGTAAAGTACTCCGTCACGTCAAGTGGCGCATAGGCAATATAGTGTTAATGACAATAATTTTTACAGACCTTCGGCACATGATTTTTGGGGTAATGTGGTCGGTATTGCGCCCGTGCCGCTTTACTTTCCTCCCAAAAAAATCCGGTACCCATTTAAGGCTGGGTGAAACCGGTAGCCGTTGATAATGATCGAACCCGACCTCTTGTCCTTTGTAGTCGAGTTCACTAACCAGCGAGCTATCGCGGCTCCCCACACAGCGGTATATCTTCATCTAAAAGTGGTATTTTAGTTCTAATCTTTGAAATTATTTCCTCGGTTTATGGATGGCGATATCCTTGTACATTCCATTCATTTTTAACACTGATATTTTATGTCAGTGGTTTCAATTTGCGACACATATAGAGACTGGTTTGTCTCGAGGCAAGACCCTGGTCTAGAGACAGAGAGGTTGTGAGTTCAAATCTCGGCTACACCGGTTGGGATTTTTATTTATGATTTCTCTCTGCGGTAACCGCCCCTGGTCCCAGCAGTGAGGCCCGGCTTGAAACGTCAATTACTCATCGACGGAAAGAATATGAGCACCTTTGAAGTCGAAGTTGTCTGCCTGTGCGGCCAGGGACCATTGTGCACTCAGTTGTGGGGGGTAGGGGGGGGGCGAACGAACAGATTAAAAGTAAAAGTAAAGTACCCCCGTCACGCCAAGTGGCGTATAGGGAAATATCGTGTTAGTGACCCTATATTTTACAGACCTTCAGCACATGATTTTTGGGGTAATGTGGTCAGTATTACGCCCGTGCTGATTTACTTTCCCAGAAAAACCCGGTACCCATTTAAGGCTGGGTGAACCCGAAAGCCGTCGGTTGGGATCGAACCCTACCCCTTGTCCTTTGTAGTCCAGTTCACTAACCACTGAGCTATCGTGGCTCCCTAACGAACAGATTAACACGCAAAACTAAGTTCATAGACTCTAGGGACTTCGCCAGAGGTGAAATCTGGAGAGCGAAAAAACAAATTGTGATATCACACACAAGACGCACAATTATTGGCTAAAGTAAATATTTTTCTATGAATGATATTTTAGTATTGAATGCTCGTAATGAAAAGATAAAAAATTAGCGAATCCGAGAGTTTCCATGACTACATTATTCATTATTTAACCACAAATATTTTTTTAATTTTTGCAAATGACATCTTATAATCAACATCAGTAGTCAATAATCGAAGTTTAGTTTAGTTTTAGTTTAGTTTTAGTTTAGTTTTAGTTTAGTTTTAGTTTAGTTTTAGTTTAGTTTTAGTTTAGTTTTAGTTTTAGTTTAGTTTTAGTTTAGTTTTAGTTTAGTTTTAGTTTAGTTTTAGTTTAGTTTAGCCAACGGACCATGCTCATTACATATCGAACACGTGCTGGGATTTCCTTCCCAATATGTCCCTCCATGGTTGGAGACTTGCCACTGCAGTTCTGTGTTGACTTGTTCTGTGTTTAGCGCTCGTTTCTGCACATTCAGATTTGGAGAAGTAGATTTAGTTTGTCCTTCTAAAAAGACAAACATGAGCAAATTATCTAAAGTATCAGTGACAAACAACAGTGACGATATAGACCGTGATCACATCAACTTTGGGTGAGGAATAGACACTTGCATAAAGTTGAGCAAATTAGGTCGAATGTGTAAACAATTGGCAAATTGTATGCACAAAAGCATTAGAAATTGGACAAGCTGTACACAACACGATACAACAACTACTATCCAATATAATGAAAAATAATGTTCTTTATTTGCTTTCTCTTCTTTTACTTTATCTATCTCTTTTGCCTTATTCGTTTTTTTTTCTACCACTGTTTTAGAGTTTCTAGTATATCGTCTATACATATTATTTCTGAGACATCCTCTTAGATTGTTATGCCCGTTTGTAACTATTCTTGATAATTCTGTGAATTGTGTTCAGCCGCTTTCGCCTTGTCGCGTGACTAAGCCATTTAATTTGAAATTTTATTATATTCTACAGAGGAACAGACCTTTAACTGTTTACCTAGTTTGTTACATCGAACTTTGTCTCCCTTCATCTACATATTTCATTCCTATGGTGTTTATCCTACTGATCGTTCTATAATGTCCGTTGTCATTTATTTAAGCTGATATTACTTTTAATCTCAGAGTTATTACTTTGAATTGTTCTTATTAACTAACGTAAATTTTCATTGCTTTTAATTTGAATTTATTTTGTGTTTAATGTTCCGTTGATTTTAAAGTAACATTATTTTGTTATTATAAGAAATGTTAAAATTAAAATTTTAAAAAATGTAGACTCCAAGTTTCATTGCAATGTTGTTGCATTGAACGTTCATCACTATTTATCAACTTCTACGAAATAGAGTGTCTTATAATAAATATTGGTTTAAATGGCCATTCATTTGTACCTACATTCATAGACTTCATTACGGGAGAAGATAGTGAACAAATTGTTCTTTAAAGAACAAAGTTAAAGATTTGAGTCAGTTGCTTGGCAGAATCAACAGTAGTTATATATAGCTTTTAGTACCATGGAAAGCAGTGCCGGAGACGTCAGCGCCAGCCACTGGTGAACGGCGCACGCCACTAGCACCGCTGCCTCCGGGGGTGTCGCCGTTGAAATTTTGTTTGTTTGTTTGTTTGTTTGTTTTTTTGTTTATTAAGACCATTGGTGCTAAATTTCGAGTAATCTCCAAAAGTAGTTGTCTAGTGTGGCATGTTGGCTGTATCCAGGTTGTCAAGTGTGGCTTGAGGGGTGTATGTAGGTTGTCCAGTGTGTCATTATGGGTGTATGTAGATTGTCAAGTGTGGCTTGAGGGGTGTATGGAGGTCGTCTAGTGTGTCATGGTGGTTGTATGTAGGTTGTCTAGTGTGTCGTGATGGGTGTATGTAGGTTGTCTAGTGTGTCGTGATGGGTGTATGTATGTTGTCTACTGTGTCGTGATGGGTGTATGGAGGTTGTCTAGTGTGTCGTGATTGGTGTATGCAGGTTGTCGAGTGTGGCATGAGGGCTGTATGCCGGTTGTCTAGTGTCATGATGGTTGTATCTAGGTTGTCTAGTGTGTCTTGATGGCTGTATGTAACTTGTCTAGTGTGTCTTGATGGCTGTATGTAGCTTGTCTAGTGTGTCGTGATGTCTGTATGTAGGTTGTCTACTGTGTCGTGATGGTTGTATGTATGTTGTCCAGTGCGTCATGAGGGCTGTATATAGGGTGTCTAGTGGTGCATGAGGGTTGTATGACGGTTGTTTAGTGTGTCATGAGGACTGTATCCCGGTTGTCGAGTGTGTCATGAGGGCTGTATGCCGGTTGTCTACTGTGTCTTGATGTCTGTATGTAGGTTGTCTGGTGTGTCATGATGGTTGCATGTATATTCAATAGGTCGGTATGATGGCGGTATGTAGGTTGGCGAGTGTGTCATGAGGGCTGTATGCAGGTTGTCTAGTGTAACGTGATGTATGTATGTACGTTGTCGTGTGTGTCGTGATGGCTGTATGTAGGTTGTCTAGTATAGCATATTTCAATCATCTTATAAGAAAAAAAACGAAGGAATAATACATTCAACACTACTTACTACAACTACTTTAAACACATTAACATTAATAAAATTGAATAACCTTTTATGGATAAGCATTAACATGCGATCTTTAAGAGAGAAAAAAAAATATTCCAACTACAGTGTAAAATATAGTCTCAAACCTATAGACGGAACAGTGGTATGAAAATAACCTTCCTTGAATCAACCAAACTTATAACACGAAATCGCTCATGGGTCTAGTTTAAATATAATCTGGTAACAGGTGTTTAAATTATCCAATCAGAGAAAATCATTAGTATGGGAGGCGGAGCAAAGAAATGACTGACTTCTGGATTAACCAATCAGAAAAGAGCATTAGCATGGGAGGCGGAGCAAAGAAATGACTGACATCTGGATTATAACCAATCAGAGAAGCGCATTAGGCGAAGCATATGTAGTGCCTGTCGGGTCAGCGGTGGGGGAGAATAATGCGGGTGGTGGGTTACTTGAACGCGATTTGACCCCTGAGGCAATACCAGAGGAGTTCTATGACCTCATTTTGAGCTTTAAGGTTGTAATACCAATGTTTCCCATTTCAACGAATAACATACATCATTAAAGGTGATTATCACAGCTCAAAAAATTTAGTGCCGAAGACCAAAACGTTACTCCAAAACACACGAAAAGTTTAGACTTTGGAGTTCCATATCTTTATCACTTCAACGAATGGCAGACAACAGTAAATGTGATCATTACTGGTCAGAGAATTTAGTTCCAAACCCCAACATTTTGGGCTCATAGTCACAAATTTGGACCCAAAACCCTAACAATTTAGGTCCAAAGTCAAAATAACGAGATGCGAAAGGCCAAAAAAGTATATTCAAAGTCCGAAAAATTAGTCCAAAAGACAAACAACTTAACACCAAAAAACACAAATTGCATCGCATTTTCAAAAAGATGAACTGAAAACCCTAAAAAATCTAGTTCCAAAGTCACATAAATTAGACACAAAACATCAAGAAGGTATATCCAAAGTCCAAAAGACAAAAATTTAACCACAAAATACAAAAATTTCGTCTCATAATCACAAAGTTGAAAATGTAGGTTGTCGACTGTGTCGTGATGGATGTATGTATGTTGTCGAGTGTGACATGTGGGATGTATGCAGGTTGTCTAGTGTGGCTTGATGGTTGTATGTAGGTTGTCGAGTGTGTCATGATGGTTGTATGTATGTTGTCTACTGTGTCGTGATGGCTGTATGGAGGTTGTTAAGTGTGTCTTAATGAGTGTAGGTAGGTTGTCTAGTGTGTCATGAGGGCTGTATGCCGTTTGTCTAGTGTGATGATGGTTGTATGTAGGTTGTCTAGTGTGTCGTGATGGGTGTATGGAGGTCGTCTAGTGTGTCGTGATCGGTGTATGGAGGTCGTCTAGTATGCCTTGATGGCTGTATGTAGGTTGTCTACTGTGTCGTGATTTTTGTATGTATGTTATCAAGTGTATCATGGGGGATGTATGCAGGGTGTCTAGTGTGGCATGAGGGCTGTATGACGATTGTCGAGTGTTTAATGAGGGCTGTATGTATGTTGTCTACTGTGGCACGAGGGCTGTATGTAGGTTGTCTAGTGTGTCTTGATGGGTGTATGTAGGTTATCTAGTGTGTCTTGATGTGTGTATGCAGGGTGTCTGGTGTGTCACGATGTTTGTATGCCGGTTGTCTGGTGTGTTATGAGGACTGTATACATATTGTCTAGTATGTCTTGATGGCTGTATGCAGGATGTCTAGTATATCTTGATTTTGACCTGATAAGTTACTAAAAATATATTTTGACCTATGATAGAAACGAGATTCAGTAATTATTGAAATTAGGTTACAAAAAGAACACGTGAATACTAAACAAATCAACTTATCGAAAATACATTACTAAAGTAGCATACTATAATATTTAAAAAAAACTAAAATAACACTTACATTTTATGTGTCTGAAGGCGGGATACACATTCGCCGTCAAAAACTGTAAACGTATGTCTTATATAAGTTCAATTATTTACTAAAAATTTTACACATGATGGTAGTTAGGACTGTGTCTAAATGACTAATAAAAATATTCCCACACAACTAGAAAACCCCATACACACTAAAAGTACAACACATTGAAAGACTATACTGATTGATCACGCCCCTGACGCAACTCTGCTAAGAAAAGTACTGCAAAGCATGAAAGTTACGCCCCCTGCTATAACTCTACAATGAAAGTGCTACCAAACACGTAGGTTACACCACTGCCATAACCCAACTTAAAGACAAGATTTTGCTTAAAATAGCACTTTTATGTTTCTTACCTTTGACCATTTTTGATGGATACGCCTATGAAATTATTGAAGAATAGTAAATTTAACCTATAGGCTTACCCTAAACTTTATATTAGACACCCCGTAGCACAATTGTGCTTAAAATAGCACTTTATGTTACTTACCCCCAACCACTTTTTTTAAGGATACGCCTATGAAATCGATAAAAATAGTAAAATTAACCTCTAGGCTTACCCTAAACTTTATTTTAGACATCCCCGTAGCAAAAAGTTGCTTAGAAAACACCTTGATGCTCTTTACCCCTTGACCATTTTTGAGGGATACACTATGATATCGATAACAATAGTATATTTAACCTATAGGCATACCCTAATCTTTATTTTAGACACCCACGTAGCAAGAAGTTGCTTAAAAAGCCACTTTTATGCTTTTTACCCCCTGACCATTTTTTAGGGATACACCTATGAAATCGATAACAATAGTAAATCTAACCTATAGGCATACCCTAAACTTTATTTTAGACATGACCATATCAAGAAGTTGCTTTAAAAAGCACTTTTATGTTCCTTACCCCCAAAAACATTTTTTGATGGCTACACATTGAAACTATTAAAATTAGTAAATTTAACTGCAAGGCTTACCCCAGACTTTATATTTGACACGCCCATGTATCAAATTTGCATTAAAAAAATCAACCAAAAATTAGTAGTGTATTATGACATTTACAGGCACGAATAGACTTTCATATAGAAAAAAACCGGCCTGATCAGAAAATCTCATGCTAGACTTTTTTCATAAGACAATTTTTTAGGTTAGCCTGAAATTTGGGGTCTCTAAATGCCATAATACACTACTATCAACTTCTGATGATCAGTTCTCCACATGTTTCAAACCTCTGTGTAAAGAGTTCCCTGTCAGTAAGGATAACCTTGTTCAAGTCACGTGGTGTTAGAGATGGATTTGTCGTAGGGTGGGGGGAGGGGATTATTATAGCACGGAGGTTAAAAGGCGATCGTTTGAGGTTCACATCTAGCTATGTAGTTCGGATGACATATTTGGTGAACATGTTTGTTTCCCGAAAGACATCTTTCTCAGTGTAAACCGAGGGCATAATACAATCATGGACAGACGATATAACGTTGGTCCAAATACACACACAAACATATATATATACATAAATCTTAATCATTATCATCATCGAGTGCCGTCTCCGCAACGAAGGTTGGCTACCATGGATCGCCATTCCACTCTGTTTCTTGCTTTGATGTTGCAGGTTGTCATAGATTGACTTCTCCATCTTTTGTCTTGTTTGAATTCTATTTAGTAGTTCTCTTTTCATTTTTAGTTGTTTTAAGACTTCATCGTTTGTTTTCTTTTCCTTCCATCCAATTCTATCTATTCTTCTATACATCCACATTTCAAAGGCGTCAATTCTCTGTTCTGTTTTCTTGTCTAATGTCCATGTTTCTACACCATACAGGAATATTGAGAAAATGTAAAATTTTGCTATTTTCAGTTTCAGCCCTGCTTTTATTTGTTTTGTTGTTAGTATATTTTTCATGGCATTAAAATTACTTTTTGCCATACCTATTTTTTTTAAATTTCAATTTTACATTTTCCATCATTGGTTATATTATGTCCAAGGTAGTTGTAGCTCTGAACTGTCTCCAGATGTATTCCTTCAACTGTGATATTTATTTGTAGGTCTTGAGAATTTTCTTTGTTAATGATCATAGTTTTAGTCTTTTTGATATTCATATCTAGTCCATATTTTTTGCTTGTCATGTTTATTACATTAAGTAATTGTTGTAGATCTTTAGAATTTTCTGCTAGTAGAAGAGTATAATCAGCATATCTTAGGTTATTGATTATCTTTCCATTAGTGTTTAGGCCTGGCATCTCTGAGATGTTTTTAAAGATTTGATCAGTAACTATATTTAACAAGGTTGGTGATAGGGTGCATCCTTGTCTTACTCCTCTTTTTATATCCATGTGTGTAGAGTTCTATACATAAGTACATACATACATATATACACGCACGAACATACAAACGTCCATACATACATGTACAATCATACAAACATACATACATACATGCATATATACATATATACATATATACATACATACATAGACACATACATACACACATACATACACATACATACACATACATACACATACAAAACACATACATACATACATACATACATACATACATACATACATACATACATGCATACATATACACACATACACACATACATACACACATACATACACACATACATACACACATACATACACACATACATACATACATATGGTCTTAGATTTCTTTTTTTTCCTTGCAAGTATCGTCATATCATCAACAACAGCCATTTTTCGTAGAATTGAAGTAAAAACATGACATAAACTACATGCATGTTAGTAGACTAAGCTTACACATATACTGTCTCTTAGCTGAACAGGAAATCTGAGTTATGACATCAGTCTGTGAAGTATTGCTTTGTCTGATATGATATGATATGATATGCTATGATATGATATGATATGATATGATATGATATGATATGATATGATATGATATGATATGATATGATATGATATGATATGATATGATATCAATTATATTTTTTTCGGTTTGTGGGTAGATTAAAAGCATCATCAAACATTAAAAAGAACTAGCTTATAAATGCCATTCTACACAGATAATTAAAATACTATGGCCTCGTCAAAAGACACATCATCATCATTACGTTGCATGTCCTTTGCAGAACGTTCAATTCACCACAGCCCTTCTGAAACCATCTATGGGTCTAGTCATATCCCCCACTTCTGTTGTCGTGTTCAAACAAACTTCTTCTAATGCGCATGCCCAGGAACCATGCCTTCCATTAGTATTCTTTCCAGAATGAAAATTTAAAAAAAAGGAAAATGTGGCTTGGTAGGAAACAAAACAAAAGTAGAACCACTTTTCGGCCCAGTTGGTTTTCAGCTGGAACAATACAAAAATATATAAGAAAATACACAGAAATTTAATTCATCATCATCAAGTACCGGGCCTCCTGGCGTAGGTGATCATGTCTCTCCACAACTTTCGATCTCGACAATTATTTATCATTTCTGTTGTTGACCTTTTGCTAAGCCATTCTCTTAAGCTGCCTGGTATCTTTTCTCTTTGCTTCTCTCTATCTCATCGTCCCTCAATTTTCGCAGTTGTTACAATATATTCAAGCTGTTCTCTTTTCATTACATGGCCAACAAATAATGATTGTTTGATGATGAATGAAATGTAACTACATGGCCATAATATGCTAGACTATCTAAAAGGAAAATAAATCACTTTCTTTTGATCCGGAGCTTGGTCAGACACCTGACTGGAGTGAAATGGATAAGGCCGGCTGACGGAGTGGGCACAGGTATAAAGTAAAAGGAAAGGGTTATAAAAATATGTGAATGTGGGTACCATATCCCAGACTCTACTATTACTGGAAACATATATATGGGTGTGAATCTCAAAAAGCGTATTCACACGAAAAAAAAACATATATGATGTATGAAAGGACTACATATGCATACAATCCATACATGCACACGAATTCAAGCGAACACATAAATTTGAGTATAATTGCAACTTTGAATATGCAAACCAAACAGATGTTCCAAAACAAATGCGTACGTAGCCGTATATTCTTAAACGCATACGTCTGAATATATTACCACAAAGCAAAGCCACGCCCTTTGCCCTGTCAGGCCCTTTTTTGGAACCCCCAAGGATAAAGACAAAGAGGAAGACCAAGATATTCTTGGATAAGACAGATGGAAGCAGAGATGAAAATAATGGGGAAGACATGGAATGATCTTAAAAGAATTGCAAGAAACAGAAGGGCATGGAAAGTGTTTGTTGAAGACCTATGCTCCAAAGAGAGCTGAAAAGGTAGAAGAGAAGAAGAAAGCCACGCACACACGTATGTGTGCACATGTGCATGTATACAAGCAGATAAATATACACGCATATATAGGTGTGCATGAGAGTAAGAAATGTGTAGAAGGCATCCTATATGCATGAGAGCGATATGTTCATGCCTTGTGGGGATGCCTCCCATGCACATAGCATGCCTACCTACATATGTCTTATCTCATGAGCACCTATTGAGTTATTTGTGTGTCTTTATCATAACACTCCGAACATGTCCATAGGTGCTCAGATCCCCTCCTCGGCAAGTCTCGCAATGTCCAGCGATGACGACTCCAGTTCTGTGTTGGTTGATAAGCACCTATACATGTGTGTATATTTTTGTCTGCGTGTATACTTGCACATGTGGACACCTATGAGTGTGTGTAGATGTAACAAAAAGTAAAGTACCCCCGTCACGCCAAGTGGCGTATAGATAATATGGTGTTCGTGACCATACATTTTACAGACCTTCAGCACATGATTTTTGGGATAATGAGGTCAGTATTACGCATGTGCCGCTTTACTTTTCCAGAAAAAAATCCGGTACCCATTAAAGGCTGGGTGAACCCGGAAGCCGTCGGTTGGGATCGAACCCTACCTCTTGTCCTGTGTAGTCCAGTTCACTAACCACTGAGCTATCGTGGCTCCCCACACCCATATATACGTTTCCAGTAATAGTAGGGTCTGATTCTAGTACCCACCTCCATATATGTTATAATCCTTTTCTTTTATTTGATACCTGTGTCTGCTCCGTCAGCCAGTCTTATAAATATCAGCCCAGTCTGTGTTTGACCAAGCTCCAAACCACAAGGAAGTGATTTATTTATCTTTTAGATAGTCTAGCAAGTTATCGCCATGTAGTTAGTTTTCTGTGTATATTCTAATATATATTTTTGTGTTGTTTATTGTTCCAGCTGACGGCATACAGGGCTGATACGTCGTTCTACTTTTGTTCTCTCTCTCAACTATGTAAAGCTGATACAATACAAATGTTGCCTTTTAAAAAAAAATTTTCATTCTTATCATCAACGTGACAGCAGCTTTACATTTCTCTGCATCTTGATGCATCTGTATGCCTTTACCACTTGCGTTTTCCACCCCGATGTGTTTTTGACGTGGCCATAATTTATTTTATATCCTCTGAAAAATGGTGTTTATAAGCCAGCTCTTTTTAATGTTTAAATCTTCTATGTCTTCACTGCTTTTGTTCATTATCCAAAGTGTCTTAATCATTTTTCTGTTGCATTTTTTTTTCGAATGAATCGATTTTCTATAATTCACAACCGTATGTTGCTATTGAAAAGAAACATGTCCTTAGTAATTTTAATTTTACTGACTTACTGGTATTGTAAAAAAAAAAAGTAAAGTACCCTTGTCATAGGGAGCCGCGATAGCTCAGTGGTTAGGGAACTGGACTACAAAGGACAAGGGGTAGGGTTCGATCCCAACCGACGGCTTCCGGGTTCACCCAGCCTTAAATGGGTACCTGATTTTTTTCTGGGAAAGTAAAGCAGCACGGGCGTAATACCGACCACATTACCCCAAAAAATCATGTGCTGAAGGTCTGTAAAATATAGGGTCACTAATACCATATTTCCCTATACGCCACTTGGCGTGACGGGGGTACTTTACTTTTTTTACCCTTGTCACGCCAAGTAGCGTATAGGGAATAATGTGTTAGTGACCATAAATTTTACAGACCTTCGGCACATGATTTTTGGGGTAATGTGGTCGGTATTACGCCTGTGCCGCTTCACTTTCCCTGAAAAAAAAACAGGTACCCATTAAAGGCTGGGTGAACCCGGAAGCCGTCGGTTGGGATCGAACCCTACCCTTTGTCCTTTTGTAGTCCAGTTCACTAACCACTGAGCTATCGCGGCTCCCTTTACTGGTATTGTGCCACATGTTATTCGTGGCGTTTAATTTTTGTGTCAAAAGACAGAGTGGGCAAGAAAGAACAATAGTTGAAGGCAATGTCCCAGGACGACATATTAGTTTTAGATGAAAAGTATATGGTTTCAAGATATCAGGGAGACATTGAACATGACAACTGAAGAAGTTGGAGATCTGGCTAGAGACAGAGATTGTTTCAGACAGGCTGTGATGAATGCTACGTTCTGCAAAGGACATGCGACCTGATGATAACGATGATATGGCTACATTAATTGGGATCAAACAGAATAGACTTGAAGCTTTAGGAAGGCCATGAAGAGATCGTATGAGCTCGTAGCCTGCCAGCAACTGTTCAGAAAAGTATTAACTTTAAAAATTCTAATGGATTTTCGCAAATGATTTATTATTATACCTCGTTAAGCCGTTCAGGGATTCAGTCTTAATAAACAAGCTCAAATGTAATTTGATTTTAATGAATACGATTAAAGGAGGATAATTATTTCACATTAAATTTAATTATTGTTTTTATAAAAATATAGTGATAATGTTAAAAAATTAATGTTTACTCTATTTCTTGAATTTGCTACTTAATATTTCATGGCAGGACAATTCAGATTCTTCTTTGCTTCCATTTTTCCTATTTTTTCCTTCATTATTTGCTTTTTCCTGAACTGTTTCCTCAAATAACCGAGTGTCGTCGTATGCAACATCTCGTTATTAGTAAATTAAGAACAGCAGTAATTGGAAATTAGTAAGAATGTGGTAATTGAGCTATAATTATAAATGATGTATTTTTATATATTTAAAAACAAGAGTGGAAAATACCGTTGAAAGTTATGGAAACATGAGATGTTATTGATTAAGATAGTCGGTTCATTTTGTTAGAAATATCTGAATGTAAGTAAAAGTAATATTCAACAAAACATATATTTATAACCATTAAGAACTAAATAAAGAACATTACGTTGACTAGACCGCAATTAATTTGCAGATGTAAGTCCAGTTCTCCTCCTTGCTATCATTACCTTTCCACAACTCAGTGAATCAGGTATGTTTGTTTGCATTCGCCAGCTTTGCATCTCTAGCACAGTTCCCAGCTTCATATCTCTAGCACAGTTCCCAGCTTCGTATCTCTAGCACAGTTCCCAGCTTTGTATCTTTAGTACAGTCCCCAGCTTTGTATCTCTAGCAAAATCCCCAGTTTTGTATCTCTAGCAAAGTCTCCAGCTTTGTATCTCTAGCAAAGTCTCCAGCTTTGTATCTCTAGCAAAGTCCCCAGCTTTGTATCTCTAGAAAAGTCTCCAGCTTTGTATCTCTAGCAAAGTCCCCAGCTTTGTATCTCTAGCAAAGTCCCCAGCTTTGTATCTCTAGCAAAGTCTCCAGCTTTGTATCTCTAGCAAAGTCGCCAGCTTTGTATCTCTAGCAAAGTCCCCAGCTTTGTATCTCTAGAAAAGTCCCCAGCTTTGTATCTCTAGCAAAGTCCCTAGCTTTGTATCTCTAGCAAAGTCCCCAGCTTTGTATCTCTAGCAAAGTCCCCAGCTTTGTATCTCTAGCAAAGTCCCCAGCTTTGTATCTCTAGCAAAGTCCACAGCTTTGTATCTCTAGAAAAGTCCCCAGCTTTGTATCTCTAGCAAAGTCCCCAGCTTTGTATCTCTAGCAAAGTCCCCAGCTTTGTATCTCTAGCACAGTCCCAAGCTTTGTATCTCTAGCAAAGTCCCCAACTTTGTATCTCTAGCAAAGTCCCCAGCTTTGTATCTCTAGGAAAGTCCACAGCTGTGTATCTCTAGCAAAGTCCCCAGCTTTGTATCTCTAGCAAAGTCCCTAGCTTTGTATCTCTAGCAAAGTCCCCAGCTTTGTATCTCTAGCAAAGTCTCCAGCTTTGTATCTCTAGCAAAGTCCCCAGCTTTGTATCTCTAGCAAAGTCCCCAGCTTTGTATCTCTAGAAAACTCCCCAGCTTTGTATCTCTAGCAAAGTCCCCAGCTTTGTATCTCTAGAAAACTCCCCAGCTTTGTATCTCTTGCACAGTCCCCATCTTTGTATCTCTAGTACAGTCCCCAGCTTTGTATCTCTAGCAAAGTCCCCAGCTTTGTATCTCTAGTACAGTCCCCAGCTTTGTATCTCTAGCAAAGTCCCCAGCTTTGTATCTCTAGCAAAGTCCCCAGCTTTGTATCTCTAGTACAGTCCCCAGCTTTGTATCTCTAGCAAAGTCCCCAGCTTTGTATCTCTAGCAAAGTCCCCAGCTTTGTATCTCTAGCAAAGTCCACAGCTTTGTATCTCTAGAAAAGTCCCCAGCTTTGTATCTCTAGCAAAGTCCCCAGCTTTGTATCTCTAGCAAAGTCCCCAGCTTTGTATCTCTAGCACAGTCCCCAGCTTTGTATCTCTAGCAAAGTCCCCAACTTTGTATCTCTAGCAAAGTCCCCAGCTTTGTATCTCTAGCAAAGTCCCCAGCTTTGTATCTCTAGCACAGTCCCCAGCTTTGTATCTCTAGAAAAGTCCCCAACTTTGTATCTCTAGCAAAGTCCCCAGCTTTGTATCTCTAGCAAAGTCCCCAGCTTTGTATCTCTAGCAAAGTCCCCAGCTTTGTATCTCTAGCAAAGTCCCTAGCTTTGTATCTCTAGCAAAGTCCCCAGCTTTGTATCTCTAGCAAAGTCTCCAGCTTTGTATCTCTAGCGAAGTCCCCAGCTTTGTATCTCTAGCAAAGTCCCCAGCTTTGTATCTCTAGAAAACTCCCCAGCTTTGTATCTCTTGCACAGTCCCCAGCTTTGTATCTCTAGTACAGTCCCCAGCTTTGTATCTCTAGCAAAGTCCCCAGCTTTGTATCTCTAGTACAGTCCCCAGCTTTGTATCTCTAGCAAAGTCCCCAGCTTTGTATCTCTAGCAAAGTACCCAGCTTTGTATCTCTAGTACAGTCCCCAGCTTTGTATCTCTAGCAAAGTCCCCAGCTTTGTATCTCTAGCAAAGTCCCCAGCTTTGTATCTCTAGTACAGTCCCCAGCTTTGCATCTCTAGCAAAGTCCCCAGCTTTGTATCTCTAGCAAAGTCCCCAGCTTTGTATCTCTAGCAAAGCCCCAGCTTTGTATCTCTAGCAAAGTCCTCAGCTTTGTATCTCTAGCAAAGTCCCCAACTTTGTATATCTAGCAAAGTCCCCAGCTTTGTATATCTAGCAACGTCCCCAGCTTTGTATCTCTAGAAAAGTCCCCAGCTTTGTATCTCTAGCAAAGTCCCCAGCGTTGTATATCTAGCAAAGTCCCCAGCTTTGTATATCTAGCAAAGTCCCCAGCTTTGTATCTCTAGAAAAGTCCCCAGCTTTGTATCTCTAGCAAAGTCCCCAGGGTCTAAATGTTGCGTGAATATCACCTTTTATATTTTTCGCGCCGACAGCTGTGTGTTCAGGTGTCCAACACCATGCAGGCAGATCTCCTCCGACTACAGAGGTACTCTCATATTTTCATCGTAGCGTTTTAACGTTTTGGGTAGATTTTTCTTTCAAAATAATATTGCCCAGACAGCGGCCATTTCTCACCTACTCTTTTCTATTTTAAATAGTCCATGGTACTTTAACGTGCAGAATGACCTCTTTTTCCGCCGGTGTTCGAGTGGGCTAGACTTCTGATCTCACTACTTGGGTAGTGAGACCAGGGGAGGTTAAAGCCAGGAGGAAAACTACGGATTCAATAAAAAATAATATTTCCACCGCCTGTGTTGAGAATCAAACCTTGGACCTTCTTGTAGAGAGGCCGACAACTTACCTCTAGAAAACTCAGTCCTCAAACTATGGTTTTAACATCCGTTATTAGTCAAGTCAAGTCAAATACCCCCATCACGCCAAGTGGCGTATAGGGAATATGGTGTTAGTGACCATAAATTTTACAGACCTTCGGCACATGATTTTTGGGGTAATGTGGTCGGTATTACGCCCGTGCCGCTTTACTTTCCCAGAAAAAAAATCCGGTACCCATTAATGGCTGGGTGAACCCGGAAGCCGTCGGTTGGGATCGAACCCTACCTCTTGTCCTTTGTAGTCCAGTTCACTAACCACTGAGCTATCGCGGCTCCCATCTGTTATTAGTAGGGTCAACTAAAGAACGGATAGGTACGTCTGAGCCCACGTTCGTGATACCGTCACGCAATGCCAGTCTGTTATCATTTCGCTACTGATGCTCTCAAACATCTGGTTAATTACTGAAAATCTCCACATCACATAATTCACGAAGACATCATTAAATTTACCAGCTTTGTGTTAATGGTAACGCCATTCTCGAAGTAACAGCGTTGCTGCAAAGCAAAAATGGAATTACATTCACCCAAATTATCATAGGTCTACGTTTCATTAACAAAATCGTTTTTACGTTAGCAGCTTGTTAAACCTCTGATCAACGGTTCTATACTAAGCCGGAGAAAAATAATTCGAAAATAAATGTCTAAGGGAAATACTTGGTATAGCGTGGAACGAATTAAAAACAAACGAGGAAATTAGTGGAATCGCCAATCAACTACTAATATCTTCAGTAATAAAGAAAAGACGATGGTCATATGTTGGACATGTGATGAGAAGAGATAATAATCAAATAGCAAAGCAAGCCCTCATGTGGGAAACAACAGGTAAGAGGAAAAGAGGAAGACCCAGAGAGACACTGAGAAGAACATTGATGAGAGTGGCAAGAGCAGCAGGAATCGGCTCCCTCAGTAAGATAGATCTGCTTGCACAGAATAGAGAGAAATGGCGAGATTTGATAAAATATCTTTAAAAGAATTGAAAACTGCTAGAACAAACATTTAGATAAGAGAAGGAGTATCTTGGTCTACGCCCTATGGGGCGGCTACGGCTCCAAAGGTCAATAGATAGATAGAAATTATCATAGACATTACACTGTTCACAGCCTTCCCAGAAATGGCCAGTTCTCCACAGAGATGTCATGATCAAATTACATTCAATCAAAATATCATCCAGACTAAGTAAAAATGATCTTTGATCCTCCCTGGATCAATTCCCGAAAAAAATATAGAAGCGCAGTTTGCTCTCTTGTAGCTTGACTTGATTTGACTTAATTCCCTTTAGCTGTGAGCTGATCTTTAGAGCGCGCTCTTGTAGATTATACAAGCTTGTGTGAGGCACTTTCGGCTACAGAAGCAGTTATGAGGGTTTCATCATCAGCGGTCTGGGAGAGCTGAAGACCACAGTGCAGGGCATCGTTGAGATATGCATCAATAATTGCCTTTTCTAACAGGAGAACCATGCACAAAATGCAGCAGCAGAGACCTCAAGAAACCTCGCAGCGGTGTCCGCGCAGTGTGCTGAAATTCTCTATGTAATTACTTCTTCTTTTGAAGAAGGTTAAATGTAGGTATGAATAAATTAAAGCAACGGCACAACATATGATAAGGGACTGATACAGCAATAAAAGTTAGGTTGTATTTTTCCCATAAGGACATGTGGGTATGATACGTGTTATGTAGATAAGATCTGCAGAACGGAAGATGCTACATTCATTTATGTCACAGAAGAAAATTCAGAATACCATGGAAGTGACCAATAATAATGTCATTTTGTAAGAACTTAAAAATTCAAGAAAATTTATTGATAACGAACATAAAAACAAGGACAATTTAGTATTTTTGTCATGTAAAAAGACATAATAGCCTAAAGAAGATAATTATGGAGAGCATAGCCCCAGGTAAACTAGGAAGCAAAAGACATAGAAGACGTTGAGCACAAGATGTCACAGACGAGCTGGGATTAACTATTGCAGAAGCTGGACATATCGCGCAGGGCAGATACAAATTCAGAGGAGATGTCATGAGAGACACTTTCCACAAGGGGCAAGGTAGATGATGATGATGATAATGATGAAGATGATGATGAATCACAGCTTGTGATACAAAAACACTCTCACATTCTTAAAATCAGTATTTAAAAAAGCCCTTATTATAAGCTTTCAAAATGTAACGGTAAGTGTACAACTTATAATTAATTGTATTTTTGCCGTTGAAGAGAAGGGTGGTAAAGGCTTGCATTTTGACATCTTCTGGGACAGCTTGGTCTACTTGGATGCAGCGGCGGATATTCAGAGGAGGTAACAGAGGCCGGGACTCCACTAATATATTATCAAAACACATAACACAAACAAACTCCCTCTCATTGAGTTGTCAGTGTACAACCAGCAACCATATCCACCTCATGATATCGCTAAAGTAATTCAAGTTTCAATGTCTATGAAGAACAATCTACTGCAACAATACATCAGACATATATCGACTTTTCACTGTGTATGAGAATTAGGGAGGCTTCTCCAGGAATCAGCTCCTCGTTTCTATAGTACCGTCAAGTCAGCCAATCAGATGACGTTCTCTCTCTATCGTAACGTATAGTAATTTTATGACGAACGTGGGTTTAGAAAAAAAAATTGTTTCCTTAACGATGCATGCCTATAAAAAAAAAAACTTGAACAGATCTATAGGAAATATAATTAACAGCAAAATTATGTTCTTTCTCTAACTTACAGTGCAAATAGCTAAGATTTTATGATATAATTATAATTATGATAATTTCGAGCAATAATTGATGGAACTATTTAATAAACTTAAATTGCCGTAACTTTATATGTAGAATATCAGGTTAAAGGTTAAACTAAAGGTTTGGATGCAAACAATAACAGTCAAAGATGAATCCAGATGATACAATTAAATTGTTGTTTCATTATTGGATATACTTTTTCATAACGAAATGACATTGGGAGAATTATCTTGCAGCAAGATAGACCTACTCCAAAATTGTGAGTAATTCAAACGGAAAAGCGGTAAGAGTCGAATGTTCAAGTAAATTTACTCGGTAGGATCACCAAATTCAAAACAAATGGCTATCTAGCAGTACAACAAAATCCCCAACATTAACATCTATTTGATCGTCGTGCTTGATTCCAAACGCAAACAAAAGTGTGCGGTCATCTGAAAACGGCAGTGACCTGTAAAATGTATCAAATTGTATCTAGGCTTGCTTCTAGTAGAAACCATTTGTTTCATCTATTATCATTGTGTTTTCTGTTCTTGCTTTTTGTGTTAATTTTTTTCCGAGTGTTGTAAACATACCTGTCCCACAAAATTATTTGTTCTTTCGCCTCTGAAGTTTTTTTGTGTAATAATATTCATTTATTATCATTATTATTTGGGAGCCCCGGTAGCTCAGTAGTTAGTGAACTGGACTACAAAGGACAAGAGGTCAGGTTCGATCCTGATCGACAGCTTTCGGGTTCACCCAGTCTTAAATGCTTACACGATTTTTTTTTTCTGGGAAAGTAAAACGGACGACATGGGCGTAATACCAACCATATTACTCCAAAAATCATGCGCCGAAGGTCTATAAAAATTATGGTCACTAACACCATATTCCCTACACGCCACTTGGCGTGACGGGGCTCTTTACTTACTTTACTTTATTATTATTATTTGCCTTAAACATATAAACTACAGATACAAAATGAGCAAATATAATCTCATATTTTGTACCATGAAATAATTTGACAAAAATAACAAGTAGTAACATAAAGGACGGTTAGCTGAAATAAAACATTACAATGTTTACCAGCCTTTTTGGCACACAATGATTGTGATGCATTAAAAAATAAAAACCTTACTACATTGGAAACTCGTCTTCGCCGTAATCCTATTTTCTAAATGTCTATTTACTCTTTCAATTCTACCCGTCCCAAGGAATCGCTTAACATGGAATTGTCCGGCTAAAAAATAGATAAAAACATTCACATGAGGAGAAGTTTGTTGGGCTGCAAGTTTCACACATTATCTGTACAATGTTTTCTACAAGATTCCTGGAAGCCTCAATATAACAATTTTAATCTTGTAACTCTGTCCCAGGTTGAAATTCATGAAATTAGATACGGCCCTTGAGTCTAGACTTTCGAGAAATGTTCACTAATCGATCACATTCCCTGCGACCGTTCTCAATTGAGAAGGAATTCTACAAATTTATAGGAAACATTTTTTGAGTTAAATATATGTTGTTTTTTTTTCTCCTGGAGACTAGTTGTTTATCATCTAATAATAAAAAAAAAGAAATTATTTACAAATATTGATGTCAACACTCGTTATTCTAAATTAATTAGATATTCTGCTAATCCAAGATTTAGATATTCGACATAGAAAAAAACCAGTTACAAAATATCCCAATGTTGGATTAGCAATACATCTAATTAATTTTAGATAAAAATGCGTTGAGATCAATAATTGTGAATAAATACACATGTTTAAATTATGGAAAAACAACTAATAAGTTGTAACGTTGTTGTCTTTATCAAAGTGACGTTTGTTAGACGGTGGGTAGGCAAATAATTATGGAATGGCTACAGATCTGTTTAAAAATGTTGATATCCACAACGACAAAAGAATAATCAGGCGATATTGCGTTAGTGGTACGTATGTAAGTCCATCACTGCGCTGGAGCTGTGTTAGTGGTACGTATGTAAGTCCATCACTGCGCTGGAGCTGTGTTAGTGGTACGTATGTAAGTCCATCACTGCGCTGCAGCTGTGTTAGTGGTACGTATGTAAGTCTATCACTGCGCTGGAGCTGTGTTAGTGGTACGTATGTAAGACTATCACTGCGCTGCAGCTGTGTTAGTGGTACGTATGTAAGTCTATCACTGCGCTGGAGCTGTGTTAGTGGTACGTATGTAAGTCCATCACAGCGCTGCAGCTGTGTTAGTGGTACGTCTGTAAGTCTATCATAGCGCTGGAGCTGTGTTAGTGGTACGTATGAAAGTCTATCACTGCGCTGCAGCTGTGTTAGTGGTACGTATGTAAGTCTATCACTGCGCTGGAGCTGTGTTAGTGGTACGTATGTAAGACTATCACTGCGCTGCAGCTGTGTTAGTGGTACGTATGTAAGTCTATCACTGTGCTGGAGCTGTGTTAGTGGTACGTATGTAAGTCCATCACAGCGCTGCAGCTGTGTTAGTGGTACGTCTGTAAGTCTATCATAGCGATGGAGCTGTGTTAGTGGTACGTATGAAAGTCTATCACTGCGCTGGAGCTGTTTTAGTTGTACGTATGTACGTCATTCACAGCGCTGGAGTTGAGCTAGTGGTACGTATGTACGTTAATCACAGCGCTGGAGCTGTGCTAGTGGTATGTATGTACGTCCATCACTGCGCTCGAGCTGTACTAGTATGGTTTGATGGAGTAATTCACTATAGGTTGTCTTGCTCGGCTGCGCGGTTACTAGCTTAACTATTTATAAAATATTATTTAGAAGAGGGAAAGAAGATGATTTAGCATTCAATGCGAGAATTAGATAAAGATGTCGAATTCTCAGAGATTACAATGTATGAAAAAAATCATTAATTTCAGAGTATGAAAGACCTGAAGCCGCTAAAATTAGTCGTGCGTTCACCCCTTAAAGCTTAAAGACTGAGGAAAAATAATTACAGCCACAATCTTTATTGAATTCTATCATTAAGTGACGGGCTATCACTAAAAAACAAATAATGCAACACATATCATCAAATGTAATAAAAAAAAAACACTGAGTAATGATGCAGTCTTTGGTTCCACTATATCAATGGGAAATGTCAACTTTACCTACCCTGTGATCAAAGACAAGCAACACACAAAGTACACACAAAGTACACACAAAGTACACACAACGCACAGTTGCTTGCTTAAATCTCAAAGTGATATTTTAGTTCAAATCTTAGACATTTTCATCATTTACGCATGATGTCGTGAGTCTGTTACATTCATCTAATTGTGAATATTGATATTGTGTAAGAGTAGTTCCAATTTGAGACCCCGCTCAAACGTTTAAGGCCTATAGCGTGAGGAAGTTTAATCTTTATTGTATTGTTATTACATTTATTCTTATGAGAGTAACCGTCACATAAGTTGATAACTTTGACATGCATTAGAGTAAAGTATTCGATACTCTAAAGAGCCGCGATATCTCAGTGGTTAGTGAACTGGACTACAAAGGACAATAGGCCGGGTTCGATCCTGATCGACGGTTTCTGGGTTCACCTATCCTTAAATGGGTACCGGATTTTTTCTGGGAAAGTAAATCGGCACGGGAGTAATTCCGACCATATTACCCCAAGTCATGTACCGAAGATATATAAAAATTATGGTCACTAACACCATATCCTCTATACGCCACTTGGCGTGACGGAGCTCTCTACTTTACTTTACTATTCGATATTACATCACCAAAGCTATAAATTTAAATATTACATTAGTTGGATCTGAGCGCCTCTCCTGAGCGTATTTTAGAAAAATAATTTGAGTTATTGAGTTATTTGCGAGTCATCATCATTGCACTCCGAACATTTCTGTAGCTGCTCAGATCCCCTCCTCAGCAAGTCCCGCAGTGTCCAGCGACTGATGATTCCAGTTCTGTAGTTGGTTGATAAGTCTTGTTACACGCCAACTAAGATTTTCGTTTATGGCTGTGCCCACATTAACTTCCATCTCTTTCATTCGAAGGAGTGACGTGGACTCATGGTTATCGAAGTCCTGTGATCTTCCCAAATCTCGGAGGGCATTGATGATGTCCGCCGGATCCATTGGTTGTCCGTTCTCAACAACAGCGCAACTAGCCAACCTGCCCGCTTTTTCATTTTCCCGTACTCCCGCATGTCCTTGGACGTAGACAAAAGGTGACCTTACGTATTTCTGACTTCTGCAATGATTCTACCCATTGCATGCGTACAGAGCCCGCCTTTACTTTTATACTTATGCCATAAGCAAAACATCTGAAAAATAAGTTAGAGGAGCTAAGCTTGAGATGTTAGGAACATATTTTTTATCCCAACATTTGGACAAGCCTGCAGAGGCAGGCATACCATGATAGTTTTATTTCTTGTAATTTTTTCCTTGAATAGTCGCAACTCCTGCCATAAGAAATAAAGCAGAGCACGGTAGAGCAAATAGGAGAGTTTGTTGCACAGAGTCTCGTCAGGAAACTTGTTTGAACATTTTTTACTATTTTTACCTTTAAAGAAATTATAAAGGAAATATAGTTTTGGCTCTCGACACTTTTAATTAGCAGCTAAAGGTGTTTTTTTTTTAATTTTTAAATCCTGTAATGTGGAATTAAGATCTTCAAAAGTGTTTCATCTCAACCAAGAAAAGTATCTAAGTTTAGTTACGTTCAGAAGAAGTACTTTGTCTGGTGCATATAATTAAAGTTGACGTTACATTCGAGTGACAGTATCTAATAATAAATGTCAGAAAATTTACGGGAAAACAGTGACGTAATTGTTTACTTGCTTACGTATCTTTCACATAAGCAGCCTAGATTAGTCACTGGCGTCTCATTATGGAGTGATCACGGTTTACTTTGTAGTAACAATGTTACAACGAAGCTGCTTGTAACGTCTTAGTTGTAAAAGTTGTACTCAAAATTGTGAATCACTTCCTGGAAAATGAAACAAACAAGCCATTGCCGATGTAAACGTAAATTGAAAAATATTAATAAAATGCAGATAAATTAAGGAATCAAATTATTTATTATCTTGAAATAAAAAAAAAATACTTGCTTGAGAATATGTAAAAACAAAAGAAGAGGAAGAAAGAAATAATTTTACTATTACAATGAAATTAAAAAAAAAATTATTAACATATAATTGGTCATGGTGAATTGCTGCTCGGGGGAAAATCTAATTGCAGGAAATTTGAGAAATCAAAATGGCGCGAGGGAGATTTTGCAATAATTGAAACGGAAGCATGAAATATGAGAACTATAGTAGAACTAATAACACGGGATAATTACTAGAACAGAAGATTGGTCCAAAGTTCCAAAGTATTTATCAATAAGCATTTGTAGCCTCATTTTGTATTTTTGTGTGCAGAGTAAATATCATTCAATTATAGAGACAAAAAAAGAGAAAACAGGAAGCGATAGAAACGACGATATAAAGAAATGAATGGTAGAGGATTTCACAGTTCATATGCGGCAGAGAGAGAGGGGGAGGGAGAGAGGGAGAGAGAGAGGGAAGGAGAGGGAGGGAGAAGGAGAGAGAGGGAGAGAGATAGGGTGAGAGGGAGAGAGGGGGAGAGAGAGTGAGAGAGAGGGCGAGAGGGAAGGAGAGGGAGGGAGAAGGAGAGAGAGGGAGAGAGATAGGGTGAGAGGTAGAGAGAGTGAGAGAGGGGGGAGATTTAAAAAAAAATTATCTGAGAAAATTAGGTGAGAATAATTGTGTACAATGAAGGTATCTTCCAGGGAGCCGCGATAGCTCATTGGTTAGTGAACTGGACTAGAAAGGACAAGAGGTAGGGTTCGATCCCAATCGAATTTTTTTCTGGGGAAGTAAAGCGGCACGGGCGTAATACCGTCCACATTACCCCAAAAATCATGTGCCGAAGGTCTGTAAAATGTATGGTCACTAACACTATATTCCCTACACGCCACTTGGCGTGACGGGGTGTACTTTACTTTTTTTTTTTAAGGTGCTTTCCAACTAAAAAATAGGCAGATCTGTTTAGTTTAATTTAGTTCAGTCGACAGGGCATCTTTATTGTACATCGGACAAATCCACACAAGCTCTATATCATCCAAAGTATATCCCACTACGTGCAGCGACTATAACACCGGTATTGTGTTGACTGACAAGTCTTCTTTGACTTCCTGCGTAACACTCCTTTCTGGTATCTCCCACTTGAACATGTTGTTCGTGTAGTTTATTTATGCTGCTTATTCAGAGTCGTTTCAAATACTTGGGCACAATAATAACATCAGATGGGAGATGCACCACAGAAATAAAAAGCAGAATAGCTCAGGCCAAAATAGCATTTCAGAAAATGAAAAATATCGTATGCAGCAAATCTGTCAATAAAAATGAGAAAAAGAGTTCATCGGTGCTATATAGAACCAATTCTGACCTATGGAAGCGAATCATGGACAGTAGACAAACAAATGAAAAGAAGATTAGAGGCCACAGAGATGGGATTTCTCAGAAGAATGTTGAAAGTTCCCTGGACAGCTAATAAGACAAATGAGGAAGTTCTCAAAGAGGCCAACACAAAAAGGGAGCTCTTAAAAAAAACATCAGAAAGCAAGCAATGAACATTTTTCGGGCACATCATGAGAAGAGGAAAGCTGGAACACTTGGTTACAACTGGCAAAATAAAAGGAAAGAGAGATCACCGACGACAAAGAGAGAAAATACTGGATAGCTTGGTGTCATGGCATGGAAAACAGTCAACGACAGAACTGATACGATGCACTGTAGATAGAAGATTGTGGAGGGACATGATCGCCTACGCCAACCGGTATGGCACATGATGATTCAAAGTCAGTTTATCGTCCAGCGTCTAAGTTATTTTTCAAAATGTCATCTTGCTCAATACCTCCTATGTCCGCGTTTTCTGTCACCAAATGAAGTAGATTTATGTCGGACTAAACCTTCCCAGAGACTCCAACCACTTCCGTTGAGTACAGGAGGTTGAAATCTGCCAGAGATTACTCATTGCGTCACATAAAGAACACACATGTGTATAAAACTGTGTCTGAAGCCATGTGAATGCTTTGGTGACAGCCACACCTTCCATAGTCAAACTACTTGTCATCATCATCATCATCATCATCAAGTACTGGACCTGCTGGCATAGGTGATCATGTCTCCCCACAATTTTCGGTCTCGACAGTTATTTATCATTTCTGTTGTTGACCATCTGCCAAGCCATTCTCCCAAGCTGTCTGGTATTTTTTTCTCTTTTCTTTCCTCTATCTCTTCGTCCCTCAATTTTCCCTGTTGTTACAATATATTCTACTTATAGTCAAAGCGAAAGCACCACTATATACCTTTACCATGTTACCTCCAAACTGAGAACGTGTCCTGTACGTGTCGAATATAACCTCAAACCGAAGCTGTGCTTCTGTGATATATAAAATGTTGTATTGTCTACCTGTTAGTAAAGCTGCTATATAAAATGTTGTATTGTCTACCTGTTAGTAAAGCTGCTATATAAAATGTTGTATTGTCTACTTGATAGTAAAGCTGCTATATAAAATGTTGTATTGTCTACTTGTTAGTAAAGCTGCTATATAAAATGTTGTATTGTCTACTTGCTAGTGAAGCTGCTATATAAAATGTTGTATTGGCTACTTGTTAGTAAAGCTGCTATATAAAATGTTGTATTGGCTACTTGTTAGTGAAGTTGCT
Organism: Megaustenia siamemsis; assembly: GCA_032433765.1. NCBI lineage: Eukaryota > Metazoa > Mollusca > Gastropoda > Stylommatophora > Ariophantidae > Megaustenia > Megaustenia siamemsis. The sequence goes on from JAVIAB010000124.1 coordinate 57,626,689, forward strand.
ATATAAAATGTTGTATTGTCTACTTGCTAGTGAAGCTGCTACACATAATTTTATATTTTTTTGTCCACGTTTCTTGAAGATTTACAGCGGCCTCTCGCGATATTATATACTTGTGTCTATCTTCCTATTTTGATAAGATCGACTGATTGCACTTCATCTCCTATCCTTAGTAGATCAGATCACTAACCTGTCGCAGACCTACAACATTATATGTAATGACACATCCCTTGCCTTTATCATTTGGAAGAATCATCACTGATGTTAGAAATAAAAGACCAGATTAATTCAATATAATGTAATTGTTTGAACCGCTGTCTAAATAACACATCGCGAGGTTGAAGCAGCGATCTTTTCTCTGTGGGCTTATGGTCGTTGTTGTCACATATAAGACGCACGTCATAAGTTTACTCGTTATCTTATCTTTGCTTTTTTACTTAGTTTTAGCTCAAAATCTTGACAAATTTTTACCTATTTGTCTTTCTCCACACCCATCAGTCTGTCAATACTTTGGCCTACAGATTAAAACTGGACAGATCACTAACCTGTCATTGAACAAAAACTTTAAAGTGCCAGCTTGGATCTCTGGTCCTGATTTTTACATTAAAACGCCCAGGATTTCTCAAGCGATTACATGAACAAAGCTTCCTTAAGTTCCTTAATCCCTAAGCTTGATCATCTTCTCAGATTTCATGTGTGTCCTCGGCTTGTCAGTCTGGCGGCACAACTCCTCCAAATTGATTATATCCTGTGTCTTTGCAAAAACATGTCCATCTTCATATCGATTTCTTATATCAAAATAGACGGTTTTTCTTACGTTCCCTGTACACCATACGATTTAAAGATATATGTGGATGGAAAGGTCTTGATAACACAGCTCCGCTGTCATGAACCTACGGGCATATAGGAACGCAAAAGACAACGGATTTAAAGCAAAAATGAAACCTTCAAGGATATTTTTCTCGTTCAAAGAATTGACATGAAAGCTCACTTGGCAAACCCATAGGTTCTCAGTCGGTTTCAGCAGATAACAAAATGTGCGTACAATGATGGTTCCACTAGCTCGCTGGTTGGAGAAACAGCAGGTTTACACTTTACTTGTTTGATAATGTTCCAGACAGAAACAGCCTCAAGACTGCACTGTTAGCCGTCGGCCGCTGTGTTGATTTTAAACAGAAATTTACTGAGGACCTTTAACACGTCGTTCGAGTGCAAAGCCATCATTTCGCCCGTGTGCCCACCGATACCCTGATCTTATTCGAGGAAGAAAATAATAGAGCCACAGTCACTTGCCACGCATGTCTAAGGAGGTTGGGGTCAAAGTCCCATAACGGAGTTCGTTCCTTTAAGTTGAAGCCATCTTCAATGCTTTCGCTAGTGTGTGACGGACATGTTTTATTGCAAGAAACGCGCTGAAGAAGGAATCTGAGCAGTATGGAATTGTCTGTTATGCATTGTAGATGATCTGTCGACTACACTAAACAAAAGTATCATCCCTCTATGGACATGCCTGATATATTACGCAAGGGGAGTGATGTATTAAACGTCACCTAGCTAAGCCACATTTGGGAATTGGTGAGTGAGTGCAACAAGTGCCCTTCTTCGCTGTTATTACCTTCCTCAATTTGGAGCTAAATGCCACGACTATTTTTTTATCAGATTGGATTGACTTGAAAGCCTTAGATTAGAATTGAACCCGCGCACTTTCAAGCAGTTAAGATAATCGCAGAGCCACTCTTTAACGCTTTAACTTTAACTAGGACAATGAACGAGTTAATTAACGCTTTAACTTGAACTAGGACAGTGAACGAGTTCATTAACGCTTTAACTTGAACTAGGACAATGAACGAGTTATTTAACGCTTTAACTTGAACTAGGACAGTGAACGAGTTCATTAACGCTTTAACTTGAACTAGGACAGTGAACGAGAGTAGTATACAAGGGTCCATTTGATATTATTTGGCCCGTAAATTAACAAAGATATATAGTGTGGTGCGCAGCGCACCACATGTACATGAGAGACAGGGGGAGTTAACCATGCCATTTCGTGTCGGGATGTTGACCTCTAGGCCAGGTGACCCCGGAAGGGCGCTGTTTATGTCTGGTGTGTGCTGACTTTGGAGCGCTTGGTGTACTTGAGCGATAGTGATAGGTTAGTAGATTATACAACATCAATGAAAAACGATCAATATAAGACAGAAGACAAAGATATATTTTATTCTTTTATTATCTCAATAGGTGTATAACATACATTGATATTATATAACATTACAAAAATATTCAGTACAGTGAGTCAATATATAGTACATGGATAACATTTATTTACAGATTGGTAGTTGGGTGTCTGCTTAGCGTTGTGTCATAAATGAATCATAAGGGGTGAAACTGTTAGAGATTGCTGGTTAGGCTAAGCTGGTAGTGTAAAGAGTTAAATATCTAAAGGCGTAGTCGAGACGTTATCATCAGCTACCTTTCTTTTTATATAGAAATAGGAAAGAGCATTTCTTGTTTGACTGTAGGAAAATATGGAATTATTTAAGACTTTGAAACCTACATTTTTCCCACCCTTGGCCTTTTGCGTGGCGAGAACCTCTAAAAACATATCTTTATCTAATTTGTTGTGTTGCTTGCTTAACCCTTTACAACTGATTTTATCGTAATCCCCACTACAATGGTACGTCTTACTACATAAGCTAACAAGAGCTGTCCCTTCGTACTCTAGTTTAAAAAGCCCAGGCGTTCGTTTGGTGTACGCTTTAATACCCTTACAGTTTATACATTCTGTTTTGCTAGTATGTTCATCGCAGCAATGGGTGTATGGAGGTCGCCTAGTGTGTAATAAGGGCTGTATAGGGGTCGGCTAGTATGTCGTGATGGGTGTACGGAGGTCGTCTAGTGTGTCATATTGGGTGTATAGAGGGCGTTTAGTGTGTCATGATGGTTGTATAGGGGTCGTCTAGTGTGTCATGATGGTTGTATAGGGGTTGTCTTGTATGTCATGATGGTTGTATAGGGGTCGTCTAGTGTGCCGTGATGGGTGTACGGAGGTCGTCTAGTGTGTCATATTGGGTGTATAGAGGGCGTTTAGTGTGTCATGATAGTTGTATAGGGATCGTCTAGTGTGTCATGATGGTTGTATAGGGGTCGTCTAGTGTGCCGTGATGGGTCAATGGAGGTCGGCTAGTATGTCGTGATGGGTGTACGGAGGTCGTCTAGTGTGTCATATTGGGTGTATAGAGGGCGTTTAGTGTGTCATGTTGGTTGTATAGGGGTCGTCTAGTGTGTCATGATGGTTGTATAGGGGTCGTCTAGTGTGCCATGATGGGTACATGGAGGTCGGCTAGTATGTCGTGATGGGTGTACGGAGGTCGTCTAGTGGGGTATGATGGTTGTATGGAGGTCGTCTAGTGTGTCATATTGGGTGTATAGAGGGCGTTTAGTGTGTCATGATGGTTGTATAGGGGTCGTTTAGTGTATCGTGAGGGGTGTATGGAGGTCGTCTACTGTGTCGTGAGGGGTGTATGGAGGTCATCTGGTGTGGTATGTAGGGTGTATGGAGGTCATCTAGTGTGATATAAGGCTGTATGCCGGGCGTCTAGTGTGACATGAGGGCTGTATACCGGGCGCCTAGTGTGGTATGTGTGGTGTATGGCGGTTGTCTGGTATATCATACTTTAATCAACCAATAAGAAAAATGAAGGAACATTACATTCAACATTACTTATCTTAACTACTTTACATCAATACAGTTGAATAACGTGTTATCGTTAAGTCTTACCATACTTTAAGAGAAAACATTCAAACTTACAGCGTAAAATATAGTCTCAATCATCTACACCGAATATAACCTGTTATCGATAAGCCTTAACATACTTTAAGAGAAAACAAGCCAACTTACGGTGCAAAACTCCGCTAGTGTGAACAGTAACTTTCCTTGAATCAATCAAACTTATAACGCCGTCTAGTTTAAATATAACCTGGTAAGAAATGAATAAATTAGCCAATCAGCGAGTGACTATGCCATCATCGCTTGATATCGGGATTAACCAATCAGAGAAGAGTATTAACATAGGAGGCGGGGCGAAGAAATGGCTGACAGGTGGATTAACCAATCAGAAAAGCGCGTTAGCCCAAGCGTAGGTAGTGGCTGTCGGGTCAGCAGTGGGGGAAAAATGCGGGGTGGTGGGTTACTTGAACTCGTTTTGACCCCTGAGGCAATTCCAGAAGAGTTCTATGACCTCATTTTGACCGCTGAAGGCTTTAATACCAAGGTTTCCCACTTCAACGAACGACATACATCATTAAAGGTGATTACTTCAGCTCTTAGACTTTGGAGTTCCATATCTTTATCACTTCAACGAATGACAGACAACAGTAAAGATGATCATTTCAGGTAAGAAAACTTAGTTCCAAACCCTAAAATTTTGGTTCATACTCACAAAGTTGAACACAAACTCTACAAATTTAGGCCCAAAGTTGTAATTGTTAGACACGACAGTCGTAAATGTTATATGCAAAGTCCAAAAGTTTGTCAAAAAGATAACCTAAACTCAAAATAGTTAGACACAAAGCCCAACAATTTATATGCAAAGTCTAAAAAAGTTACTCTAAAAGACAACTAATGTAATACTTAACCCCAAAATTTCGTCACATAACCAAACAGTTGAACACGAACTCTACAAATTTAGTCCCAAAGTCGTAATTGTTAGACACGAAAGTCGTAAATGTTATATTCAAATCCAAAAGTTTGTTAAAAAGACAACCCAAACTCAAAATAGTTAGATGCAAAGCTCAAAAATGTATATGCAAAATCCAAAAAGTTACTCCAAAAGACAACTAATGTAACACTTAACCCCAAAATTTCGGCTCATATGCACAAAGTTGAACACGAACTCTACAAATTTAGTCCCAAAGTCGTAATTGTTAGACACGAAAGTCGTAAATGTTATATTCAAATCCAAAAGTTTGTCAAAAAGACAACCCAAACTCAGAATAGTTAGACACAAAACCCAACAATTTATAGGCAAAGTCCAAAAAGTTACTCCAAAAGACAACTAATGTAACACTTAACCCCAAAATTTCGTCTCATAACCAAACAGTTGAACTCAAAAGCCTAAAAATTTAGTCCCAAAGTCGTAATTGTTCGACACGAAAGTCGTAAATGTTATATGCAAAGTCCAAAAGTTTGTCAAAAAGACAACCTAAACTCAAAATAGTTAGACACGAAAGGTCAAAAAAATATATGCAAAGTCCAAAATGTTACGTCAAAAGACAACTAATGTAACACTTAACCCCAAAATTTCGTCGCGTAACCAAAAAGTTGAACTCAAAACCCTACAAAATTTAAACCCAAAGGCAAAATAGTTAGACACGAAAGACCAAATAGTTATATTCAAAGTCCAAAAGTTTGTCAAAAAGACAACCCAAACTCAAAAGTTTGTCAAAAAGACAACCCAAACTCAAAATAGTTAGACATGAAAGGTCAAAAAGGTATACTCAAAGTCCAAAATGTTACTTCAAAAGACAACTAATATAACAACAAGCCCCAAAACTTCGTCTCATAACCAAAAAGTTGAACTCAAAACCCTAAAAAGTGTCCACTTATCAACCAAAGTCTTTAATACAGCTGAGAAAACCCTAATAAATAATTACAATTTACTAAAAAGGTTGCCCTTGATGATAGTTGCGACTGTGTCTAAATCATTATTGAAAATATTCATAGAACTCTAGTAAAAACCAAACACACTAAAACACCACATTGAAAGAATGAACTTAAAGTTCACGCCCCTGTCACAACTCTGCTAAGAAAAGTACTGCAAAGCATGAAAGTTATGTCCCCTGCTATAACTCTACTAAACGAAAGTATTACCAAACACGTAGGTTACACTCCTACCATAACCCACTAAGAAAAACAAGATTTTGCTTAAAATACCACATTTATGATTGTTACGCCCCTTGTCCCTTTATGAGGGGACGCCCATGAAACTGTTAGAAATAGTAAATTTAACCTAGTGGCATACCCCAGATGTTATATTAGACACCCCCATAGCAAAAATTTACTTAAAACTCACTTTTATGGTGGTTACCCCCATACCCATTTTTGGCGGTTACGCCCATGAAACTGTTAAAAATAGTAAATTTAACATCTAGACATACCCCAAACTTTATATTAGGCATCCCCGTATCAAGAATTTACATAAAAACAACTTTTGAAATTACTACCCCTGTACCCATTTTTGGCGGTTACGCCCATGAAACTGTTAAAAATAGTAAATTTAACATATAGACATACCCCAAACTTCATTTTAGTCATCCCCGTTTCAAGAATTTACATAAAAACAACTTTTGAAATTACTACCCCTGTACCCATTTTTGGCGGTTACGCCCATGATATCGATAAAAAATTGAAATTTAACCTCTAGACATACCCCAAACTTTATATTAACCATCCCCATATCAAGAATTTACATAAAAACAAAGTTTGAAATTACTACCCCTGAACCCATTTTTGGCGGTTACGCCTATGAAACTGTTAAAAATAGTCAATTTAACATCTAGACATACCCCAAACTTTATATTAAGCATCTCCGTATCAAGAATTTACATAAAAACAACTTTTGAAATTACTACCCCTGTACCCATTTTTGGCGGTAACGCCCATGAAATCGATAAAAAATTGAAAGTTAACCTATTGGTATACCTCAAACATAATATTTGACACGCCCATGTATCAAATTTACCTGAAAAATCAATCAAAAATTAGTAGTATAGATCTAGTGATTGACCGGGAAGACTCTCATATAAGGAAAAACGGCACCAAAAAATGTGCCTCGATCTGCGGGTAGACTATTTATATAAGGATTTAGGTGCCTTCAAAGGCACTTTCCACGGTCCTATCACTAGATCTATACTACTAATTTTTGATTGATTTTTCAGGTAAATTTGATACATGGGCGTGTCAAATATTATGTTTGAGGTATACCAATAGGTTAACTTTCAATTTTTTATCGATTTCATGGGCGTTACCGCCAAAAATGGGTACAGGGGTAGTAATTTCAAAAGTTGTTTTTATGTAAATTCTTGATACGGAGATGCTTAATATAAAGTTTGGGGTATGTCTAGATGTTAAATTGACTATTTTTAACAGTTTCATAGGCGTAACCGCCAAAAATGGGTTCAGGGGTAGTAATTTCAAACTTTGTTTTTATGTAAATTCTTGATATGGGGATGGTTAATATAAAGTTTGGGGTATGTCTAGAGGTTAAATTTCAATTTTTTATCGATTTCATGGGCGTAACCGCCAAAAATGGGTACAGGGGTAGTAATTTCAAAAGTTGTTTTTATGTAAATTCTTGAAACGGGGATGACTAAAATGAAGTTTGGGGTATGTCTATATGTTAAATTTACTATTTTTAACAGTTTCATGGGCGTAACCGCCAAAAATGGGTACAGGGGTAGTAATTTCAAAAGTTGTTTTGATGTAAATTCTTGATACGGGGATGGTTAATATAAAGTTGGGGGTATGTCTGGATGTTAAATTGACTATTTTTAACAGTTTCATGGGCGTAACCGCCAAAAATGGGTACATGTGTAGAAATTTCAAAAGTTGTTTTTATGTAAATTCTTGATACAGGGATGATTAAAATGAAGTTTGGGGTATGTCTAGAGGTTAAATTTCAATTTTTTATCGATTTCATGGGCGTAACCGCCAAAAATGGGTACAGGGGTAGTAATTTCAAAAGTTGTTTTTATGTAAATTCTTGAAACGGGGATGACTAAAATGAAGTTTGGGGTATGTCTATATGTTAAATTTACTATTTTTAACAGTTTCATGGGCGTAACCGCCAAAAATGGGTACAGGGGTAGTAATTTCAAAAGTTGTTTTGATGTAAATTCTTGATACGGGGATGGTTAATATAAAGTTGGGGGTATGTCTGGATGTTAAATTGACTATTTTTAACAGTTTCATGGGCGTAACCGCCAAAAATGGGTACATGTGTAGAAATTTCAAAAGTTGTTTTTATGTAAATTCTTGATACAGGGATGATTAAAATGAAGTTTGGGGTATGTCTAGAGGTTAAATTTCAATTTTTTATCGATTTCATGGGCGTAACCGCCAAAAATGGGTACAGGGGTAGTAATTTCAAAAGTTGTTTTTATGTAAATTCTTGAAACGGGGATGACTAAAATGAAGTTTGGGGTATGTCTATATGTTAAATTTACTATTTTTAACAGTTTCATGGGCGTAACCGCCAAAAATGGGTATGGGGGTAACCACCATAAAAGTGAGTTTTAAGTAAATTTTTGCTATGGGGGTGTCTAATATAACATCTGGGGTATGCCACTAGGTTAAATTTACTATTTCTAACAGTTTCATGGGCGTCCCCTCATAAAGGGACAAGGGGCGTAACAATCATAAATGTGGTATTTTAAGCAAAATCTTGTTTTTCTCAGTGGGTTATGGTAGGAGTGTAACCTACGTGTTTGGTAATACTTTCGTTTAGTAGAGTTATAGCAGGGGACATAACTTTCATGCTTTGCAGTACTTTTCTTAGCAGAGTTGTGACAGGGGCGTGAACTTTAAGTTCATTCTTTCAATGTGGTGTTTTAGTGTGTTTGGTTTTTACTAGAGTTCTATGAATATTTTCAATAATGATTTAGACACAGTCGCAACTATCATCAAGGGCAACCTTTTTAGTAAATTGTAATTATTTATTAGGGTTTTCTCAGCTGTATTAAAGACTTTGGTTGATAAGTGGACACTTTTTAGGGTTTTGAGTTCAACTTTTTGGTTATGAGACGAAGTTTTGGGGCTTGTTGTTATATTAGTTGTCTTTTGAAGTAACATTTTGGACTTTGAGTATACCTTTTTGACCTTTCATGTCTAACTATTTTGAGTTTGGGTTGTCTTTTTGACAAACTTTTGAGTTTGGGTTGTCTTTTTGACAAACTTTTGGACTTTGAATATAACTATTTGGTCTTTCGTGTCTAACTATTTTGCCTTTGGGTTTAAATTTTGTAGGGTTTTGAGTTCAACTTTTTGATTACGCGACGAAATTTTGGGGTTAAGTGTTACATTAGTTGTCTTTTGACGTAACATTTTGGACTTTGCATATATTTTTTTGACCTTTCGTGTCTAACTATTTTGAGTTTAGGTTGTCTTTTTGACAAACTTTTGGACTTTGCATATAACATTTACGACTTTCGTGTCGAACAATTACGACTTTGGGACTAAATTTTTAGGCTTTTGAGTTCAACTGTTTGGTTATGAGACGAAATTTTGGGGTTAAGTGTTACATTAGTTGTCTTTTGGAGTAACTTTTTGGACTTTGCCTATAAATTGTTGGGTTTTGTGTCTAACTATTCTGAGTTTGGGTTGTCTTTTTGACAAACTTTTAGACTTTGTATATAATATTTACGACTTTTGTGTCGAACAATTACGACTTTGGGACTAAGTTTTTTAGGGTTTTGAGTTCAACTGTTTGGTTATGAGACGAAATTTTGGGGTTAAGTGTTACATTAGTTGTCTTTTGGAGTAACTTTTTGGACTTTGCCTATAAATTGTTGGGTTTTGTGTCTAACTATTTTGAGTTTGGGTTGTCTTTTTAACAAACTTTTGGATTTGAATATAACATTTACGACTTTCGTGTCTAACAATTACGACTTTGGGACTAAATTTGTAGAGTTCGTGTTCAACTTTGTGCATATGAGCCGAAATTTTGGGGTTAAGTGTTACATTAGTTGTCTTTTGGAGTAACTTTTTGGATTTTGCATATACATTTTTGAGCTTTGCATCTAACTATTTTGAGTTTGGGTTGTCTTTTTAACAAACTTTTGGATTTGAATATAACATTTACGACTTTCGTGTCTAACAATTACGACTTTGGGACTAAATTTGTAGAGTTCGTGTTCAACTGTTTGGTTGTGTGACGAAATTTTGGGGTTAAGTATTACATTAGTTGTCTTTTAGAGTAACTTTTTTAGACTTTGCATATAAATTGTTGGGCTTTGTGTCTAACTATTTTGAGTTTAGGTTATCTTTTTGACAAACTTTTGGACTTTGCATATAACATTTACGACTGTCGTGTCTAACAATTACAACTTTGGGCCTAAATTTGTAGAGTTTGTGTTCAACTTTGTGAGTATGAACCAAAATTTTAGGGTTTGGAACTAAGTTTTCTTACCTGAAATGATCATCTTTACTGTTGTCTGTCATTCGTTGAAGTGATAAAGATATGGAACTCCAAAGTCTAAGAGCTGAAGTAATCACCTTTAATGATGTATGTCGTTCGTTGAAGTGGGAAACCTTGGTATTAAAGCCTTCAGCGGTCAAAATGAGGTCATAGAACTCTTCTGGAATTGCCTCAGGGGTCAAAACGAGTTCAAGTAACCCACCACCCCGCATTTTTCCCCCACTGCTGACCCGACAGCCACTACCTACGCTTGGGCTAACGCGCTTTTCTGATTGGTTAATCCACCTGTCAGCCATTTCTTCGCCCCGCCTCCTATGTTAATACTCTTCTCTGATTGGTTAATCCCGATATCAAGCGATGATGGCATAGTCACTCGCTGATTGGCTAATTTATTCATTTCTTACCAGGTTATATTTAAACTAGACGGCGTTATAAGTTTGATTGATTCAAGGAAAGTTACTGTTCACACTAGCGGAGTTTTGCACCGTAAGTTGGCTTGTTTTCTCTTAAAGTATGTTAAGGCTTATCGATAACAGGTTATATTCGGTGTAGATGATTGAGACTATATTTTACGCTGTAAGTTTGAATGTTTTCTCTTAAAGTATGGTAAGACTTAACGATAACACGTTATTCAACTGTATTGATGTAAAGTAGTTAAGATAAGTAATGTTGAATGTAATGTTCCTTCATTTTTCTTATTGGTTGATTAAAGTATGATATACCAGGCAACCGCCATACACCACACATACCACACTAGGCGCCCGGTATACAGCCCTCATGTCACACTAGACGCCCGGCATACAGCCTTATATCACACTAGATGACCTCCATACACCCTACATACCACACCAGATGACCTCCATACACCCCTCACGACACAGTAGACGACCTCCATACACCCCTCACGATACACTAAACGACCCCTATACAACCATCATGACACACTAAACGCCCTCTATACACCCAATATGACACACTAGACGACCTCCATACAACCATCATACCCCACTAGACGACCTCCGTACACCCATCACGACATACTAGCCGACCTCCATGTACCCATCATGGCACACTAGACGACCCCTATACAACCATCATGACACACTAGACGACCCCTATACAACCAACATGACACACTAAACGCCCTCTATACACCCAATATGACACACTAGACGACCTCCGTACACCCATCACGACATACTAGCCGACCTCCATTGACCCATCACGGCACACTAGACGACCCCTATACAACCATCATGACACACTAGACGATCCCTATACAACCATCATGACACACTAAACGCCCTCTATACACCCAATATGACACACTAGACGACCTCCGTACACCCATCACGGCACACTAGACGACCCCTATACAACCATCATGACACACAAGACAACCCCTATACAACCATCATGACACACTAGACGACCCCTATACAACCATCATGACACACTAAACGCCCTCTATACACCCAATATGACACACTAGACGACCTCCGTACACCCATCACGACATACTAGCCGACCCCTATACAGCCCTTATTACACACTAGGCGACCTCCATACACCCATTGCTGCGATGAACATACTAGCAAAACAGAATGTATAAACTGTAAGGGTATTAAAGCGTACACCAAACGAACGCCTGGGCTTTTTAAACTAGAGTACGAAGGGACAGCTCTTGTTAGCTTATGTAGTAAGACGTACCATTGTAGTGGGGATTACGATAAAATCAGTTGTAAAGGGTTAAGCAAGCAACACAACAAATTAGATAAAGATATGTTTTTAGAGGTTCTCGCCACGCAAAAGGCCAAGGGTGGGAAAAATGTAGGTTTCAAAGTCTTAAATAATTCCATATTTTCCTACAGTCAAACAAGAAATGCTCTTTCCTATTTCTATATAAAAAGAAAGGTAGCTGATGATAACGTCTCGACTACGCCTTTAGATATTTAACTCTTTACACTACCAGCTTAGCCTAACCAGCAATCTCTAACAGTTTCACCCCTTATGATTCATTTATGACACAACGCTAAGCAGACACCCAACTACCTATCTGTAAATAAATGTTATCCATGTACTATATATTGACTCACTGTACTGAATATTTTTGTAATGTTATATAATATCAATGTATGTTATACACCTATTGAGATAATAAAAGAATAAAATATATCTTTGTCTTCTGTCTTATATTGATCGTTTTTCATTGATGTTGTATAATCTACTAACCTATCACTATCGCTCAAGTACACCAAGCGCTCCAAAGTCAGCACACACCAGACATAAACAGCGCCCTTCCGGGGTCACCTGGCCTAGAGGTCAACATCCCGACACGAAATGGCATGGTTAACTCCCCCTGTCTCTCATGTACATGTGGTGCGCTGCGCACCACACTATATATCTTTGTTAATTTACGGGCCAAATAATATCAAATGGACCCTTGTATACTACTAACGAGTTCATTAACGCTTTAAACATTAAGATATGGGAATTAAGTTAGAAACCTTCAGGTCAGTAATAAACGCACTAAATGCTCAACTATAAAGAACAGTGGTTATCAAAGTGGTTATCAGCTATCACCTCCAATAACTGATTACGTGGTAACAAGAAAGTGAGAAAATAAATAGTTATCGTTATGATAACATGGTTTGCTTACAACAGCAAATAAGCAAAGTCATTTAAATTTCAACATAACTAGAAGAGATAGCATAAAGAATGAAACCTTTAGAGAAAACGTTGGTATAATAACGTCAGCTTTTAGTTAAATTAAGAACACAGAGTCCAATCGTTCCAGTATCTGACACATATGAAACCTCATCAACGTGCTGCTGGCGGATTTTGCATGAAAACATCAGGCAATAGAGAAAAATGAAAACACAGAAAGTGATGGACATATGGAAACAAAGAGGTATTCAGTAAATTCGGTATGACAACCCCTAGTCCTGAACTAACGAATTCCAGAAAATGACACCCTACTCCGCTCAGCGACGACATAGAAGCGGTAGAAACAAGTTCCAAGTGACACAATTAGAAGCTAGAAGCTAAATTTAGCGTCGTTTTAATGGCGGACAATGAGAAGAGTCAATGGAAGTACGAAAATATTTGAACAAATAACATTTCGCTTATCATTTAAATTAATACTTTCATTTGGGAGCCGCGATAGCTCAGTGGTTAGTGAACTGGACTACAAAGGACAAGGGGTAGGGTTCGATCCCAACCGACGGCTTCTGGGTTCACCCAGCCTTTAATGGGTACCGGATTTATTTCTGGGAAAGTAAAGCGGCATGGGCGTAATACCGACCACATTACCCCAAAAATCATGTGCCGAAGGTCTGTAAAATTTATGGTCACTAACACCATATTCCCTATACGCCACTTGGCATGACGGGGGTACTTTACTTTTTTTACTTTCATTTATTTCTCCCCATTTTTTCCTTACTTTCTTTCTTGCAACACATAATTAATACAATATTACCCAAACTAGTGAATAGCTTCATACTTTCATAAAAGTAATATTGAACAATAATAATACAGATAATTTAAAGAGGTAAGTCGGGTGGTCATAGAAAAAAATGAAGTAAACATTACAAAAACGTATCAGATAATTATTATTACTAACAAAAAAAAAAGCAACGCAACACGGGACAATTAGTTCAGGACAAACATTTTACTACTTCATTCAGTAATGTGTACACAAATATCAAATATGACTATAGCAACTTTCAACGACTAATTTTTACGCTCAGTACATAAAGTGGATAAACAGTTCATACATTTTTCATTGAAACAAACGAAAAAAGAAATAAGAATACAAACATACGAGTATAGTTAAAACACAAATAACTCTAGAGGCAAAACAGGACCTCTACTAAGATGAAATGTGTTAGACGAATGACGAGAAATAGCTTATCTGAGAGATAAGATAGGAAATGAAGAACCGAGAAGAAAGCTAGGAAATATTTCCGCTATTGAATATATAAAGAAACAACAGTTAAAAAGGTTTAACCACGTGACAAGGCAGAACGATCAAAATATAAAACAACGAGCCTTCAATAAACGTTGGGAGAACACCAAACCCAAGGGCTGACCACAAAAAAAAGATGAATTGATAGAATACTAGAAGCACTAGGAAACATAAGAGCAGCAGAGGCGAACAGAAGTATAGGGAATATGGTGTTAGTGACCATAATTTTTACAGACCTTCGGCATATAATTTTTGGAGAAATGTGGGCTGTTTTACGTCCGTGCCGTTTACTTTCCCAGAAAAAATCTGGTACCCATTTAAAGCTGGACCTCCTCAATAAAAGCTTCTTTTACCAATGTCTTCAACTTTAACCTTTCAACTCTGTGATTTCCATGAACTCTAGCAAGAAAAGTTTGTAATGGTTTTGTTCTCTACATTCAATGCTCATTCCTGTCTTAATCATTCACTTGGAATCTATTCAAATACAGACTCTGAATCTCATAGAAAAAAATAGACAAACAATTTTATAACAATTTTAGTTATATCGTTACTGAAGAGACAATCATGGTGTTGCCTTCTATGTTTTCTTCGAGGAAAATACTTTGTTCTGACAAACACTTGTGAAACATGAAACATTATTATTAGCAATAATAGTAATACTAATAGCAATATGCAGCATAAAAATAACCGGGTCAAATCTGAAAATAGAACAAATATTTGGACACAATAATAACATTAGATGGAAGATACACAACGGCAATAAAAGCAGAATAGATCAGGATAACATAACTTATCAGAAAATGAAAAACCTCTTGTGCAACAAGTCTATGTGAATAGACGTGAGAACGAGAGTTCATCGGTGATATATAGAGCCAAATCTGACCCATGGAAGCGAATAATTGATCGAAACCAATGAAAAGACGTTTATAGGTGATGACGATTAAAAGACGATTAGAGAGAAGGGATTTCTCAGAAGAATGTTGAGAGTTCCCTGGACAACTAAAAGCACCAACGAGGAAATTCTCAAAGACGCCAGCACAAAAAGGAAGCTCATAAGAAACATCAGAAAGAAGCAATCATTTTTCAGAAACACCACGAGAAGAGGAAAATTGGAGAACTTGGTTATAACTGGCAAATGCTGGGAAACAGTGATCGCAGATGACAAAAAGAGAAGATGCTTGATAGATTGATGGCATGGAAAACAATCAACAACAGAATTGATACGATGCACGGTGGATAGAAATTTGTGGAAGGATATGATCGCCTATGCCAACCGGTATGGCACATGATGATGAATAGTAATACTAAACTAATAAAGAGTAAAATTGATCATGCCTTTCAAAGCATGTCGCAATATTCCAGGGAGAATGCATGTTCTCTGTTGATATTGCTAATGACGAATTGCTATGGATAGTCGATGGCCCCGGTATCACTGCAAACGAATTAAAATTCATTATTGCTCAACCGCCCGTGCCAGTGGAATCATTTGAATTAAAACTCATCTCATTGAAGGATCCAAACAAAGAAAGGCAGCTGCAGTTCTCATCATAGCAGCTACAGCACATACCAAAAGACATAAGACCAAGCGGCACGCAACTGAACTGTCCTTCGTCTTTGATATCATCATTCATCGTAAGCAATCGGAATATCGAAACACGATCCGGATAAAAAACACTGTGACGATGTACACAGAGCACTAACTCAGTAGCTCCAGCAGATAGCCGGACCTGAAGTATGAGGAAACTGCAACAGGAAACACTTTCAGATTGAGCCTCTACGGTTCCTGTCTCCTATCCGGTATATAGACCAGTATTCCAATTGACGAAGTGTATATGTATTAAGGGTTCCAAATGCGCCAGTTTTGTTCATAGACCTAACTGGTCGTCTCTATATGATCGACGTTGTATTCCAAATTGTTATGTTAATAGTAAAACATAAATAAATAACAACTATGCACACCGGTCTGTCTAGCTCAGGTGAAAGAGAAGCTGGTGGTAAGGGAAATGATAACCGTTGGTCCTAAAAAGATATTTCAAGTTTCAGTGTTATAGCCATACTCACTCATCAATCCATTCAGCCATTCACTCATCAACCTACCCGTTCACTCACTCACTCACTCACTCATTTACTTACACAGTTATACCCGTTTGATCACTGAAATACCAATGGATACAACCAACAATTTTGATCTCTCCTTGTCTTTCTGTCTATCCTTAGCAACTGCCTGAGTATGGACTACCCATCCATTCTAATACTATCTTTCCATCTCTTTATTTGCCTGTCTGTCATTCTTCCTCTCATTGTTTCCTATGGCATTTTTTTTAGCCAGATCTGATAAACTGGACACATAATCGAGCAACCTCTTTTTAATTTGTAATTTTCATAACAGTAGCAAGACGTTCATCGTGTTCTACCGCTGCTCATTGAATAAAGCTTCAGATATCATTGCTGATGATGCGTTCTGAGAATATGTCTAAAGCATTTGCATAGCTCGAGATGCAGCCTTATACACTTGTGTGTTTTCTCAGTAACTCAATGAATGAATATTATCAGAAAGATCGTAACTCGCTGGGCTCGACGGCAGTGGTTAGAGTCTCTGGGGAGGTTTATTCTAACGAGTGTCTGCTTTATTTTCGTGTCAGAATATACGCGGGTGTAAGAAGTAATGAACGCACTAACAGACTTGCCAGTTAGGCTGATGTTGAATGTGGAAGGACAATGGACAAAAGTGACATTCTGAATGCCCTCAGGGACGCTTGACCAAAAAAAAAAAACGAACAAAAAATTGCCTTGTCTCCGGAGACATGAACAGGAATCCTTCCTTCCTTCCTTTATTTCTTCCTTCCTTCTTCCCTTCCTCCTTCTGTCATATCTTATCCTCCCCTCCTCTCCCTCTCTTATATCTTCATTCTTTTCTTTGAACGATCCATCCTTCCTTTCTTTTTTTCTTTCCCTCCTTCGTTCTTTCATTCCATATTATCTCCATCACTTCTCACCTTTCCTCTTTCCTTCCTTCCTTCATTCCTTTCTGATCTTTGTCTTTGCTATCCCAGAACCCCCATGGTCGTTGCACCAACATTAATTGTTGCAATTTGATCCACGTCTCCCTGTTTAGCACAGCTCGTTACGATTTCGACGAGGTCAAGACCAGTCACTTCGCTAATATTCTCTCTCTACCCTACCTTCTGTCTCCCTTGTTGACTTCGCACATTCACCGTTCCATTCAAGGTGCTTTTGTAAGGTCGCGCAAGTGGGAATTATGGCCATACCTCCTCGTTTATTATATATGGCCAGGTGTCCTTCCTTTTCATTATTTGTTACCTTTTTAACTTATGGCAGAAGATATTTTGTAGAAACAGCAGATAGTGTTTTATTGTGTTTTTCCAGGACGCAAAACGGCAACTACATATTGTGTCATAATGCTATTTCTCACTTTAATATTAAAAAAATAATCTGAGTTATTATAAGCATCAGCGTTGATTACTCGTTTGGAATCTCCTGAATGTTGTGCATATGTTAATCTCTAGATCACCCGCTCCATGTTTTATACTGAAATATATTTTGAGTTTCTAGGAAAATTAACACATACGGTATGCTGGTTAGCGTTACAATTAGTTAATTTTGATAAACGATGCAAACAGATATTATTTCTTGATTTTGTTATTATCAATTTATTGATTGTCGATATAAAAAGTGATTGATTTACAACATACCAATTACTTGATAATAGCATACAAATCTCTTAGATAATAAACCAAGCAAGGTAGGGAGTTAAAACACTTTGCTGGGTCACTTAATTCTGAATACTTTCTGTTGCATTCACGACATCTTGTTTTACTAAAAGTCGACTGATTTCAATTATAGTTTTCTTCTTTGTGTGTAATACATGGGATTCCATACGCCAGATTATGTTTTCATGTGGTAATGCAAGAGAAGATACATTATGGGATGCACTTGCCATAGAATGTTCCACAACAGAACAGGTCAATGTTAAATGAGCAGGGGTTAAAGACGTGTAGGATAGACATGCCCAGGCGAAAACAATATGATTGACCATAGGATGAGAGCAGTTAGAAATAATAGGTTCATATATAACGACATCAGGTGGGCTTCAACAAGTGGTCGGTATATAAAAAAAATCCTCAGTGATTACCCCGAGAGCTTCCAAAAAATGTATAACTCTCTCCTGGAAATCTTCCTCCTGAATGCAGGAGAATATATATATGTGCGTGTGTGTGTTAAAAAATAAAAAGCTTTTATGTATTATATCATGTGCCGAAGGTCTGTAAAATTTATGGTAACTAACACCATATTCGAGCCGCGATAGTTCAGTGGTTAGTGAATTGGACTACAAAGGACAAGAGGTAGGGTTCGATCCCAACCGACGGCTTCCAGGTTCACCCAGCCTTTAATGAGTACGGGATTTTTTCTGGGAAAGTAAAGCAGCACGGGCGTAATACCGACCACATTAGCCCAAAAATTATGTGCTGAAGGTCTGTAAAATTTATGGTCACTAACACCATCTTCCCTATACGCCACTTGGCGTGACGGGGGTACTTTACTTTTTTTTTTTTTACACCATATTCCCTATACGTCACTTGGCGTGACGGGGGTACTTTACTTACTTTATTTTTATGTATTATGGTATTATTATACACGTCATAAGTTTTGTCTTATATTGATAACGAGCATGAAAGAAACAGAAACGTGAATTGTAAGAATGCCTGAATTACTTAGCAAATAGAATATGAAAAGGAACGCCATCTACTACACAATGAACTCAGCATGAGAACGAAAGATCTGGTTGTATTATTCTGTAACTTGATTGAGGATATAATAGAAATGAGCCTGGTCAATAGGAGATGATCTTATAATAACTTTCTAGCTATGATAAATTACTGTTAGAATTACTGCAAATAAAGGGGAGAGAGGAACAGCCCTGATCTGATTTGTAACCAGTAACATAGTAGAATCTGCTGGTGTCAAGTGGAAACTGGAATGACCAGAAGATACACAAGTTGAAATCAGATTATAACCTGCGTGGAACCAATCATGAACTATAGTCAGAGACAACAGACACAATAAGTTATTGTATCCGGGGAGATGTTCTTGGGATTCCACAGACCACAATAGAGCGCTGAGGCCGACGTAGATCAATGTATGATGGAGTGACAATATGAAATTAGATCCTCAACCACATGTGTCAATTATTGAGGCCGCCTCTAGAAGAGCTAGAAGGTTGGATTTCTCTTAATACCTGAAATGAGAGGAAGTGAAGCGGAGAAGGAGAGAAGGAGAATATCAACATATATTTAAAAAAAGAAGAGATAACATTCATTAATCTAATGGGAAAATGGAAAATTCAGTTACAACCAGTAAACAAGGGGAACATCAGTTTTTGGCTTTCCTTTCATGAATCGATATCATTTGTCCATTTTAGTTAGTTCAAGAGATAATTCTTTTCTTTTTATTCATTATTAATTGTACAACAAAAGCTCAATTTATGAGTGCTGTATACTTTCATTATTATTTCAAGAACAGATTTATTTGGTCGCTTGTTAAAATTTACCTATGGCGTTGGTTGAGAGTACATTATTACAATAGAAAATAGAAAGAATCCCATTACTCTCTTTGGCTAATATGGAATATGATATCAGTGACCATACCATTATTTTGTTGTAAATAATTCGTACGTTTATAGGTAACCTGGTCAGCATTATGTCGGTGCCATGTTCATCTTTAAGAGAGATTCAGTACCCAATTAAAACTAAGTGATTATCTATGCTATCTGTCAGTATATGTCAGTATTAAACTTCTTGTCCTCAGTAGATGAGTTCATTATTTACCACTCTACCACGATACTCTGCCAATAAAATAATTATAATAATTAGTGAAATTGACTCTCTTTATAGTTTTTTCGTGTTGAGCAATTTTTTTATTTCCTGAAAGACGTCGCTGTCTTACCGTCAGTTTTTGTTTTATAATTTAAGAGGAAATCGGTGAAACAGCAAAAGTATGATGCTAGAAAATTGCTGGGCTGTTTCTCAGTTTGAAAAAAATGTTAAATTGACAGAGTTGTTTGAAGCAGCTTAATTTGGCGAGTGATTTTTGGAACGGTATCTCATGTGAATTATACAGAAACTTCAGACCGGAAATCTGGTCCAAAGAAAAACAACTGACCGACAAATTGTTGGACATTTAGGGAACCACGTGCTGGCGGCTCTGTTCTTTATACAATCCATCTTCTTGTACAATCCATCTTCTTGTACAATCCACCTTCTTGGGTAATCTTCTGAGAATAGGAAACGTAAAACATTTTTAAAAAAAAATGAATGGAAAAATGAAAATGCAGTGGAAGAAAAAGTAGAAGAAAAAGATCGATAATGATGAATATTTTTTTTTTTAATTGAAAACTGAATTGCAAAATAATCTGGTTGAATAGACAAATAACTGATAAACTGAAACAAGACCAAATTGTTAAAACAAAATGGTAGTTCTCATCACATTTTTAAAATGCTAATTATGATCTAATAACCTAAAAAGACATAACCTATAGTTGAATGGATTGTGCCTCGCCAGGAAGACGAAGACCCCAACAGCTAGATGACCTAGATAAAAACATGGTTAGATTAAGCGACAACCAACTACTGAAGGGAGGTCAAAAAGTAATGCACACCAATTTTTTTCTCGGAAACTATTCGGGCAAAATGTGTGAAATTTTCACAGATTGTAGCTGAACATCCCCTTTACACTACCTATTTTTCAACATAAATCCGTCCAAGCGTATTGCCTTACACCAACGCGAAACTAGGTCATGAATGCCTCGTTTGTACCAAGTACTGCTCGCGTAGCCATTTTTTAACTGCACGGATCACATCCTCATCATTGTCAAAGTGTTTCCCACGCAGGAATTTTTTGAGTGGTCCAAACAGATGGAAATCTGAGGGAGCCAGATCAGGGCTGTAAGGAGGATGGGGCAGTACAGTCCAACCAAATTTGTTGATTGCTTCCCGTGTTACCATACTTGTGTGAGGGCGTGCATTGTCATGTTGAAGCAACAAATCTGCAGATGGCTTATTAGGCCGAACTCTGTGGAACCGATTTTTGAGTTTTGTCAGTGTATTGATGTAAGCTGTCGAGTTGATTGTCGACTGTAAGCTGCAATGCCAATTGCTGACTAGTGATACGCCTATCCTTACGAATAATGGCATCAGCCCGGTTTAACATGTCTGTGCTGGTAGCCGAGGCAACACGTCCAGAACGCGGTAAATCATGCAGCTCCACTCGTACACTTTCTGCAGCTTTAATTCTCTGAACCCAACGACTAACTGTGCTCCTATCGACTGCAGAACATTTGTACACTGCACACAGTCGTTTATGAATGTTTGCCACAGTTTCTTTTTCCGCAACCAGAAATTCTATGACAATTCGCTGTTTGTAACGGACATTGTTGACAAGCTCCATTTTAACGGCTCATAGATTGCGTAATATTTTTCAGAATGCTGTGCAATTTGGTGCACATAATTGGAACATGTCATATTCCAAGTGTGCAAAATTTCATATTCCTATCTTTATTATTAGCCGAGAAAAAAATTGGTGTGCATTACTTTTTGACCTCCCTATATTTACTTAGCTGCCGTTGATTAGTGGATCTATAGGGATATAAAGCCTGTTAATTGGCAGATCTTTAAAGGTGTTAAAAATGCTCTGGTTACTAGTGATTTTCAGGAGTTAACTCCCTTTGGTTAGATATTTTCAGAAATTGAACCTCCGCTGAGATTAGTAGATCTTTTCAAAAGTTGAACTCATGATGGTTAGTAGATCTTTCAAAGTCTTAACTCCCACAGTTTTAAGGATCTTTCCAGAAGATGGATATAATTTGATTAGATCTTTCCAGAAAGTACATTTACATTGGATAGATCTTTCCATAAGATGAATATCAGTTGGTTAGATCATTTCAGAAGTGATACTTCCGTTGGCTAGTAGACATAACAAACTGTGAAACTTACTAGACTAACGGCCAAGCCATATGGCAAAGAGACGATCACGCATTTACCAGATGAAGTAGTCGGTTATATTTTGGCATTTTAAATAATCACAGTATTGTTTTAATCCAATCTACCATATATAGTTCAATATAATGTCTTTTCTAGAACAATCCCTGATCATATCGTATATTTTACCTCAACTTTGAATGAATCTTTCATAAACTATCCTTACGACACATAGTACCATTGCTGGTGTGTGTCGGGGGACAACGATAGAACCCGACGGATAAAGGCCGCTTGGTCAAGCAGTCGGCACGACGTGTGAGACTCAGGATTTTTATTTCACCCCCCCCCCTCCCCCGATAGAAAAAATCCTTTCTGTCTACCGCGGGCATCGAACACCGTACGCCGACTTTGCAGCCAGCGGAACAGTGGTTTTAGCCGCACGGCCACGCGCACCTCTTCATGAATCTTTCATGAATTCATGAAAATGAAGGTTTAAACTTTAACGTAAAACGTCGACATCGAATAGTTTTGCTACTTTAGTACTAGAAATAAAAATGATTACCTCTTCCACAATAAATGGTTTGGGGAGCACAAGCGTCAATAACAGGGTCGGCGCACCATCAGCTGATCAAGAACTACAAGTTCTACCTCATTGTAGTCTCCCCCCGGTGACTGCGTCAAAACTTGCTGGCTAACAGAAACTAAGATCGCCGTGTTCCATGTCGCCGATATAGAGGACCCAGTATTGCAGTACCTCCGAGCTGGACTAGTAGTTTCCAAGCATAGCCTGTGAAAGACGACCTCCAACTTCTCCAGTTAGAGTCTGGAATATCAAGAAAGTCATTACGACCCGCTACATTAATGAGTAAACGGGCAACCTGCTCGCATCAACTCATGGCATTACGCCAACAACAGCAATAAATATCCATTAAAAACATTTATTTGTGCTGCAGTTATAACTAAATTAATCTTGATTGAATAAATATAGACACATTACGTAAAACATATTATTCCAAAAATCATGTGCCGAAGGTCTATATAGATTATATCACTAACACCATATCCCTATACGCCACTTAACGTGACGGGGTACTTTACTTTTACTTTGCTTACATTAAGTAAAAAAAAATGTCGTCTGTTATGTTATTGCTTAACCAATATCACAAGTCACTAGTTTGTAGATTTTTTTTAGGAATTTGTTCCCGTGGGATAAGTAGATTTTTTCATCCAGTTTTTTAGTAGATATTCCCAGCTGTCAAACTTAACGTTTGCTTTTAGATTTTCCAGAAGTCAAACGTCCGTTTGTTAGTAGATCTTCCAGAAGTCAAACGTCCGTTTGTTAGTAGATCTTTCAGAAGTCAAACGTCCGTTTGTTAGTAGATCTTCCAGAAGTCAAACGTCCGTTTGTTAGTAGATCTTTCAGAAGTCAAACGTCCGTTTGTTAGTAGATCTTTCAGAAGTCAAACGTCCGTTTGTTAGTAGAACTTTCAGAAGTCAAACGTCCGTTTGTTAGTAGAACTTTCAGAAGTCAAACGTCCGTTTGTTAGTAGATCTTCCAGAAGTCAAACGTCCGTTTGTTAGAACTTTCTGAAGTCAAACTCCTGCTGTTATGGCTTAAAGGCTCACTAGGATACCAAAACTTTCAAATACAAGCTAACATTTATTAACTTACGAGTATATACAATACGTTAGCTTTATTAAACCGAACAATATAACATTGATTTCATCCAATGTACTTTGTGTAGTAGTTTGAACTATCAGTTTTCCCCACTCAATCATTTTTTTAAACTTGCAAGACTAAAAATAAAACGTGTAATACTTTTTGTTGGTGACGATTCATTGCTAACTTGTTTCCTTCTTTGTTTCTTAAAATTTGATTATGGAAGGCCCCGGTATTACTGCAAACGAATTAAAATTCATAATTGCTCAACCGCCCGTGCCAGCGTAATCATCTGAATATCTCATCTCCAAAAATAAAGAAAGGTAACTGTAGTCCACATCGTAGCAGTCTCAGCACACGCCAAAAGACATAAGGCGAAACCGCGCAGAAAGTGAACACAGCCAACTGTTCCCTGTCATACGATATCATCATTCATCGTAAACAATTGGAATATCGAAACATAATCAAAACGGATGAGACACGCAGCTCACGGTATGCACAGAACACTTAGCTCAATAGCTCCTGCAACAGCCGGACTTGGAATATGAGGAAACTGCAACAAGGAACACTTTTCATGCATAGCCTTCAATCGTTCCCGCCGCCTATTCACCAAATACCGGTAATTCTTATTATTCTTAAAAATCTCATATAAAGGGATTCCATGGATGATAACATTATTGCCGTTTTGAGAGTGAGTCGGGTGTGCGTTTCTTAAACATCTCTTCGACATAGATTTTAGATGAGCACAACCCAGGCTCTCATTGTGGATGGCTTGATGAAAGAAGTTCTGGCTGTTTTTAATTCAGTCATGTCAACAAGACATGTGTTTCACATTCTAGAGTGAGGTCCTCTTCCCACTAACGGCTTAGCTCGCTCGTCCTAGAAAACAACTGACACAAACACAAGAAAGTACTCTATTTTAGACACTGGTAAAAATACACACAAGCACACATATACACATGTACACAAAATAACCAACACGAAGAAAACGTTTTAAAATTAGTGTTCTTAAAAAACACATAACAGAAAACACAAGCAAATGTATGAAGTGGCTTTTACAAATCTACACGTAAAACAGAGAATTATAGGCCTTCAAACTGTAGTTTCATTCACCCAGGATTCGGCCTCCAAACTTTTTTTTTCATGTCGAGGCCCGGGCTTTGAATATTTTTGTTTTTGTTTTGTGACTTTCCTTCATTCATAAAATTAGGAAAATCATTCCTGTGAAATCTGGCAATAGCTTCGTAAATATGATCTCTAATTTAAAGTCCCAGACTTTATTAATTTAGGACTTAACCAATATCCTTGACCAGGATCAAGCTTGTACACAGTGTCTCTGTTGTGTCAAAGGCTGTTAATTATAGTTCTTCAGGATACACTGGAGCATTCGGGGAATAAAAAGGAGTAGAAGTATTACCAACATACTCTACACAGACCCAACATAATTGAGATTAGTGTGTATAAATAGGGTAAAGGAAACCCCAGAAGCCAAACCGTAGATAACTTCCGAATTGGAAAGACTTGAAGAAATGTGATCACATAAAGGGACAAAGGGTAAAAAAAAAAGATGAAGAAATGTGTTCTCATAAGGAAAGTAAAGGTAAAAATAGTTGAAGAAATTTGTTCCCATAAGGAATATAATGGTAACAGGAGATGAAGAAATGTGTTCCCATAAGGTAAATAAAGGTAACACGAGATGAAGAAATGTGTTCCCATAAAGGTAAATAAGGTAAAAATAGTTGAAGAAATGTGTTCCCATAAGGAAAATAATGGTAACAAGAAATAAAGATTTGTGTTACCATAAGGTAAATAAAGGTAACAAGAGATGAAGAAATGTGTTCTTAAAAGGTAAATAATGGTAACAAGAGATAAAGAAATGTGTTCTCATAAGGTAAATAAAGGTAACAAGAGATGAAGAAATGTGTTCTCATAAGGTAAATAAAGGTAAAAATAGTTGAAGAAATGTGTTCCCATAAGGAAAATAAAGGTAAAAATAGTTGAAGAAATGTGTTCCCATAAGGAAAATAAAGGTAAAAATAGTTGAAGAAATGTGTTCTCATAAGGAAAATAAAGGTAACAAGAGATAAAGAATTGTGTTCTCATAAGGAAAATAAAGGTAAAAATAGTTGAAGAAATGTGTTCCCATCAATAAAGGTAACAAGAGATGAAGAAATGTGTTCCCATAAGGAAAATAAAGGTAAAAATAGTTGAAGAAATGTGTTCCCATTAGGAAAAAGAAAGGTACAAAAAAAAATCAGATCTAACACGTCGACTGTGTCAAAAGGTACAAAATAGTCGAACAAATGTCGAAACTGAAAAAGGTAGTTTCAAGCAAAAGCTTGCAAATGTCAGTAAACAAACTTCTAACGATAGAATCAATACATTTTTGTCACAAAATGAGACTTCCATTTTTATAAGATAGAATTATTTATATAAGAAAACAAGCTCCAGATAAATTAATTATTTTCAGAGATAAAAAAAAACAACAAAACATTGTTTAGTTTTTACGATGCTGTCATTTAAGATGTAAAATTCCTTTTTGCTGTTCTTTCAGCACACAATCCGTAGCATGCAATTACCAAAGAGGATAGTCCAGGTTGAGGTTATTGCTATTTCACAAAAACTTAACATAAAATCATGACTATTTTTGCTTCTCGTTACAGCAATTGTTTCCGCGTTTGCGCAATAAGGGATTTATCGAAATATTCACACTTAAAGTAAACAGAGATGTTTAAAAAAGCAGATGAAATATTAAAAAAATGTACAGAACAAAAGATCACCATAAATTAAATCCTCTTATATTTATTATGAACTTTATGGTTGACTGTAATTCTTATCTTATTATGTGCGTCTCTCATCCGGGTACCAAGATGGTTTTTGTTTTTGTATTGCTTATCTCGCGAATCAATAGTTCAATAGATTACTTATTACCCTGTGATTGCAACGTAGCGTTTATTTTTCTTCTTTCCACAATAAAGTTTGCAGGGAAGACCTTTGTGTGTTAAGGGGCCTCGGTTGCCAAGTTTGGAAACCACCCGACTGGACTACCGACGTTCAGACAACCCGTGTTCGATTCCCGCTGGGAGTAGTGTAAATTGTACTCGTGGTTGGAAAAAAAAATACCTCCACGGTCGACCCAGCCGTTGGCAAAATGGGTACCAGGGTATTACCCTGGGAAGGTGAGGAATGTTGCCTCGCATCTGAGTTTTGATGCTTGAGGCGACACTATACAGAAATTTCCGAACATTTCTGGATAGGCGGCCGAGCACATATTGGTGTAGACTCGCGTGCTAAGACGCCAGTTCAAGTCTCGTACTTTACCTTACCTTACCTTACTTGACCTTACCTTACCTTACTTGACCTTACCTTACCTTACTTAACCTTACCTTACCTTACTTGACCTTACCTTACCTTACTTGACCTTACCTTACCTTACCTTACTTGACCTTACCTTACCTTTACCTTTGTGTCGTCCAATTATTACGTTAAGCTTTAACCGTACCATTTGTTTTCCTCTATTTTTCTCTATATATATTTGCCATTTCTCCTTAATAAGCTTTACTGCAGCTTCGCATTTTTATGAGTTTCTTTACTTTGACCTTACTTTTATACACATATAACGTCACATCATTTCTATCTATAGTCCTGAATAGATCGCATGAAATATTTTTTGTTTTAAGTTCCATTACTTGGTCCAAAAATATACAGGTAAATGTTAACATGTTTGTACGGTACAACCGTGACACTTTACTGGTGAAACAAAACAGCTAGAGACAGCATCAACTTGTCGTGCTGGAATATTTTCTAAACTTTGGTTTTATTTTTGGCGTCAAGTTCATTTATCAAAAGAAATTATTTTGTCGTTGTTGAAGAATCTCTCTGTCTTTCAATGTACCTGGCTCTATGAATTAGTAATATCTACACACAAATTTATGACATTTATTGTATCTGTTCATTTATGTTTCTAGATTCGTAGTTTTGTTTTTGTCTGAGTGGAATGTGCCTGACTTTGATTTAACTGTATATTGAGTTTAATTATAAGCGACTGACGACTCCAGTTCTGTGTTGGTTGATAAGTCTTCTTACATGACCACTAAGTTTCTCATTTCTGGCTGTGCCCATCTTAACTCCCATTTCCATCATCCGAAGAAGTGACGTGGATCTGTGTTTGTCGAAGTCCTGTGCTCTTCCCACATCACGGAGGGCATTGATGATGTCCGCACGATATAAGTTCTAAATACAAAGATTTAACCCAAAAGGTTAATACCATTTTCATCATCATTATGTGCCAAACTGGTTGGCGTAGGTGATCATGTCTTTCCACAATCTTTTATCTACAGTGCATCGTATTCCAACTTTCTTCCTTTTCATCATGTTGTGCCGTACAATGTTGATTGTTTCTTTCTGATTTTTTTTAGGAGCTCCCTTTTTGTGTTGGCCTCTTTGAGAATTTTCTCATTGGTCTCTTTAGCTGTCCAGGGAACTTTCAACATTTTTCTGAGAAATCCCATCTCTGTGGCCTCTAATCGTCTTTTCATTTGTTTGTTTACTGTTCATGATTCACTTTCATAGGTCAGAATTGGTTCTATATAGCACCGTGGAACTCTCTTTCTCACTTCTATTGACATAGATTTGTTGCAAATACCATTTTCTAGGACCAAAAATAAAGTATCGTCAAGAAAACATACCCCTCAAGAAGTAGGGACTTTTCTGTTCAACCCTCTCCCTGACAGATCACATAATGATATAAATTCCACGGACGAACATGATTCCAATAGCTGCAGAACATATTTAAACCTGAAATGCTACAACTGATTTCCAGAGTTTCTTATGGATCAGAGTTGATTTGTGATTCACCACAGAAAGTGTGAGCTGAGGGAGACTTTACATAGAATGACTCAATGGAAAACAACATATACAACAGAGATAGTCAGAAGCGCTGAACTTCACTAGGCAGCCGCGGTAGTTCAGTGGTTAGTGAACTGGACTACACAGGAAAAGAAGTCAGATTCGATCCTGAGCGACGGCTTCATCCAGCCTTAAATGGGTAACGTTTTATTTTAGAAAGTAAAGCGGCGTGGGCGTAATACCGACCACATTACCCCAAAAATCATGTGTTGAAGGTCTATCAAAATTATGGTCACTAACACCATATTCCCTATACACCACTTGGCGTAACGGGGGGGGGGGGGGGGGGCTCGTTACTTTTACTTTTTTTTTTTTTAACTGAACTTCACTCCCTCAGTTTGAAATAGTAACTGTAGAAAGCCATTGTCACCTGCCACTCATGTCTTAAGAGGCGGCTAAGGAGGCTGGGGTCAAGGTCTTCGTCGATGTTACTCGAGTCGTGTATAAGAGCTACAATTATCTCTAGAGTGTGACAAGCATGTTTGATATTTGGAAACGTGCTGAGGTGAAGGTCAGAGCACTATAGAGATGTCTGTTCGACAATCAAGATGATCTGTCGACTAAACTAAGATTCAAATATTAACTATCAAACCAGCAACTGCTAATTTGCTCTTCGAGCTGTCATCAAGCAACTTCCTAACAGATGTAAAAACAGATGTAAAAACAGATGTAAAAACATAAATGTAAAAACAGATGCAGTTCTATAAACTCTAATTTCTCCACTTGTCGCTCAATTGCGCCTCCGGAAATATCTGTGACAGAATTAAACTAATATCATAATAGACATCGAATTTAGGTCATTTAGAAAATAAAAGAACAATCAAAGAGAAAACTGATCAACTTTGAAAGTTTGGGAGTATCAAGCAACACACGGAGGTCTATTTAAGAGATGGTACACACAGTTAAATTAAATTGAAATAAACAAAAGAATAGGTATGACAAAAAGTAATTTTAATACCATGAAAAATATACTAACAACAAAACAAATATCAGCAGGGCTGAAACTAAGAATGGCAAAAATGTTACATCTTCTCAATATTCCTGTATGGTGCAGAAACATGGACATTAGACAAGAAAACAGAACAGAAAATTGAATGTGGATTTACAGAAGAATAGGTAGAATTGGATGGAAAGAAAAGATAACAAGCGATGAAGTTTTAAAACAACTGAAAATAAAAAGAGAACTACTAAATACAATTAAGACAAGACAAATGAAATTTTTGGGCATATTAAAAGACACAACAGCCTACTAAAAGTAATATTGGAAGGAAAAATACAAGGTAAAAGAGGCAGAGGCAGACCAAGACTAACATGGACGAGTAACATCAAAAGATGGGCAAGTCAATCTATTACAGCCTGCACCATCAAAGCAAGATACAGAGTAGAATGGCGATCCATGGTAGCCAACCTTCGTTGCGGAGACGGCACTCGATGATGATGACACACAGTTAAGAAAAATTTAAGGAGGAATAGAAATATGTTTCAGCTAAACTGTCATAGACAGGATACCATCAACAATCTTCTCTGGAAAAGTAAAACAAAATGCTTATGACTGAGATCCTGTACTATAGACTTAAGAAACGCAAGTTTTAACAATTCAGACTTCTAGATAATTATTTTAACCCTTACGGTTAAGCTCTCGAAGAGCAAAACAATTTAGCTAGACCATAAAGCTACATAATTCAGTTGGAAGCAACATCTGGCATATTGAAACGGCTCTGAGGGAGAAGATCTGCAACTCATTTGAGAAAGTCTAGACAGGCGTGAAGAAATGTTACTGAAGTGCATTTTCAGGAATGTTACTGAAATCTGCGTTGTCAGAAATGTTACTGAAATTTGAGTTGTCAGAAATTTTTCTGAAATCTACGTTGTCAGAAATGTTACTGATTGCGTTGTCAGAAAAATTTTCTGAAATCTTCGTTGTGAGAAATGTTACTGAAATCTGCTTTGTCAGAAATGTTACTGAAATCTGCGTTGTCAAAAATGTTACTGAAATCTGCGTTGTCATAAATGTTACTGAAAACTGTTTTGTCAGAATGTTAGTGAAATCTGCGTTGTCAGAAATGTTACTGAAATCTGCGTTGTCAGAATGTTACTGAAAACTGCGTTGTCAGAAATGTTACTGAAATCTGCGTTGTCAGAATGTTAGTGAAATCTGCGTTGTCAGAAATGTTACTGAAATCTGCGTTGTCAGAATTGTTAATGAAATCTGCGTTGTCAGAATTGTTAATGAAATCTGCGTTGTCAGAATGTTAGTGAAATCTGCGTTGTCAGAAATGTTACTGAAATTTGCGTTGTCAGAAATGTTACCGAAATTTGCATTATCAGAAATTGTTCAGAGGCAAGGAAAGGGAAACAACTGTCTAGTTTAGATTGAATTATACATCACTTGAGGTACTATTGGTCGTTTCAAATCTAAATGTTCACGATTAACATGAAATATCTCCTCTTTCCCTGCACTTACAAACTTGATTTTTTGCATCTGGCCTTGTTTTTCCAAGGTCCCACCGATTTCACAAAATTTAATGATGTAGGAAGTATGCTTCATCATGAAGCAGCACTTTCCTTTGATCTCAGTGAATTTACGGATCTTTTTGCTCCTGGAGAAAATAATTTACCGTACATTAATGGAAATCAGCTTCTCGACATAGGCGTCTCTACACAACTTGAAAGTTGGAGGCGTTTATCAACTGTTTACTTTCTATTGTTTACTTTCTTTAAAATACTACGAGAATGTCAATGTTATAGCCTTTACAGACGGTCTAAAACAAATCAGCGTATAAACAGTTCCATTAATGAAAACTATTTAAACAATATACAACAAAGAATACATTTAAAAAAATTAATTATCCGTTGCGAGCGATAACGAGCATGACATATCAAGCAAAGTTATTGTTTATGGGTACGCATGTGACTAAAGAGTCCGATGTAAGCACGGGATCCTCTTCACTGTAAAGAGCTACATTGTTCGTTTTATGTCTTTCCATGTGACTTTCATTATTTTACGTAAACAAGACATATGAAAGTGATTTAGTTTCTTTGCATGCCTGCAGTACACATATCAAGAATCTTTACATTTTCAAAACGTTATCAACTTTAGCTAAAGATTGATCATGCGGACATATAAAAACGTCCATTATTATTTCATTTATTCTGAATCAGAGGAGTCTAACATATTGATTACTAATCTGGGCTGAACGAACGATAGTCCATCTTTTATCCAATAGTCATTTTCTTCTTTTAAGACATGATCTTCACATTTGCACCAAAAATCTTTGTCAATCTGTGATAGAGCAGCATATGTCAGTCCTTTTATATCGCATAGTTTAAAACTTGTATTCTCAGCTGCCACCTGCCCTTTAATTTTTGCCCAAACGAGTTCAATGGGGTTTAATTGTGGATGATAAGGGGGCAGTCTCAAGCACGTATGACCATGCTGTTGAATGATTTTGTCTATTTGGAATACTTTGGTCTTTTGCGATTTCTTAACAAGTGACAGTAATTCAGGTTTCAAAAATCCCTCGTTAAATGGAATTCCTTCCTTTCTTAGCCAAATCTTTATAACATCTTTTGTACTGGTAGATGTAGGAATTTTGTCTTCTTCTGCCACAGCGTTGTGGTACGACGCGTTGTCCATTACCAGACAGGATGGTCTGTCTAGAATTGGAAGAAGAGTATTTTCAATCCACTCTCTAAATATATGGCCATTCATCTCGGTGTGATAGTCCCTGTTGTCAGTATAATTAGAGGTGAATATAAGTTCTGCATTTTTCACCAACCCTTCTTTTCGGCTGCCTGCATGTGCCATTATAATACGCTGTCCTTTTCCAGTGGGTACACATCTTTTAATACTTCCATCTGATAACTGCCATTCCTTTGCACTTGTGTGGTGAGAATTTATCCAAGATTCATCTAGAAATACAATATCATAACCTTGGTTACGCATTTCCCGTACTTCACGTAAATATTTACTCCTCATAGAAACTAAGTGCGGCTTCTCGCAGATGACATTTCTACCACTATCGTACTTTCTAAACGTAAAACCGATGCTTCTAACAGTTCTCCATAATGTTGTTTTCGACACAACAATGTCATTTTCTGCTCTCAGTCGAATTTTCAGTTTTCTTAAAGTCACAGTTTCTTTGGAATCGAACATTTTACAAATTGCTCTTCTAATCACTTCCTTGTCAAAACTATCTACTACTTTCTTTCTTCCTAGCGTCCTAGTCTTGATTGAACTGGACACTCCGTTAGCTTTAAGCACTTGTTTGAAAAAGCGTTTGCTTATACCCAATGCGTGAATAGTTCTCTTTTCTGGCTTTGAGATGCTTCGATACAGTTTTCCACGCTTAGCTTCTATGCAAAAATATTTATACACCTTTATTGCCACTGATTGCAATGTAAGGAACTTTACTTTTATACCCATTGACTAACAGATCACAAATTTAACGAAATTACCCAATAATTAGGATACGCCGTTGCACATAAATCACAACAAAACGACAGGAAATGGGATGCACCGGATATAAAATTATAACTATGACGCGTTTTATGTGTTTTTTTAGTGCTTAAAACAGGGAAATTGGCGCGCATTACGTTCAAGATGACAAGTCCGTGGGTGCTCACTCATATGAAGCGGTAATTCCTCCAAATATATGGTTTGACCAAAATGCCTTAAATTTGTATACTTCAAATAAAGAATATTTAAAACTATACGTTTGTTGGTGAGGAAATGAATGTACTTCTTGGGACCAAAAAATCACAAGACCATATGCAACATTTCAGCATTATCAATCAATTGGTTGCAGAGATATGGAATTTTAAACACCTTCAAAATATTTTGAAACGACCTATAACATGATGGCAATTAGTATAAATTCTTAGGACAGAAAACAGAGAAGATATTTTTTTGAAAATTAAACAAAACGTGCGTGTGTAAAAAAAACGCCCGCAATGAGTTAATTAAAAGTATATATTAATGTCATTTGTATGCACGACTTTTATTTGCAAGATATTCATTCAAGAGTAATGGGGGGACTGGTTGGTCTCGAGGCAAGACGCTGGCATGGAGACAGAGAGATTGTGGGTTCAAATACCGGCCGTACCCGAAATTTGTGATTTCTCTCTGCGGCAACAACCCCTGGTCTCAGCAGCGAGGCCCGGCTTGAAACATCAATTACTCATCGACGGACAAATTATGAGTATCTCCGAAGACGGAGTTATTTGCCTGTGCGGCGAGGAACTCCTGTGCACGCGGCTGCCAGGGAAAAATGGATTAACACGCACACTTCTGTTCTTAGTCTCTATGGACTTCGTCAGAGGTAAAAGCTGGCGAACGAAATAAAAAAATTTCAAGAGTAACAAAAGGACATTCATTCAAGAGTAACAAAAGGACATTCATCCAAGAGTAACAAAAGGACATTCATTCACGAGTAACAAAAGGACATTCATTCAAGAGTAACAAAAGGACATTCATTCAAGAGTAACAAAAGGACATTCATTCAAGAGTAACAAAAGGACATTCATTCAAGAGTAACAAAAGGACATTCATTCAAGAGTAACAAATCATGGATTTGTATTTGCTACTGATGTATATATCAAACGTCAATGTTAAAAAAAAACTGAAATATTAATTTATTACAGAAAAAAAACATTCATAACAAATGTGTGTCTCTCCAGAATCTCCCATTGTCTGAATTTTAGTGCGGAAGGTTTGTGTGGTGGAGTAGGTGTTGGTGTGGGAGCAGGAGAATAATAGCAGCATAATTCTGTGTAATTTTCAGGTAATGTCCAGCTCAGAGTTCCTATCTCTCTCCCTCTCCCCACAAATTCAATAAAAAATACAGAGAGAGAGACAAAGAATATGTTTAACCGGCCGAGAATAATATCCGCTCTCATTTCATTGAGAAATAATCAAACCACAACACTGAGCAATCAACTTCTTATTTGTACAATGAAACATGAAACGTTGTGTTCTATTGTTATTGTAATAGGTTAAACATATTAAAAGCCGTAAAATGGGATGTTTATATATTAGAATACAACCATAAATCATCCATTAATATATTGCATTTTTGTCGACGAGATGACGTCATGGGACGCACCAAAATGGCAGCTTATTTATATTCGAGCCATGGACTAAGCAATGTTTACTTTGAACACCACGATATCTGTTATTGCAGCGAGTTGGCAGTTTTTTGAAAATGTTTTCAAGGGTTTGAACATAAATGTTTGTTCACAGTTCATTAACCTTCGCATCATAGGATTGTGCTGTTCTGAAACAGCTATGCCATGCTACCCTAGAATTGCCTTTAATGGGATTACTGTGACCACAAACCACTCTCCATGTGTGTGCCACATATTTACACCCCAGAAGGAAATACTGAATATAACATCATATGCCGTCTGTGATATTAATGACCACAGACCAGGAGCCTCCAGTATGATTGATACAACTGTTGCACCAAGCACTTCATCAGCAGAGCCAGATCTATGGAATGTTAATCTGACATTGTTCTTGAATGATGTCCAAGTTAATAAGACATCAGAATCGTGTGGCAGCAGCTACAAGAAGGGAGCAGAGAACATCACAAGAAGGGAGCAGAGAACATCAAGTTCTGCTGCTATAAAGGAGACTTGCCTTGCTATCCCAGAATTGCCTTAAATGGGATCACTGTAGTTGACTTCTCCTCTTGTGTAAACTACACATTCAAATCCAAGAGTGAATCAGTGAAGGTCACAAAATCATATTCTCTCTGTGATTTTACTAACTACAGGTCAGGTGGCTTCTGTTGGATTGGAAATGATAACTTACCACCACTGTGTGTCTATATGTTTGGAATTGGAGTCATCAACGATGGCCTAACATCATCAAGTGCTACAACGATCATCATTTTCGGGAGGACGCGAACTTCCATGGTATATGGTGGATAGGCGGCAGGAACCATTGAAGGCTATGTCTGAAAAGTGTTCCTTTTTGCAGTTTCCTCATATTCCAAGTCCGGCTTGTTGCAGGAGCTACTGAGTTAAGTGCTCTGTGCACACCGTGAGCTGTGTGTCTCATCCGTTTTGATCCTGTTTCGATATCCCGCTTGTTTACGATGAATGATGATATCGTATGACAGGGAACAGTTGGCTCTGTTCACTTTCTGCGCGGTTTCGCCTTATGTCTTTTGGCGTGTGCTGAGACTGCTACGATGGGGACTACAGTTACCGTTCTTTGTTTGGGAGATGTGTTAGTAATTCGGATGATTCCACTGGCACGGGCGGTTGAGCAATTATGGATTTTAATTCGTTTGCAGTGATACCGAGGCCTTCCATAACCAATAACCAATTTTTGTCGACATGGGGCTGGCAATTTCTATTTACCAGATGAGAATTGTCTGACGATTCCTATGATTAATACTGTTTCATTGCATGTGGACCGTCATCTTTCGGTCTATTGCCATATTGTATTGCTATTTTCGTGTGCGGATGTTTTTTTTCAGATTTCAATCCCACCAACCGTACAGACAGAATAGGTCTGTCGTATCAATAGTGAACGTTAAATTATAGACAGGGTGAAGACAATTGAGACAATGGTGAAGAACAAGGTGCAAATCCTTTGAAGTTCTCATACAGTTTTTCTATCTAATTCACTGTTTCTGAAATCAATGTTTGTATTATATTTAAACATTTTTTTTTATGTTTCAACAATTAAATGAAACAAGTGATGGTTTACGTGTTGTGTTTGACCACTTGGTAGCGGAAGGTTTGATGACGCCGTTGTAAAATATTATAGCTCACAATCTTATCTATTACATCCTGAACACTGTGTGAGCTTGAAAACTCAGAACGTTAGCAGGAAGGCGACGCCTGGTAGTCATTATTCAGGCTCGACCCGTGACACACACACACACACGCGCGCGCACACACGTCACTCACACGCACACGTACACACATACGTGCACATACACACACATTCACACACACATACACGACTGTTGGTATAACATTAAAAGGCCAGTGCAAATATAAATAAATCGTGACACACAGAAGGGATAATAGTAATAGTGAGTTATTGAGATTTTTTTTTTTTTTTTTTTTTTTTTTTTTTTAAGGACTTTTGTAGTTGATATTGCGATTGAGATAAGGATTAGACAGCTCGTTTCTGATATAAAATGTGCCATTGACAAGGTTGTCTCCCTTCTTTATATTAGCAACCGTGGAAGACAACTCTTCCTGAAAAGCCTACATTGAACTAGACCATGCTCATCTACACTGAAGCTATAGCCCCCCCCCCCCCCCCCCCCCCCCCCCCACGTTATGTTATACTTAGTCCAGACACATCTTCTGTTTACACAACAGAACTGTTTTGTCACTTTTCAGAATAAGCGCGAGAAAGACACTTACATTCGACGGAACAAACGCTTATTTACGCAAACATAGCGATTAAACACTTCTTGACAACAAAGAACTGTTTAAGACCAGCTAAAGCTTTGCAGTCTGTTCGGAACATGAATTCATCCATCCAAATAAACCTTCTATTTTGTGTCCCAGTGTGAGTTTAGTTTGGGAATACGTTTAAGTCAATACTCAACTCTTTGAGTAGCTTGAATCTTTCCTTTTTTAGCCCCGCGCTATTCTAATTTGTTGACCAAATTGCAGGAGAGTCTGTTCGAAATGAGGGGATTAGATCTCTAATTTGTGCCAGAGACCTGTGTCCTTCAACAGCGGGAGGTGCGTTTTGTCTTGGAACAGCGGTAGTGTGAAGAAGTAGCGATGTGAATGCGTGATGAAAACAACTGTTAATTTATTGGTGGAAATTTAGTGAAACAACAACAGCCAGAATGTGTGGGTGATTGTGGGGGTGGAAATGGTGGTCTAATGATAGGAATACAAAGAAACAACACACATACAGACATTATTTACTGAGAGTGTGAGGAGAATGTAAAGAGAATATATACACATAAAGGAGAGAGTTTAGATAGAAGAGTACATATATATATATATATATATATATATATATATATATATATAAAGTGAGAGAGACAGATGTAGGAGAACAAAAATATACATATATACGCTATATGCGTATGTATTTGAAAGAGAAAATAGAGAAGGAATACACACAACACCTGAAGGGAGAGGAAGGTAATACTATTGCTAAATCTCAGAATCTGTAATCGAGTTGGTCAGTGTAGGTTTCTATTATTTTATATTGTTAGGTAGCTACCTATTTCCTGATTGGTTAACACAATCGTCGTGATGCATTAAAGCAAATATTTGATGAGATAACAAGCACACTCTCTTCCCGCTGTCTTCATAAACACAATGACTACTACATATATATCTTAGTTTCATACTCTAAGAGAGTATAATATTATATTATATTGTGTCCATTCATTTCAATTTGTGTTATGAATCATCATCATCATCGACACCATCATCATCATCATCATCAAGTATCATGCCTACTGGCATAGGTGATCATTTCTCTCCACAACTTTCGATTTCGACAGCTATTTATCACTTCTGTTCTTGACCTTCTGCCAAGTCATTCTTTTAAGCTGTCTGGTATATTTTCTCTTCGCTTCCCTCCATCTCTTTGTCCATCAAATTTCATAGTTGTCACAATATATTCCAGCTGTTCCATTCTCATTACATGATGAAAAAAATTATGATTGTTTCTTCCTAATATTGGAAATTAGATTGCTTTAGCCTCTTTCAGAACGTTTTCGTTACTCGTCTTAGCTGTCCATGGTATTCTCAACATTCTTCTGTAAAACCACATTTCTGCAACCAGTGACTTTCTTGCCTGTTGTCATATTGTCTATGTTTCACATACATTTGTTAAGACCGGCTGTATATAGCATTCAAGAACTATTTTTCTTATTTCTATTGTCAAAATTGGATTGCACAGTATCTTCCTCATTTTTTTTGGAAAGCTGCTTTTGTCGGAGCTATTCTGCATCTCACCTCTCTTGTACATCTACCATCTCACCTCTGTTGTACCTCTACCATCTCACCTTTGTTGTACATCTATCATCTCACCTCTGTTGTACATCTACCATCTCACCTCTGTTGTACATCTACTATCTCACCTCTGTTGTACATCTACCATTTCACCATCAGTTGTACATCTACCATCTGAGGTTAACATCGTTCCTAGATATTATAATGAGGTGTTATGAATATAAAATCATTAAGACATCTTCAAACGCATAATGATGAAGCGGGCAGACATTTAGCAGATAGTGCACGGGAACTCCTGTCCAATATATAACGCAATTCCGGCACTTCTGTCTCTTCCCATTTCAGATATCTAGGCCCTACCAACTATCAAGGAGGGATCAAGTCATCATACGTCGCCTACGCACTGGCCACAACTGAATGAGAGACCACATGTTCCCCAAACTCAAAATAGGAACTTCCAGCCTAATCAGCTGTACCCTGGATAACATGACAACAAAACATGTTCTACAGGATTGACACCAGTACACAGACCTGAGAAGGACAATGTGGTCTACATCCACCTCCCTGGAAGAGAAACTATATGGTGCAACCAAATCATTAAACAGACAGCTGCCTTCATAAGAGAGTCCGGAGTCCTAGTCTGAATGAGCCATGATCGCAGAAGAAGATCTCTAGGCCACGATACCTCTGTAGACATTCAGGTTACTGGAATCGTCTCTTGCTCCTCATTTACACACAGCCGGTTCGCCTTAGAGAACCGACTGATAGCCCGTTTTTACACTCTCCATCCAAGGGTGTTAAACTCTTTTCACTCTTTCCTTTAATTACTCACATCCTCTTTTAATCACGTATCTCCTGCTTTTCTTCCCTCTTGCCACCTCTGTTCTCACCTTTTCATGGGACTTTATTTGGCTCAGTTTTGGCTCTCTAGAGCTGGGGTCATTTCCTTATCCAGTTGTTCCTTCACACGGCCCTTTTGAGATAGATAAGTACTTGTCTTGTGTGTGTGTTTTTGTATTTATATTTGTTAATTCGTACCCGATGAAGGCCTTTGCCGAAACGACGTAGTTTGTCTCTTGTCTCCTTAGGTTCATTTGCGTACTACAAATTAATTATATATATATATATATATATATATATATATATATATATATATATATATATATATCGATTCGCATAAACAGATAGCTGACTTCATGAGAGAGTCTGGAATCCTACTCTGGTTGAGTCTTGATCGCAGATATATATATATATATATATATATATATATATATATATATATATATATATGCAGCTCTCCTCGCGGCCTTCTCATTATATTTAGTTTATTTTATACAATATAATATATATTATATATTTGTTCATAACTACACGCTAAGAGAATTACAATGCTTGTAGTCTGAAGATCATTTTTTTTCACTTTCATTCAGACCACTCACTGAGTCCGCGATAATTCAATTAAGTTTCTCTTTGTCTCAGATCCGTCATCAGTGTCAAATGAGATCTGTTGTATGGACAAGAACATTTATTCAATAGGATACTTAGGTAAACGCTCACTTCAACTTTATCACTCATAGTTCTTCATCATCTCATAACACTGGATGCCGTTTGGGTACCAATGATGGACATAATCAACATTCTTAATTTATCTTTTATCTTCACTCACTCATTCGGACTCTGAGGAGTCAAGGTCTGTTAAGTTATCTTCCCGACTCTGTCTACCTTTCTTTCATCCTCCTTTCACAGTTACTTGTAGAATGGTCTGCGATCGAGATACGTGACAAAACCATTTGCTTTTCTTCACACTGGACAAAAGACCATGTACTCCGATTGCTTGTTTTATCCTTTTGTGAACTTTTTCATTCATTACACGATGTATGTTAGAGACGCACAAAACATGTAATCTCAATAGCCTGTATGTAGCTCTGTTAGAATGGTCCTTGTTCTACACACGTAAAGTAAATATGAATATAACAAAGGTGTGCAGCAACCTGATTTTAGAAACAGGAGTGATGTTCTTATATTTCCATAAAGGTTCTTACGTTAAATGAAGAAAATGTGGAGGATAGTCTAAATATGTGAAGCAAAGATAAAGCTGATAAAAAGCATAGTTTAATTAAAATAAATGCAAAATCAAAAGATATGATTACAGCTTTACTATTTTAAAGGATTGCCAAAAAGTTTCAAATTTGTGACCGTAACGTCGAGTCATTGTGTGGCATATTTTATCACAGTAAAAAAAACAATCGAAGTACTTTTTTCCCTACGTTATTGCATCTATTCTCACCTAAGAAAGTAAAGAATGTCTCAATAGAACTGAGACACGTCGATCTCTAAGAGGATACGGTATTTGCTATCACAAGCCGCAAGGTTGCTTTCCTGTATGTTAAGATACCAGTTGTGTACTTTCATGCTGTGATCTATGGGAACATCTTCCGTTGTTCATTGTCCTACCTCATCGCTTCCTAATGGCTCCTTTACTTTTCTCAATAAACAATACAATTCTTTGTTAATTGCCATCGGCGATCATATAATAATTGATGACAATTTTTTGCTTTTTAAATTATTTCTGTTATGTTGAAGAAAAAACATAAAATATTGTTGGATGTATATTTGTTGCACTTTAGACATCGTTTTTGTTTTCAAAAATGAAGCTTCTATACGACAAAATATAATATTTATATATGTATTTGTTTCGTGTATCTGCCATAATATGAGATCATTGTAGTTATAAAACTAAGTTTCTGATTTAATGAGTTGACATTGAATTATATCTGTACATAGAATGATT
Organism: Megaustenia siamemsis; assembly: GCA_032433765.1. Classification (NCBI taxonomy): domain Eukaryota; kingdom Metazoa; phylum Mollusca; class Gastropoda; order Stylommatophora; family Ariophantidae; genus Megaustenia; species Megaustenia siamemsis. The sequence goes on from JAVIAB010000124.1 coordinate 57,668,153, forward strand.
TTCCTTAGAGGTTAGAGTAGTTCTGTTCCTCTGAAGATAATTCATGTCGCATTTTAGCAATTAGTGTTCCATTTGTGGTTGTTAAAAAATATATTCAGCAAATCATTTCACCACTAATAAAAACGTCAAAAAGTAGAATGATGAGCATTTATGTAACACTTAAGTTAAATACATCTGCTTGAATAGTGTCCATAGTGTGAGTTTACGTGGCTATCACCAGAGTGATTATTATTTCTTTTAAAACATCTTTGAGGTGAAGAACTATGTAACGAATTAATATTTGTTCTTTTTTCATTCACGTCATCCATCATTGTACTCAGTGTCCACTAACGATTCCACTTATTTCTTGATTATATAATGAGAGATAAACCGAGAATACAATTTCCGTAACATCGATGAGGTATCCTTATGGTAGAGCAACTCTCAATAAAATCTTAAATGAACTGAGAACTAACGGATGGCCATTATCATAGTGGGTCTCATGTCTTTTTGAGAACGTTGCATTCATCACAGCCCGTCTAAAGAAATCTCTGACCTTCACGAAAGACCCCACTTCTGTATTCATGTTCAAGGTCTCTTTCACGTCTTTAAACCACATTCATCGTGTTCTGTCTTTGTTTCTTTTTCCTGAAACTATACTTTCCATTCTTGTTCTTTCCAGTCCGTTGTGTCTTTTGACATAGCAATATTAAATTGCCTCTGCAAGATGGTGTTTATAAGCAAGTTATTTTCAATGTTATGGTCATTTAATATGTCTTTGTTGCTCTTTTTAATTTTTCAAGGAATTCTAATGACTGTTCCGTAACATTTTATTTTGAATTCATCAATTTTCTTCTTATTTATTTGCGAGATTGTCTATGATTAACAGCCTTATGTTGATATCGGGAAGATTTGCTCACTGTAATTTTAATTTTTTGCCTCGATGGTATTGTACCAATTTCATATAAGGACATTTAATGGATGTCCAGTGACATATCTTAATGACATTTAATGGGTGTCAAGTGACATATCTTAATGACATTTAATTAGTGTCCATTGACATATCTTATTGACATTAATGGGTGTCCAGTGACATATCTTAATGACATTAGTGGGTGTTCAATGACATATTTTAATGACATTTAATGGGTGTCCAGTGACATATCTTAATGACATTAATGGGTGTCCGGTGACATATCTTAATGACATTAATGGGTGTCCAGTGATATATCTTAATGACATTTATGGGTGTTCGATGAACTATCTTAATGGCATTAATGGGTGTCCAGTGACATATCTTAATGACATTAATGGGTGTCCAGTAACATATCTTAATGACATTTATGGGTGTTCGATTAAATATATTAATGACATTAATGCGTGTCCAGTGACATATCTTAATGACATTAATGGGTGTGCAGTGACATATCTTAATGGCATGAAACGATCAAAGTGATGAAGTGTCTTCTTCATGCTATTTGCTTTTCTTTTTCCAAACAAAGTGAGTCATCATCATAATCATTATGCGCCATACCGGTTGGCGTAGGCGATTGTCCTTCGACAGTCTTCTATCTACAGTGCATCGTATCAGTTCTGTTATTGACTATTTTCCATGCCATGACACCAAACTATCTAGTATTTTCTCTCTTTGTCGTCCGCGATCTCTCTTTGCTTGTACTTTGCCTGTTGTAACCAAGCATTCCAACTTTCTTCTTCTCATGATGTGCCAGAAAAATGTTTATTGTTCATTTCTGATGCTTTTTAGGAGCTCCCTTTTTGTGTTGGCTTCTTTGAGAACTTCCTCATTGGTCTTTTAAGCTGTCCAGCAAACTTTCGACATTCTTCTGAGAAATCCCATCTCTGTGGCCTCTAACCGTCTTTTCATTTGTTTGTCTACTGTCCATGATTCGTTTCCATTGGTTAGAATAGGTTCTATATAGCACAGATGGACTCTCTTTCTCACTTCTATTGACATAGATTTATTGCATAAGATATTTTTCATTTTCTGAAATGCTATTTTGGCCTGAGCTATTCCGGTTTTTTTTTATATTTCTGTGGTGCATCTTCCATCTGATGTTATTATTGTGTCCATGTATTTGAAACGTTGCACTTGTTTCAGATTTGTCCTATTTATTTTTATGCTGCATGATGGTGATGATTTTTTCTTCGATATGGAAGTGAGTCACGTACAAATTTTTCAATTGGGTCAGATGGAATATGTCAATTTATGATCAAACCCACGATCACTTTATCGTCAAGCCAGGGAGCTACAACCGCGCCACTGGCGCTCTCATCTTGCTTCTCAGATTTATTTGAATCCCACATTACTGTACATATACACAAATACACATAGTGAGGTTAAATAAGACTTGGAATATCGGAATTTGAATTACTTAATGTAATAAACATGACAAGCAAAAAATATGGTCTAGATATGAATATCAAAGAGACTAAAACTATGATCATAAACAAAGAAAATTTACAAGACCTACAATTAAATATCAAAGTTGAAGGAATACTTCTAGAGACAGTCCAGAGCTACAACTACCTGGGACATACTATAACCAGTGATGGAAAATGTACAACTGAAATAAATAAAAGAATAGCAATGGCAAAAAGTAATTTCAATGCCATGAAAAATATACTAACATCAAAACAAATAACACCAGGGCTAAAACTAAGAATAGCAAAATGTTACATCTTCTCAATATTCCTGTATTGTGCAGAAACATGGACATAAGACCAGAAAACAGAACAGAAAATTGAGGCCTTTGAAATGTGGATTTATAGAAGAATAGGGAGAATTGGATGGAAAGAAAAGAAAACAAACGAGGAAGTTTTAAAACAACTAAAAATGAAGAAAGAACTACTAAACACAATTAGAGCAAGACAAATGAAATTTTTTGGTCATGTTAAAAGACACAACAGTCTAATAAAAGTAATATTAGAAGGGAAAATACAAGGTAAAAGAGGCAGAGGCAGACCAAGGCTAACATGGACGAGTAACATCAAAAGATGGACAAGTAAGCCTATGGCAATCTGCACCATCAAAGCAAGAGACAGAGTGGAATGGCGCTCCATGGTAGCCAACCTTCGATGCGGAGACGGCACTCAATGATGATGATGATGATGATGATGTATATTTTAAAAGTATGTGCAAGTGAATATTCTAGTATGACTTCTCTGTTACAAAAAATAGTTACTTTCTTCAAACTACGTACTCAGCAACTTATGTACCGCGTGCCTACATATTTGTAAAAACATATTCAGAACAGTTTTTCTATGTATACTAGAATTAATGAAATTCATTTAACTTATTCAGAAAAACGTTGTAATTTTTATGATCTCTAAAGAAACAATAATCGGGTTCATTGATCGACAATAATTTCTTTAATCACATTTACATTTACGTGATTTTGCTGCCGCACCTACTGAGTTTAGTGCCCTGCGCACACAGTGAGCTGTGTTTTTCATCCTTATCGTGTTTCGATATTCCGATTGCTTACATAGAATGATGATATATGACGAAGGAGAGTTCAGCTGTGTTCACTTTCGGTGCCGCTTGGCCTTATGTCTTTTGGCGTGGGTTATAATTACTATGATAGAGAACTGCAGCTGCCTTTCTTGGTTTGGATCTTTCAATGAAATGAGTTATAATTTTTTATTTCTTATTTTGCTACGTATTTTGTGAATCTCATCAACGTAGTTTTTGCTGTTTTCTTCCCTTAAGTATCATCATCATTTTTCTTGGACAATGGCATTTAGTACCATCACCATTAGACATAGATAATGTCTATTATTATTTCGATCTTTATCCTGATAACACGAGAGGATGTCATGACAGTGCACGAGCTCTGTATCATCGGCGCAGACCACCTACGGGAAATTTGAGACAAAAGTAAATAAAAAGAATGAAAAAAAATAATATAGATTGTAATTCTATTTCTCTGTTAATAACTAGACCCGTTTGAACAGCGTAACACCAACTGTTTACGATTGTCAACTGTCAAGGCTTCATTTCAACGTGAAGCCTGGACTTTCTATTTATCGCGTGTTTCCCATTTGGCTACGCTTTCATTACAAAGGAAGTACCTAAACCTCAACGATTATTTCACGTACAAGGTCAATGTGGTTTACATAAGAAAAACATTGAGACCAATTTGATATCTAGTATGTGAAAATGCTGAGATTGAGTGAAGGACTTCCCAATCAGGCTATTCTGTTATGGTCTGTTCATGGAATCAGTATCATTGCAGCCGGGAATTCCCCATATCCGCTCTACACAACTCCCACCAAAACGCGGTGGCAAATTGTATTTACATGGTAGACTACCGTGTATAAATAACACCAGGGCTAAAACTAAGAATAGCAAAATGTTATGTCTTCTCAACATTCCTATATGGTGCAGAAACATGAACATTAGACAAGAAAAAAGAACAGAGAATTGAAGCCTTTGAAATGTGGATATATAGAAGAATAGGTAGAATTGGATGGAAGGAAAAGAAAACAAACGATGAAGTCTTAAAACAACTAAAAATGAAAAGAGAACTACTAAACACAATTCAAACAAGACAAATGCGATTTTTGGGCCCTATTAAAAGACACAACAGCCTACTAAATGTAATCATGGGAAAATACAAGGTAAAAGAGGCAGAGACAGACCAAGACTAACATGGACGAGTAACATCAAGAGATGGACAAACCAGCCTATGACAACCTGCACCATCAAAGCAAAAAGACAGAGCTGAATGGCGCTCCATGGTAGCCAATCTTCGTTGCGGAGACGGCACTTGATGATGATGAGACTACCGTGCGGCCCTAGTGTCGGCGAACATGCGACGATTCCAAACGACTTTCATCGAACAAAGAGTGCACAATCACTTCCTTACTCCAGTTTCCTCGAAAACACATTTAGAACAAACAAAGCAGCCGAAACAGTTTAGGCGACTGCGTTAGTCTCTGCAAAAAACAGGGCGACATGCAGCCATTTTGATTTTTCATTGTCGGTTGACGGCCGTTAGCAAGGTCGAACGCCAGTGCGAGCAAAGTCAGCTGCGGGCTACAGTTTCAAACGACACCACCGATAAGAGAATTCTCACAGTCACTACCAACTCCAATTCACTCGAATAAATATTACAAAAAAAAAACACACACACAGAAACCAGTTAAAAAAAAAACAAAGAAAAAACGATTCTATAGTGTTGGCACTCTCTAAAGGTTTCTGCGGTAATGACTACCATCTTTTCCGGAAGTCTCCCCATCAGGCATTTATGTGGAAGCCATCTGGTAAAAGAAAAGAAGGCAGACCAAGAGAATAGCTAACTATGCAGAACAATTATTAAGGAATTACTATGGGACTATGAAATAACTAAGAATTACAATAACTGGCAGCAAATCGTCAATCGTGGATGACTAAGATTTCCTCCTTATATGCCGTCTTCTACAGCTAGAAATTAATTTGATCAATTCGTGTCTTCTGTGATGTGTAACGGTTTATCACAGAGAGCGAGGCATACTATTCTCTCAGCTAACTTCCGATTGGTTTCCAACTGACTTCTTTACCTTTGAATTATTGTCCACAAAATTTTATCCGATTTTAGGTCCTATGGTGGTTCTATTTCTAGGCGGTTTACGGTATTTTTGCATAACTTAGTTGGTGATTTATTCTATATATATTATGCACATATGGTAAAGCTAATTCAGCTGCTCCGTTCGTGATGGCAGGTACGGTAATATAGTTTTATAGGGCACCCGCTTTTCTTATGTCGTAGATCATCTTACTCTACAATCTCATTTCCGAGGTCTAGGTCCAGCCTTTATTAAAGACTGATGTCATTGCCGACGGCGTGCGCGCGCACGCGCACACACACACACACGCACACGCGCACGCACGCGCACGCGCACACGCGCACACACACACATATATAAGCAAGTAAATAAATACATCCTGAAAAATATCGTGGGAATAATCCACAGAAAAATGGAAGAGGAAAATTACAAATTTGGGATGGTTTTTGGAAAAAACAGGAGCAACAGAAATATTTAGTATGATAAAATAATTTTAAAGTGCACAGAATGTAACATAAATTTTATAAATATTTCATTGAGTACTCAAATATTTGATTGTTTCCAAAATAAAATGTTGTGGAGAATAATGAGAGATATTGAACCCATCAAGCGCCTATGGTAAACAAGTTTTATAATGACAAACAGGCAGTTGTGTGTATTGAAAATAATAAATGTCAAGGTGGTTCTGTATAGATCTAGAGACAGGATTTTTTACCTGATCACCTTAACTTTTCAACATTATCATCATCTAATATGTTTAGGTAGAACGTGGTTTCCATGGCAATTACGCTGAAGTTGTTTATCTCCAACGGGAGATGTCTTGCGTCTGCACTAATCAATCCCTGTCTGTCTGTGATGTCTTGCAATCACTTTCGTCTCGGTCTTCCTATCTTACGTCTACCTGGCATTGTGTTACTGTTTCCTCAACAATGATCTTCTCCAGGTCACTTTGCCTCGTTTTATAAAACAATATACTTTATTTTTTTCTTGTGTTTCTTTTCTTTAGCAACCAGTTTTTTTTAAATGTTAATGTGTAGCCAAAACATGTCGGTCCCTTTCTTTGTCCACAATATCCTGGCTGTTCTGAAACACTGGCATTCGAATGCATTTATGGATGTTTCAACAGACCTGACGATAGTTCACACAATCAATAAAAATGCAGGAAATATGACAAATTTTAGAAGAGCGGATAATAATGAACTGTATGATACTATTGCGACTGCTGGTAGTAGAGGATTTTTATCTATCTCACTAAATAGCATTGAGAAACTGATTTTAAAAATTGCTTGAGAATAACAGGGAAATAACAAATGTATCCCAATACAACAAAAGCTGTTTTTTTCAACGGATAAAATAATTGTAAAAATGAAAATAGACCAAAGTATTTTAGTGCTTCTATTCTTATCATCAAACAAGCCTATGACCACCTGCACCATCAAAGCAAGAGACAGATCAGAATGGCGCTCCATGGTAGCCAACCTTCGTTGCGAAGACGGCACTCGATGATGATGATGATGATGATGATTCTTATCATCATTTTTACTCCTGTTATTTTATCTTTATTTCTTTGACAACATTTGCACTCCTTTTTCTTATTCTTCCCCATTTTTACTTTATCTCAAACCTATTTCTTCATTTTCATTCAAACTATTTTGTCTTCACCTAATCTACTTTATCTTCACGCTTATTATGTTTTAATGGAATATGAACTGTAATAGTCCAGAGATTGGTGACCAGATTTCCCCACAGTAAGCGCACTCCACCAATATTCTCACGATGATTGTAGACATTACATGAAAACAATCTGCAATTTTGTAAATAATTTCCAGAGTACGTAAAAAGTAAAAATACTGCAATCCTGATACTTTAAACAGTGTGACATATGGTGATAAAATACAAAGAACCAAGCATGTATTCTTGATTACTTGATTCTTGATCCTTCAAGCGCCGCTAGACGTTGCGTGGGACTTGTAGTGTTTTTCGCCATCCATTTCTATTCTGGGCGAGATGTTCTATCTTATCCAATGGGTCTATGCCTGTCAACTTTGCTTCTCATATAAGTGTTCTTTTCAGTTTTGCTCTAGGTCGTGATCTTTTTCTTTATCCTGATGTTTCCATTTGAAGAACTTGCTTTGAAATGTTTTGTTATCTCTCCTGAAGATATGTTAGACATATGGCCATCGTCTCTTTCTAATTGTAATTGAAATAGTTGGTTGCATGGCCATTTCTCTACTTTTATTTTATATTAGTTTTGAATGGCCTCGGTAGCCTGGTTGGGAAAACCACCCGGCTGGACTACCGACGTTAGGACAACCCGTGTTCGATTCCCGCTGGGAGCAGTGTGAATTGTACTCGTGGTTGGAAAAATAAAATACCCCCACGGTGGACCCAGCCGTTGGCAGAAATGTGTATCAGGGTATTACTCTAGGAAGGTGAGGAATGTCGCCTCGCATCGTAAGTTTCGATGCTTGAAGCGACACTATCCAGAAATCTCCGAACATTTCTGGATAGGTGGCCAAGCACATATGGGTGGAATCTCGCGTGCTAAGACACCGTTTCAAGTCTCGTACTTTACCTTTACCTTTAGTTTTGAATTCGTTTCATTGTACATAGAGTGTTATTTTTCGGCGTTTGTCTTCAAAAGCGTTCAATTATTTGTCTCAATCTCTGTTGTTGTTTCCTACCTTTCACGTGCGAAGGTCCTGGTTGGTAATACGTTTGACATGATTCATAATAACACTAGAAGATTAAATAGCATCCTTGTATTCCCTCATACACACACACACACACACACACACACACACACACACACACACACACACACACACACACACACACACACACACACACACACACACACACTCACTCACACACACACACACACACACACACACACACATATATATATATATATATATATATATATATATATATATGTACATATTACAGTGTGAAATATGCGTAATTATTTGGATGAAATCTGCATAATCTCTTATTTACTCTTGTTTTTAAGCAATAAATATTTATTCCCCATAAACTGTTGTGTGTATTCATCTTCCTATTTTTCTGTCCAGCACAAATAAACAATTTACAATTCTATCAAATCAAAATGCACACATTTACATCATAATGGCGCTGTGAGCGCTTCAATCTAAAGATCAGATGGTGGTTTATTTTAAACCACAACCACCATTTTCATCTGTCCAGTCATTCCTTTTTTTTAAAATCTTAATCTGAGTTGACTTTTGTAGATTATATAAATTATATAGTTTATATAGATTTTATAGTTTATATAGATTTTTTTTGATTATATGTACATTCATCAGATGCTTCCATGAGTGTAGACTTCTAGCATGAGGTCAGCATAAATGTCACACAGTTTTGCTCCAACTGTCTCTCATGCAGCAACATTCCAAGACATAAAAATAAATCTTCTTTGTTTATTAAATATTGACGTTAATTTTTTGTTTAATTGTGGCTCTCCTTTCATTTAGAGTCCCCAGGGGTATTCAAATTGTGAAAACCGAGAATCACACGAAAAATAGTAATAAATTAATAAAAGATTAAATGCCGTGTGTTTGGATAGAGTCGTTAAGGTTAGCTCAATACATGGGCAAGTAACAAGTTTATTGAAGACTTATCGTAATGGCGAAGTGGATGAAAATGCTAATCATGAATAAAGATTTGAAAGAGGAGTGATACACACAAACACGAGTGTTCTGATCTTTACATTTTGAAGAGACTTAACAGGGATAATGAGAAATCACCAGAGAACACGAGATAATAATCTCGCTAAAAATATTGATATGCCTGAAGACATTGTTTGCTGTGCGGGGTCTTTAAGGTTGAAATTAATTTAATTTATTCCACTTTTGTCGCAAGAATTGTTAACCATGTGGAGCTTCGTGATCTCTGGGAGCCATTGAGTGGAACTTAAACATCATGAAACATGTTCTGGTTTTAAAACTATAGACTGGTGCATTATGGTCTTGGGGAAGTGATGAACTTCCTGTTGTGGATTAAATAAGTGCTTGAGAGAGGAAGTTCCGTAAAGAAAAAAATTAAGTGCGCCAGTAAATAAAGAAGGTTGACATTTCGCTTCATTTTATTGAATCAATCTTTACAAATGTGAAAGTGTAGGGATAACATTTGCGAACTAATAACCTTGACCTCGACTTGAATGTGTGATTAATTGCTTGCAGGTTGATCCATTTGACAGTGGAAAGTGGTGGGTGTTTGGGGGAAGGGGGATTTGCTGAGTATTTCTGGTAATTTTGTTTCACGATTCCTAAAGGCTCTTCTTAGTAGTGACAGGCCATAACTGTGAAGATTGGTACAACGTGCGTAGAATTATGGGAGGTAACAATGTAACAATGTAGCAATGTAACAATGTAACAATGTAAAATTGTAACAATGTAACAATGTAACAATGTACTATTGAAAGAAAGTTAGATGAACGAAGACAGAAAAATAAGAAATAGATATTCAGCCAGTAACTGTGTAGCTAAAAATAATGCAGAAGGACATTGCAACCATTAGATTAAAACTCACTCAGCAAACATCAAGTAGCTAAAAATAACCTGAGAAGAAATTGGACAAACCAATAGCGTGATGTTTATGTATTAAAGTTGAACTGTCGCTTAGTAGAAGATCAAGCGATATCCGCATAATTAGACTAGCATATACAAGGGAAAAAAATACATATTCAGAAGGTTCAGTAGGTTGGCATGAGAATGACAGTGGTTGCTCCTGATAAAGAACAATTTCACCAGGTTGATCAAAAGAGCATGTAGGCAGAATTCCACAAGAAACCTTTTCGATTGGTCGACGAAGACACGTGACCAATTGCTATATAAAGCAAAACACTTTTGAGGAGGGATGATTTCAGCCTATGATTTCAGTCTATGATTTCGACCTATGATTTCAGTCTATGATTTCAGTCTTTGATTTCGACCTATGATTTCAGTCTATGATTTCGACCTATGATTTCAGTCTTTGATTTCGACCTATGATTTCAGTGTTTGATTTCAGCCTATGATTTCACTCTATGTTTTCAGTCTATGATTTCTAGCTATGATTTTCCGCACGCCTAACAAGGCATGGAGCGAATAATTTTTCTTTTCTTTTTCACCTACTAAATTAATAGGCAGACGAAACACTAGGTACATTCCAAAACGTTCAGCAAGGAAGTCAATAAATTGCAAACGACCAAAAACTATCGACCCTGAAAGGTAAAAAGAAAAAGCAGATATTTGATGTATAACCTATGTTATTATTTCCACTATGACAGTGCTTTATCCTGGGATGGGCTGTGTGATCTGTATTAGACTGTAAATTTGCTACCACGTGGACAACTGTCGGAACGAGTGTTTCACCGAAGTGGGGGCCTGATTTCATTTGTTGGAATAGCGATTCCAGTGAGAAAGGGCACGCTCAGTGAACACGAAGTTTATACGGATTGCCGCATGAAGGTCGTGCTGTCCGCGACAGCGTTACAGTGACCTGAAAGGTTGCATCGTGAGCTGCGCACCTTTTTTTTCAAACGCAACCCGTTCACTAGAACAGTATGAACGATCAGGATAAATACTTAGTTTTTTCCTGGAACAGGGAGCTGAGCAGATATGGGAATATTCCGCCTGCAGTGACGCCATTCTGTTCTGAAGTTTAAAGATAGTGCTCTAATATATTTTCTAATCTTGCTCCTGTTTGCTTTCAGACAAACCAGCATGAGCTCCACAGTCGCCCTCTTTGCCTTTGCTCTAATTGCCATCTTGGCGTGCCTGCTGTCCAGTGTGACGTCAACACCTCTGAGCGCCGTAGAGCCGGTGGTACCCCTGGACCAGATGGAACCAGATCACGCCTGTCTTTTTATTTGCAGCATTTGCTTTCCTGAACCGGTCAGTACATAGTTTTTTTTTTTAATCTATTGTTTTATGTATTTGTGTGTAGAGCTATAAGCTTGCAAAACATGGCCCCTTACAACAGAGCTGTAGAAGAAAACACAGGCTATGGAGATGAAATGTTGCCGCCTGGTTTTGGGCATCTCTTACTTAGATTTTAACACGAATGATGAAGTTCTCGCAGAAACAACAAGCAATCGTAGTTATTGAGTTATTTGAGGGTCATCATCAATGCACTCCGAACATGTCCATAGGTGCTCAGATCCCCTCCTCAGCAATTTCCTCAGTGTCCAGCGACTAACGACTCCAGTTCTATGTTGGTTCATAAGTCTTCTTGCACGGCCACTAAGTTTCTCATTTCTGGCTGTGCCCATCTTAACTCCCATTTCTATCATCCGAAGAAGTGACGTGGATCTGTTTGTCGAAGTCATGTGCTCTTCCCACATCTCGGAGGGAATTGATGATGTCCGCCCGATCCATTGGTTGCCCGTCCTCAACGACAGCGCAGCTAGCCAACCTGTCCGCTCTTTCATTTTCCCGCACTCCCGCATGTCCAGGGACATAGACAAAGGTGACCTTACGTATTTTGGATTTCTGCAACGACTCTACCCATTGCATGCATACAGAGCCCGCCTCCACTTCTTTTATCATGCTCATCGAATCACTCAGTATCGGAGTACATGATAATACAGTCGAACCTGTCTAAGGCGACCATTCACGGGACTTTCAAAAACTGGTCCCATAGGACAGGTGGTCCTGCCTCACAGGTTTCACATAATACATGTACTTTGACTATTGTGAAGAAACGCAAAATTAAATGATTTGGCCACGTATTAAGTCCGTTATCTTCATATAAGGTTTCAGATGTTCTATGATAAAATTCATTGTTTCCTTTTTCTCAATTTTAATTGTTATGAGTTATTGTTTGCCTCTATAGTATTGATATTTCGAGGAGAATCCTGATAATAATTTTTAAAAACAAATAAGAAGTTAAAAGCCACAGAAATGTGGTAGCCTAGAGGAATGCTGATGATACCAGGAACAGCTAACAAGAGTATCCATGATTTTTAAAAAAAGATTAAAAGTAAAAAGAAAAGTCGTTTCCAAATTCTGAAAGAAACAATCATCGTTTCTGTTCTTGTCAAATGTCCATGTTTCTGCATTATACATGTTGAGAAGATGTTACATTTTGCTATTATTAGTTTAGCCCTGGTGTTCTTTGTTTTGATATTAATATATTTTTCATGGCCTTGAAATTACTTTTTGCCATTCCTATTCTTTTGTTTATTTCAGTTTTACATTTTCCCTCACTGGTTATAGAATGGCCAAGGTATTTGTAGTTCTGAACTGTCTCCAGGTCTATTCCATCAATTTTGATATCCACTTGTCGGTTTTGAGCATTATCCGTTTTATTTTTTTGCTTGTCATATTTATTTCATTAAGTAATTGTTGTGGATCCTCAGGTTTTCTGCTAGTTGTACGGTATCAACAGCATATCTTAGGTTATTGATAATCTTTCCATTAATGTTTAAGCCTGGCGCCTCTATGATGTTTGTAAAGATTTGCTCACTGTATAGATTGAACAAGCTTGGTGATAGATTGCATTCCTGTCCTAATCCTCTATTTATATCAATGGTTATACAGTTCTTTTTGTTATATTTTATTATTGCTTTTTGCTCGCAGTATAAATTACATACTAGTCCAAGTCTATGCCTATGTCACTTAGATGTTTTTTTTTATCTTTTACGCAGTCTATAGATTGTTTATGGTGTATTCTATAAAAAGCTTTGGTTATGGTTATGGTTACTCGAAGGCCCCGGGATCACTCCAAACGAATTGAAATCCGATGAATGATGATATCGTATGACAGGGAACAGTTGGCTGTGTTCACTTTCTGCGCGGTTTCGCCTTATGTCTTTTGGCGTGTGCTGAGACTGCTACGATGGGGACTACAGTTACCTTTCTTTGTTTGTGAGATGAGTTAGTAATTCGGATGATTCCACTGGCACGGGCGGTTGAGCAGTTATGGATTTTAATTCGTTTGCTGTGATACCGAGGCCTTCCATAACCAATAACAATAACCAATATCTTTATTTCTCTGTGCGCCCCTCATAAATCTTGTTTATTTTCCATAGTTTTGATTTCTAGACATCTTTTACTGAACCAGTCTTCTCTTTTGCTTTTTGCACATTTTGCGTATTTCATTATCTATTTTCGTGTACTGGGTAATGTTCTTCGCTTGTCTGTCTTCTTTCTTCCATGATAGCATCAGTCATCCGTTTTTTTTTGTTTTTAGCTCTTTCCTTTTTGGGAAGATGTCGCAAGTTTCTGGTATAATTTCTTTAATACATTGCCATTTGGTGGTAACTTTTGCATGAGGATTTTTTCTTATATACTGCTCAATCCCTTCTACTATGAGCTTCTGATATGTATTCTTTACTTGTAATGTATAAGTATCTTCAACATCTTTTTGATTTAAAGCTGTTATATCTAGTGGTATTGTTGGTGAATTAGTCTTTTGTTTGTTTCTCTTTGGTTTGACTTTCATTTTAATATTTACAGGACGGATTGTGATCTACGTTAATAGCTGGTCTTGGACAGGTTTTGGCTTTCTGTGGTTTTATATAACCTAAAAAATAGAACACACATAATCTAATGTTAAAGGGATCATGCTTCGACACAAAAAAGAAGAAACATTGGGCAGGACAACAACACATTTCAGAATAATCAGAAAAATAACCACCGCTGAAGTGAAATGTGTTATGCGCATGGCAAGAAACAGCCTGAGAGACAAGATCAGAAGTAACGTATTAAGAAAGAAAACAAATATTTTAAAATGTCCGCTAACGATTACAGAAAGAAACAACAGTCTGACCACATGATATGGCAGAAAAACTTAATGTGACACAATGAGGCATACAAAAAATGCTACGAGAATGCTACTAGATTCAATAGACTCAAGGGAAAAAAAAACAGACGATGAATTGATGGAATATTAAAAACACCAGGAAACATAAGAGGAAAGAATAATGATGATGTAATTAGGTTCTATGACAGCAGAAAGGAGAAAAATAACAGCAAACTATCTCCCCTTGTAGCTTTAGGAGATAGGTGTTTATTGTCAATTTTTTTCCTTATGTTTTATTTGTGACGTTTTAACTTCATGACATAACTGATTTATCAAATGATATGTTCGTTTGAAAGTAATAGACAAATAATTGCGGTGCTGCGGTAAAGCTGGTCAGTAGAGAACGATTTGGACACAGCGTACTGTTACAGCTTTATATAGAATAACAACACAAAGACCATGACGTTTCAGCCTATATTCGACCTTCCTCACAAAACGACAAAAACAGACAGACGGAAACCAACAGAAATGTCATAGAATTTAACTAAATTATAGGCAGTAACTAAAACTAGGGACAATAAGGAAGAAAGTATAATTTTTTAAAAAGACAGCTGTACGTGTGTGTGGGATCCATAGTCATCACTGTATGAGCGCGGAAGGGATAATGTTCACGAGTCTAGCGACAAGATCGAGAGGAGAGATTTAGCGGAAGTAGTGAAAGTTTATCCGCCCACTTGCTGCTAAGGGGATAAAGGTTAATGAGGGGAGAATCAATTCAGAGGAAGAGGTATGTTTACAGCGCTCGGAAAAATTGACAAATAATCAAGAACATAAAACAATATGGATCAAAGGAGGATTAGGAGGGAGGAGAGGAATCAGGGAATCAGCAAACACAGCAATCTCCACACCACATCAAAATGTGTGTTCCCTCATCCTTACGAAGATTAAAACAATATCGCTGAGCACATATGTGTCACAGCTGTACACGAGTGAAAACACTCAAACTCCCACTTATACCCACCTACAACCATGCACATACATAAAACATGGATATAAAAATAGACATACATAGAAACATATATACACATATATACATATATGCAAGTCGTACACACCTATACATAAACAGCCATACATGTATAATCTCGACAATGTGTTTATAAATATTTGTATATATATATATATATATATATATATATATATATATATATATATATTTAGCATATATTATAACATTCACATATCCAACATATATATGTATATGTGACACAAATATAAGATATATATATAACAAATGCACACAGATACACATACATTCCACCGCACGCATGTATTTACACATACACACTGATATGCAAGGGAGCCGCGATAGCTCAGTGGTTAGTGAACTAGACTACAAAGGATAAGAGGTAGGGTTCGGTCCCAACCGACGGCTTCCGGTTCGCCCAGCCTTTAATGGGTACCGCAGCAAAGTTATTTCTGAGTTATATTTTCTTCCTTACTTTCACTACCTTTAGCTATTGTCTGTAATGTAATTATGACATTTCTCTTATGTGTCCCTCTGTTTTTTTTCTTCATGTTTTCCGAGGAAGGTCAATTGTAGGCCAAAGTGTCATGGTTTTATATTGTTCTTCTACTTTAAGGCGCCACAAAACACTCATTGAATCTCATTATTATAGTGTGAATTGTTATAATGTAAGAGAAATAATAAGTTGGTAAAAAAATTGTCAAAAATTCGTCCATAAATTAGGAGGATTGATTGGTCTCGAGGCAAGACGTTGGTCTCGAGACAGAGAGGTTGAGAGTTTAAATCCCCGGCTGCACCAGTTGGGATTTTTATTTGGGATTTCTCTAATCGGAAACCGCCCCTGGTCTCAGCAGCGAGGCCTCGTTTCCTGAAAAGTCAGTTACTCATCGACGGAAACAATAAAGTACTTCCGAAGTCGGAGTTATCTGCCTGTGCGGAGAGGGACCCGTGTACACACGGTTGCCAGGGAAAAACGGATGAACACGCAAAATTCAGTTCGTAGTCTCTAGGGACTTTGAGGTGAAAGCTGACGAACGCAAAAAAAATAAAAATAAATAATAGTCATTAATGTAACTGATCTGCAAACATCTATCAAAATTATCATCATCATCATCATCATCATCATCATGTGCCATACCGGTTGCTATAGACGATCATGTCCTTCCACAATTTTCTGTCCACAGTGCAATATTGTAGCAAAATATTAGACCGTCGACTAAGGTATGAGATCGTGAGCAAGGGATAAAAGTGGGACTAGATGTGGTGGAAATGATATTACCACAGGAATATTACTCTATCGGCCCTGGATTGGTTACAGAAATAAAAACAATAGCTGTCTACATAAGTAGCTTTAGGATAGTAAATAGTTACATAAACAGGTGTCTCATATGTAACGTCAGATTAAAGAGAAACGCGTTTAAATGCAATTTAAATATATTTCAGCTATGAAGTAATGGGATATTTAGTTTAGAGATAAAAAAAAAAAGTAAAATTGGTGCAACCACTGACTACAGACTGCCAAGAAATAATGATGAAAGAAGTGAGAAATCTGACTAGACAGATGACAGGTTCATTCAGACGGTCTGTGATGAGTGAAATTTTCTGCAAAGGACACGCAAGCCGATGACAATTGATGGAAATAATGTTTCATAAATGCAAAAAAAGCTATCTCTTCATTATTTTTGAAATGTAAGTGTTTTTTAATATCCTGCAAGGAGTCAGCAATACAGTTTTAGACGGATTGGATTGACACTAAAGTTAGCGTAAGTGAAAAAGTGGAAACACTGAGAATGACATGTAGTCAGATCTGAGAAAAGTCAATGTACAAAGAGAATGTGTCCTTAGATCAGGAAAAGTCAATGTACAAAGAGAATGTGTCCTTAGATGAGGAAGAGTCAATGCACAAAGAGAATGTGTCCTTAGATGAGGAAGAGTCAATGCACAAAGAGAATGTGTCCTTAGATGAGGAAGAGTCAATGCACAAAGAGAATGTGTCCTTAGATGAGGAAAAGTCAATATAAAGAGAACGTGTCTTTAGATGATGAAAAGTCAATGCACAAAGAGAATGTTTGTTTAAAACTGAGACGAATTTATGCACAAAAGCAAGTTTATATTGATATGTGTGTGGGGAATCAATACACAAAGATAGTGCGTCTTTTGAACTGCCAAAATAATATACAGAAAAATTTTCATTAAAATATTAAAGAAGTATAATTTTGTTTGTTTGTAAAATCTTTTATCAAGTAATTATTATCAGTGGAGAGGGACCATATTTATTTAAATAGACTGCTAACGTATAGTAATTGTATAGTCCTTGTATTGTCCTTGTTGATAGAAGGAACGATAGACCGACAACAAAAATAATTGTGAATGTTAGTTATTATTAAACATACCTCAAGCTTTATATGATTAAATATTGTTAAATAAAATCAAATATAATCATAATAAGAGTTGAGATAGCAAGAGCAAATAAACACATTGTAATTACGGGGACCTCCGAGTGATTTAGTAAGTATAAAGTAATATCTTCATCCCAACGTTGTTCTACCAATGCCAGACCTGGAACCTAGATGCAAGAACAATTAGAAAAATAACCTATACAGAGATGAAATGTGTTAGACGAATGACAGAAATCAGTCCGAGAGATAAGATCAGAAATGAAGAACTGAGAATAAAGCTAAGAATAGCCCCCGCCATAGAATATATAAGGAAACAATAGATAAAATGGTTTGGCCATGTGACAAGGCAGAAAGATCAAAACACAACACACTGAGCCTTCAACAAACGTTGTGAGAACACCAGACCCAAGGGTCGACCACGAAAAAGATGGATCGATGGAATATTAGAAGCATTAGGAAACGTAACAGCAGCAGAGGCGGGTAGAAGAGCAAAAGACCACAAATTATATCTCACCTCGACTCTGAAAGGCAGATGGTCGTAACTTCTTTGTTAAATCATGATTCGCCACAATAATATAAAAAAATACCAGACAACTTAAGAGAATGGCTTGGCAGAAGGTCAACAACAGAAATGATAAATAACTGTTGTGATCGAAAATTGTGGAGAGACATGATCACCTACGCCAGCAGACCCGGTACTTGATGATGATGATGATGATGATGAAACAATTTGAAATGACAAACTCTTAGACACGTTTAATCAACAAGATTAAACTCAAAGATTAATTAACATAGTTCAAATACAAAATAAGATGGTCCACAAAAAAAGATGATTAGTTGATTTACTGTTTCTACTAGAATGCTGTCATTGGTGCGCTATTTCTTGGTGCATGTTTTACTATTTCTTCGATTTCTTCTTTTATGATGTCAAGTTCAGTGTCTCTGCACGCTTGCAACGTCTTTGTTGTATTATGGTTATCGTGCTCAGTAAGTCTTCGAATATTATTTCCATCTCTGTTGCATCTCTTGTTTATTTGATATTAGCTGTCCATTTTTATTTATGAGATAAGTTAGGTCGTAACTTTCTTTTCTCGCTCTTGTTGCTTTTACTGTTTTATAGAAGTCTCTTGTATCTATCTTAAAGTCCTCGCTCTTCTGTTGACGGAACTTCATCCAGATGTTTTACTCAGCTTCTTCGATCAAAATTGTAAATTTATAACGAGACATAATGCATACTTTTCCTATTCTTGTTAGTTCTTCTTCTCCATCCTATCTCTGTGTAGTTTCTTCTTTCCCTTAACTGCTTCTCTGATTGTGTCATCCCATATACATATAATATAGCAAAGTAAAGTACCCCCGTCACGCCAAGTGGCATATAGGGAATATGGTGTTAGTGACCATAAATTTTAGACCTTCGGCACATGATTTTTAGGGTAATGTGGACGGTATACATATATTATATATATATATATATATATATATATATATATATATATATATATATAATATATATATATATATATACATAGATCATGCGTTAAAATATTGATAAGAAATTATTTCAAGAATGAAACTGATATTAGTTGATCTGAAGTTAAGCAATGTTTTGTTTGTATTTCAGGAGGACACAGAACAGCTTATGGACTGCAGCAATAAAGTGTGCGGGCCTGTGATGGCTGGGCTTTGTGGTATGGAGAAGTTCATTTGGTTAGGACATCACTGCAGACACTACAACAGCGTTGAGAGTATGTGGACCGCCCACACGAAACACTAAGCCCCGCCCATAGCTTCATCCAACTCTGAATACTGGGCTGTGATTGGTTACTACCTTCACATTCGGTTGATAGGTGGCATTCTACCTTCGGTTCCCATTCAACAATTTCACTTTCGTCGTTTTCTTTTCGTTTGTCTCTGGAACTGAGAAGAAGCATACACATGTTAATCTATTTTCTTCATTTTGATATCAATCTTACTAAAGTACAACTTGAGTAAATAACCATAATCGTAATGACAACTTTCAAATCATCGCTATTGATATATAAATATTATTTGAAACGAAAGTAAACGTGACACCAAATAATGTCCAAAGTAAACATTGTTCAGAAATAAAGAAACATTAAATTTTCTCAAAGTGTTTGTTTTCTTTCATTAGCACATCTGTTGTTGTTAGCCTTGTTGGGAAAACCACTTGACTGGGCACCCGACGTTCGGACAACCCGTGTTCGATTCCCACTGGAAGCTGTGTGAGTTGTATTCATGGTTGGGAAAAAAAAAAACCGCGGTCGACCCAACCGCTGGTAGAAATGGTTACCAGGGTAGTACTATGGGAAGGTGATGCCTACCGTTCTCATTGTGAGTTTCGATGCCTGAAGAGACACTATACAGAAGTCTCAGAACACTTTTTGATAGGTAGTCGAACACAAATGGGTGAAAACTCGCGCGCTAAAAAGTCGTTTCAAGTCATGTACTTTACCTTTACCTTTATTTGTTTCTAGGCAGCCGCGATAGCTCAGTGGCTTCCAGGTTCACCCAGCCTTTAATAGGTACCGGATATTTTTGCTGGTAAAGTGAAACGGCACGGGCGTAATACCGACCACATTATCCCAAAAAATCATGTGCCGAAGGTCTGTAAAATTTATGGTCACTAACACCATATTCCCTATACGCCACTTGGCGTGACGGGGGCACTTTACTTTTTTTTTTTTTATTTGTTGCTGATCTTGTCAACATATACGAAGTTTACTTTGTAAATTGATCAGTTACATTACAACCTTACCTGCTGTAAGACGTCAGGTATGTTTTATGTACTATAAATTATATTAACTTGTGTTTTTTTTTGGTGTGCTTTGTGTTTTATTATCTATGTCGTGACATTTTTTGATACATCATCATTAAGTAACGGGCCTGCTGGTGTAGGTGATCATGTCTCTCCACAACTTTCGATCACGACAGCTGTTTGTCATTTCTGTTGTTGACCTGCTGCCAAGACATTCTCTTAAGCTGTCTGGTATCTTTTCTCTTTGCTTCCCTCTATATCTTTGTCCCTCAATTTTCCCAGTTGTTATAATATATTCAAGCTGTTCCCTTCTCATTACATGTCCAAAAATTGATAATTGTTTCTTCCTAATATTGGAAATCAGCTATCTTTTTGCTTTGGCCTCTTTCAGAACGTTTTCATTACTCTTCTTAGCTGTCCATGGTATTCTCAACATTCGTCTGTAAAACCACATTTCTACAGACTCCAGCGATTTTCTCTTTTTTTTTTTTTGATACACTGAATTGTTAATTGTGCAGTGATTTGTGTGTGTGCATTATTATCTAAATCTTTAATTATTTTGTGTACTGTAAAATATATTTATTTTCCTTTTTACTGTTACTTAGTTAACGTGTGGTAATCATTCTGTGTGGTGAATTAATATGCAGACTGTTAATTATTATCTGTGTTGAGATTTATGTTATGCCCCGTTATTTATCATTTATCTGTGCTGTTAATATTTTGTGTACTGCGAATTATATGCGACCTGGCGTAATGCCGACTACCCAACACACGAATATACCGTGGTCTTTGAAAAATATGGCCACTAACATCATATACCCCATACTGTCTAACATAGGAGGGAACTATAACAAATAATTATTATATCTTCTCTACTGTTATTTAAATACTCAGAGAAGAAGTGGAAGACGCCTTGCGCAATATGAAAGCAGGCAAAGCTCCTGGACCAGATAATATAACTAAAGAAGAGATTGAAGCCATGGGTGATATTGGAATAGAAGTAATAACAAAAATATTGAATCATATCTTCAACAGCGGACATATACCAGACGACATGCTCAAATCAATATTCATAGCCCTACCAAAGAAATCGGGTGTGATTGAATGCGATGATCATCGCACAATAAACCTTATGAGTCATATGATTCTCTCTCTCTCTCTCTCTGCGATCAGGACTCAATCAGAGTAGGATTCCAGACTCTCACATGAAGTCAGCTGTCAGGTTAAGTGTGTTGATCATATGATTAAGATATTACTAAAGAATCATCATGCTAAAAGTGCGAAACAAAATCAGTCCAGAAATTAGTAATGAACAGTCTGGTTTTGTTAGAGATAAGGAACAAGCAATGCCTTTTATATCATAAGATCTTTAGTAGAAAGAGCCATAGAGGTGAAAACAGATCTATATCTATGTTTCATAGATTACACCAAGGTATTTGACAAAGTAAAGCGCCAAGAAATAATCAAAATTTTAGAAAGCATAAACGTAGACAGCAAAGATCTAAGAATAATAAAGAACATGTACTGGCAACACACAGCGGCCATAACAAATGGAAACCAATTGGGAATGTTTCAACAAATAAAACAGGGTGTTAGACAAGGTTGTGCGCTGTCACCAGATTTGTTTAATATTTATAGTGAGATTATTTTAAGATCCATAAGGGGCATGCCTGGAATAACAATTGGCGGTCATAATATAAATAATCTAAGGTATGCTGATGATACAGTCTTAATCGCTAAGAGTGAAAATGAGTTACAAGAAATGTTGGACATTATAGTGAAAAAAAAAGCAAAAATAAAGGACTCAGCCTAAATAGCAAAAAGACAGAGGTAATGGTAACAACAAAGACAAAGACATCACCTCAGTGCAAAATAAAGACAAGTGGAACAATATTAAAACAGGTAAATGAATTGAAATATTTGGGAACTTTGTTAACCTCAGACGGAAGATGTACAAAAGAGGTGAGATGCAGAATGGCTCAGGAAAAAGCAGCTTTCCAAAAAATGAGGAAGATACTATGCAATCCATTTTTCACAATAGAAACAAGAAAAAGAGTTCTTAAATGTTATGCAGAGCCAGTCTTAACATATGGATGTGAATCATGGACAATAGGACACAGACAAGAAAATCACTGGAGTCTGTAGAAATGTGGTTTTACAGAAGAATGTTGAGAGTACCATGGACAGCTAAGAAGAGTAATGAAGATGTTCTGAGAGAGGTCAGAGCAAAAAAGAGAGCTAATTTCCAATATTATGAAGAAACAATCATAATTTTTTGGCCATGTAATGAGAAGAGAACAACTGAAATATATTGTAACAACTGGAAAAATTGAGGGACGAAGAGATATAGGAAAGCAAATAGAAAAAAATAACAGACAGCTTAAGAGAATAGCTTGGCAGAAGGTCAACAACATAAATGATAAATAGCTGATAAATATATTCCAGTTGTTCTCTTCTGTTATTTATTTTATATAGGGAGAACTAGTATCTCCTGTACAGTTCATTATCTCCTTTTCTGTGAGTTGTTTTGTGTACCGTAAATTTGTATCTTCTATACTGTGAATTATTTTGTGTATTGTGAATTTTTATCTTATGCACTGTCATTATAATCTTTTGAAAAGAAAGAAAAGAAAAGCACAGAACGCCTGGAACAAGGCTCATATAAATATGGCATTAACGTTGATATGTTTATCGCCATTAGGGTATTCTTGGAGTGTTGTGATCAGTATTTCTACAGCGCAGTCTTTCAAACTAGCGCTAAGACAGCAGATGTTAGACGAACTCAGGAAACAGTCGGTGTACAGGAGAAAGACTTACACAATTCTATTATATGGCACTTCACAGTTATAAACCGAGCCAAATCAAAGCTGTCAAATATTGTATAGCACAAGATATAAGAGTCCACATTAATAATAAAAAAAAAAGTAAAGAGTTCCCCCCGTCACGCCAAGTGCCGTATAGGGAATATGGTGTTAGCGACCATAAATTTTACAGACCTTCAGCACACGATGTATGGGATAATGTGGTTGGTATTACGCCCGTGCCGCTTTACTTTCCTAGAAAAAAATTCGGTACCTATTAAAGGCTGGGTGAACCGGAAGCCGTCGGTTGGGATCGAACCCTACCTCTTGTACATTGTAGTCCAGTTCACTAACCACTGAGATATCGCTGCTCCCAGTCCACATTAATAACAATGAATTTTTTTTTTTGCGGGGGGTGGGGTTATGCCAACCAAAATCTCGATGAAAGGAGACAATTTGCTGCTCGAAAAGAATAGCTGTCCCGGTCAAAATATCACATCTCTCCTCTACTAGACCACAGTGCAATACTTCAGATGTCCCCTATTTCCCTTACCCCACTCTGTGACACCTTAATCTTTCCTCCCCTCTGATACCCTGTATCCTTCTGATCTGTTCTTTTTGCTTTGTGTATGCACGCCGGTCTGTGTGAGGGAACTTCTGGTTATTCGTGCTGTGTGCGCACATTTTCCCATGGTTGCGCGCACACATACCCGTGCGCACTCGCGTTCATTTTCCTTCTGACCACAGCGTAATGTGCAGGCAAAATATTTTATTTTAATTGTAATTTCTTATTCTATTTCGAAATTACTGTTTTGTTATTATTTATTATTCTTTATTTCAAATATATATCTCTGAGTGTGTGTGTGTGTTGTATGTTTGTTCCTGCTGAAGGCCATTTGAGCCGAAACGTTACTCTAATTTGCGTCGTTCACTTATTACGTAGAGCTTAAACTGTACCGTTTTTTAAATATTTTTTCCTATACATTCTGTTGTTTTGTCTAGTCGAAATATTAAACTTTGGCAACAATTGTGTAAAGAATAGTGACACTGTGACCTTCCAGGCATGTCGTAAGAGGCGACTAAGGTGGTTGATCAATGGCTTGGCAAGCTGTCATTGTAAAAAGTATTGTTATGGAAACAGGGCCATAGATTTTAGAAGCAGTGATCTCTGCAATATGTGCCACTTTGGCACGCAAGGTTTCTGTTTTTGAGATTGTTTTTCTGCCCTATGTGCCGTCTTCGGCTCGAAAGGACAATAGATAGAACAATTGTGTCAACGCGTATTACGAGATGTGTGCTAGCCGAACGCTCAGCCGTGAGCTGTAACAACAGTTGCAGTTCTGCCATCACTTGTAAACAGACAAGTGTTATTTATTAAAAAATATATGATTATTAGAAAATATGGATAGAACGTTAATTAGCTTCATAGACATTTCAATACTTTTTAACAGTTAAAATAAGTATTATCTGTAAACAAATAATAATAATAATTATAACTATGTTGTAAATAACATACTTGGAGTTTTTACTACAGCAGAAAAGAGTAAATGTCCATTTTATATTTTAAAAAAAAATAACCAGTACATTAACTCTTTCAGTACGGAAAGTTTTTACCAGTTTAGCGGTAGAGATTTCAAAGACACAATTTTTCATGGTTTTAGATATCACTCTAGATCTTTATATTTATCTAACACTTATAATATTGTATATGAATTTTTGGATAATTAAACAAGGAATTAGGTTTCACCAATACCAAGATGATACACAACATGTAAAAAGAATAAATGTTTGATGACAGTTTACACTAATCAAATTGACGGTCACTGTGCGGCTAAAAGAACATGACCGAAATCGGAATGGCGCATGGTGAGTTAAACGTACGGAGAGAGTTAAAATCTTAGTATTATTTTTAAAATTAATATACAAGAAACGCGATAAAGACAATTTATGTACAAAAGTCCGTAACATTAAAATAATTCCGCGATATATTCTCATAATATTGATAACGTACAAAATCAATTAAATAGTAACGCTTTCTGTGGCCTAACATACATCAAGCAGATGATACCTCTCTGGCGTAGAATATCTTATCCCGCATCATGGTTTTAATTGCAATATTAGTATTACTGCAAGCTGAGTGGATAGTGTGCTTGCTTCCTGATCAGAAAGGTCCGGTTTCGATCACCAGCAGTGGCGGATTTTTTTTCGGACTAACAAGGCTCCGGGGTTCACCCAGCCTCTAAAAATGGGTACCAGAGATTTTTCTGGGAAGTTAAGGCAGCCTGGCGTGATACCGACCACATCACCCAAAAATAAAATGTGCCGTGGTCATAGAAAAAATATGGTCACTAACATCATATTCCCCATATGACTAGCAAGGCGTGGAGGGAACCTTTTTTTTATTTCTGCAAGAGCTGGATAAAGTACAAAACCAGGCACTTAGGGTTATCACAGGAGCAATGAAATCAACACCAATATTGGAGATGGAGTAATTGTGGAGGATACCAGCACTGAGAGAACGGAGAGACAGAAAGGTGCTGATATAGGCAGAAACTTTTTCATGCATGCCGAAACATCTTATGAAAGACCGATTCCAAAATCTTGCATTGGGACGGCTTAAGAGAAGCAGTTTTATCCACCAAGCCAAACGTATTAGTAGACAAAAACCAGACATGCCAAGAGTTGTTAACCCCCTACTGCCCATACCAGAACAGACTCCCTGGACAGATGAATCAGGATTATTAATACAAATACGGACAGAAGTGAAAGGAAAAAAACTTGACAAAGAGGAACATAATAGTATACAGATTAAAACAATAACTCTCAATTTCTTGGATGAAGAATACCCACAGGACCTATGGATTCGTGTGTACACAGATGGATCAGCACAGAATGCAGTAAAGAATGGGGGAGCAAGTGCATATATAGAGTACCCAAGTAATACTAGGGATATGAATAAATTAGCAACAGGGGAATATTGTCACAATTACGATACAGAAATCCAAGCAATAAAGTTGGCAATAGAAAAACTGCTGAACAGTAATCTTAGCCAACAGCCTGTAGTGTTTTTCACAGATGCATGACAATCCAGGCACTACAATCCAGAAAAATTGCCACATCTGCAGACCTTATTGACTGAACTCTGCAAGCATCACAGGGTTGTCCTGCAGTGGATCTCATCTCATTGTGGAATACCAGAAAACTAGAGAGCGAATCGGCTGGCAAAAGAAGGTGTAACATGCACACAACCAGGTGCACCAGTTACATACCATCAGAAGAAACAGATAATCAAATCAATCAGAATACCACAAGCCCCAAATCAGGATGCCTTTCATAATATGAATAGATGGTAACAAGTTATTATTATACGCCTCAGAACAGGACACAATCGACTCCATAGTAACATGTATACACAATTCAAGGTCTGCACCTCAACTACTTGTACGTGTGAACAGGAGCTCCAGATTGCTGAACAGATACTTCAAGACTGCACTGAATATAGTAGACTGAAGAAAATCCATTGGTCCATAGATACAACACTAGAGATAAAACTATATGGGCGACTGCAAGTAGTACAAAAGACAGTAACATTTATACAGGAAACGACATTGGAGATATAGGCAATACTTCAGGCTAACGAAAGATAGATTGATATATGGTTTTAATTGTACTGTTGAATTGTAATTAAAGAAAACTGCTAGAACAAAAAATTCATATAGGAGAAGGTGTATCTTGGTCTACGCCCTAAGGGCCGGTTACGGCTCGAAAGGTCAATAGATAGATAGATAGAATTAAAGAAAACTCACACCAAACTTCCTCTCTCTCTCTCTCTCTCTCTCTCTCTCTCTATATATATATATATATATATATATATATATATATATGTATATATATGTATATATATGTATATATATGTATATATATGTATATATATGTATATATATATATATATATATATATATATATATATATATATATATATATACATATATTGAAAATGGGGCTCTTAATTAAGAAACATCAGAAAGAAACAATCAACATTTTTCGAGTACATCATGAGAAGAGGAAAGTTGGAATACTTTGTTCATCATCATCATCATCATCAAGTACCGGGCCTACTGGCGTAGGTGATCGTGTCTCTCCACAACTTTCGATCTCAGCAGCTATTTATCATTTCTGTTGTTGACCTTCTGCCAAGCCATTCTCTTAAGCTATCTATTATTTTTTTCTCTTTGCCTCCCTCTATCTCTTCGTCCCTCAATTTTTCCAGTGGTTACAATATATTCCAGTTGTTCTCTTCTCATTACATGGTCATAAAATGATGATTGTTTCTTCCTAATATTGGAAATTAGCTCTATTTTTGCTTTGACCTCTCTCAGAACATCTTCATTACTCTTCTTAGCTGTCCATGGTACTCTCAAAATTCTTCTGCAAAACCACATTTCTACAGACTCCAGTGATTTTCTTGTCCGTTGTCCTATTGTCCATGATTCGCATCCATATGTGAAGACTGGCTCTGCATAACATTTAAGAACTCTTTTTCTTGTTTCTATTGTCAAAAATGGATTGCATAGTATCTTCCTCACTTTTTTGGAAAGCTGCTTTTGCCTGAGCCATTCTGCATCTCACCTCTTTTGTACATCTTCCGTCTGAGGTTAACAAAGTTCCCAAATATTTCAATTCATTTACCTGTTTTAATATTGTTCCACTTGTCTTTATTTTGCACTGAGGTGATGTCTTTTTCTTTGTTGTTACCATTACCTCTGTCTTTTTGCTATTAAGGCTGAGTCCTTTATTTTTAAATACTTTTTTACAACAGGCAAAATACAGAGAAAGAGAGATCGCGAAAGACAGAGAGAGAAAATACTAGATAGCTTGGTGTCATGGCATGGAAAACAGTCAACAACAGAATTCATACGATGTACGGTGGATAGAAGATTGTGGAAGGACATGATAGCCTATGCCAACAAGTATGGCATATGATGATAATGATATATATATATGTGTGTGTGTGTGTGTGTGTGTGTGTGTGTGTTTTAAAACATACACTATAAATATGTATATATATATATGTATATATACATAAATATATACATATGCATACATAAGTTCATACATACATACACACCCATACATACATACATACATACATACATACATACATACATACATACATACATACATACATACATGTGTAAACATTTAAATTATTTACTTATTTAAAACTAAACAGAGCAAACATCAATACTTATTTACAGGTAGTGTCTCGGAGCAAACAACGCAAAAAGAGGAAGTTATGAGACATTTTAACAAATTGACTAACTTAACAAGAAACATATCTTATGCAACATATATTAATTTAGATTATATCCAAAAGTGCTGACGCATTTCGCCATCTGTTGAGGACCAATGAGTAGCGATACTCGCTGGGAGTGCTGCAGTGTCAACTCCACCGCCAATGAACATAATGTATGTGTTTTTCCACCTCCATTGGTGTCATAACTTCATCATCATCATTGAGTGCCGTCTCCGCATCGAAGTTTGGCTACCATGGAGCGCCATTCCGCATTGTCTCTTGCTTTAAAAGTGCAGGTTGTCATAGGCTGACTTGTCCATCTGTATCTTTTGGTGATACCCATCCATGTTGGTTTGGTGATACCCATCCATGTTAGTCTTGGTCTTGTATTTTTCCATCCAAGATTACTTTTAGTAGACTGCGAAGTCTTTTTAACATGGCCCTAAAATCTCATTTGTCTTGTTTGAATTGTGTTTAATCATTCTATTTTTAGTTGTTTTAAGACTTCATAATTTGTTTTCTTTTCTTTCCATCCCATTCTTCTATAAATCCACATTTCAAAAGCTTCAATTTTCTGTTCTGTTTTCTTGTCTGATGTCCATGTTTCTGCACCATACAAGAATGTTGAGAAGCTATACTATTTTGCAATTCATATTTTAGCCCTGATGTTATCTGTTTTGATGTTAGTATATTTTGCATGACATTAACATTACTTGTTGCCATTCATATTCTTAAATTGAGTAACAGTCAAACTAGGCCGCTTGGCGTGACCTGTAAATCGACTGAAATAAAAGTAAGACCCCCGTCACACCAAGTAGCGTATAGGGAATATTGTGTTAGTGACCATAATTTTTACAGACCATCAGCACATGATCTTTGGGGTAATGTGGTCGGTATTACGCCCGTACCGCTTTACTTTCCCAGAAAAAATCCGGTACTCATTTAAGGCTGGGTGAACCTGAAAGCCGTCGATTAGGATCGAACCCAACCTGTTGTCCTTAGTACTCCAGTTCACTAACCACTGAGTTAACCTAACTGAAATAAAGACATTAAATATGGGGATCTGTGATTCATTAATTTATTGGTTTCCCCTTTGACTCAAGTGAACAGCTGACCAGAAATGTCAATAGCTCTCGCAGAAAAGAGTTGAGGATTCTTTCCCCTGACTGGATGAAAATTGATGTTTTCCTGGCCATTACAACTTGTGCCTGGTGACTCAACAATTCCTAGGTTACTTTCCCTTAAAAAAATAGTTTTGTGCTCGCGCAGACACACACACACACACATACACACTCACACATACACACTCAACACACACACACACACACACACCACATACACATAAAACCATGTCTTGAAGGCGATCATGTATCTCCAAAAATTGCTATCTACACAACTGTTTATCAATTCTGTTGTTGATTTTCTACAAACGGTTGTATTATCTCTCTTGCATGTTTTTATCTTTGTTTGCATGCGTCACCTTTTTTTTTAAGCAGAGTCATTTGCGACTAAAGTTTGCTTGAAACACATTTTTTCATGTTCCTCTCATTACAGGCTTATATTATCTGACTACAGAGATACTCTCATTTTTTTTTTTAACTTAGAGAGTTCTGAACGTTTTGGGCAGGTTTTTCCTATGAATTTCTGCCGAGCAGCGATCATCTTCTTCTACCTTTCAGCTCTAATATTTGGTATAGTTTTGGATACAATATCCTTGTTTCGTGTTTTTGTGTTTTGTTTCGGACAGTGTGGAATCTGAATTTTGAGTCACAATATCTCATAAATGCAAAACTGTGCATATAATATAAATACAGTATTTTGAGACACAATATTAATGTCGTTTTTCAAGCACAATATAACAATATATTATTACTCAGAGAGAATAAAAACAATATTTTCAGATAATAGTAATAAAACACCTTCAGAGAGGATATTGTCACCGTATATAGTTTGCAAATTGAGAGCCGTGGAGTCAGTGACCATTGAGTCAGTGACCATTGAGTCAGTGACCATTGAGTCAGTGACCATTGAGTCAGTGACCATTGAGTCAGTGACCATTGAGTCAGTGACCATTGAGTCAGTGACCATTGAGTCAGTGACCATTGAGTCAGTGACCATTGAGTCAGTGACCATTGAGTCAGTGGTTAGTGAACTGGATTACTAAGGACAAGAGTTCGGGTTCGATCCTGATCGACGACTTCCAGGTTCATCCAGCCTTAAATGGATACCGGATTTTTTATGGGAAAGTAAAGCGGCACGTACGTAGTACTGACCACATTACCCACAAAAAAATGATCTGCAGGTCTATATAATTATGGGCACTAACACCATTTTCCCTATACGCCGCTGGCGTGACGGGGCACTTTACTTTACTTACTTTACATAATTTGCAATTTGTCTGAGAGCAACATGCAAAATGCGTTCTTTTCACAAAGCTATAGATTACTCTACCCAGCAAAAACAGTATACTTGGATTAAAAGATAACGTAGACACAGACCTGTGTCTGCATCGTGCACTATAAAAGTAAGAACAGAGAATAGCATAACAATTATTCAACTCTGAAAATTCATCGTTTGCCTAAAAGTGAAGGAAGAGTCCACATTTGGACACCGGGTGGTAGAAGGAAACAAAGAAGGCAACAACAACAACTCAACGAAGAACAATTAAATGAGATAGATCAGCTGTGAGCTAAATAGCTAAATAAAACCTAACAAGTCCTGGCAGTGAATCGTCAAAATCGAAGGGTTTTTATGTCTTCCATCTGAGCATGTATTAGCCCTGAAATGAACTAAAAAAATAACTTTTGGTCAAACTGGCATATGTCGCCTAAATGAGCTATAACATTAACATTCTTAAATTTAAAAAAAGGCCAAAGAAAGAAAACTAATAAAAAGCTGCAACCAAATTTTAATTAATCAGAGCACCATCAATGAACAATAAAAATATGATGGAGAGAGTTCGCGTCACTCATTTCATATGGAGATGGCACTAGAGGTGATTTAATGCGACATGCTACATTCTTTACTTCTATCGATTTCTCCATCTCTGTGTACCGAATCATGAGATTCGCTCATTCTTTATCATTTGTGAGGCTGAGGTAATCATTAAAATATTGGAATGGACTCAATTCAATTGGTACTTCTAGAATAAACTGACATATTTCAACATGCTCCAACATTGAATGCTCAAAATTATATAAATAAAGTATAAATGGGACATTTTCTTCACTCTATCAATGCCATTTTATTGCTAATTTGAATGTGTTAATATCTTTTTTTGTGAAAGCGGATTAATTCACTTGGGCATCGCTGTTCTTTAAATGTCATTTGGAATATTGACACAAAATTGAATCAAATAGGGAGCAATTTAGTCGATTAACTCAAAGAAACTCTCGACGCTGAAAGGCAAATAAGAAATGAAAGAAGTCGAAGAAGAGGAGGAAGAAAAAGAAGAACAAGAGGAAGAAGAAACGAATTCACAGCCTCAGCCATGGCTTTAGTTTTGTCAATGGATAACAGTTAGGAACTTTCAAATATATGAAGAATATATGAAGAAAAATCATGTAAATACCCCACTTTAGACAGAATCAAGCGATGACTAACTAATGTGAAAGGAAAATGCCTGATTCTAGAATCTTTACAGACAAAGTCTTTTTTTTTTTTTTACTTTGCACTCGATAATGATGCAAGTAGATTACATTTTGATGCATGTTGATCAACATATAGGTTGGGACATGTCAGTTAGTAGTCCAAACTCTCTCCTGATCACACAGTACAATCACGTTAATCCCAGAATTCCATAGCACCCGATAATGTTGCCCGTGGTAATGTGAAAACGTTTGGTAATCTTTTCCGTTTGATAGAAACAGCTTTTTACGATAACTCAATATGGTTACATTACCACTGGCAACATAAGATCGAATGCAATAAACATATATATTTAGATTTCTCACTTTCTCTTTACCTAGCTTTCTCCTTAAATATACTTTTCTCTCAATCTATAGCTTTTTCTCTTATTGAGCCATATACATATATGCATTATTCTTTTCACTATACTTTTGCACCTTTCTCCTGTCATTTAGAACCGAATAGATAAAGTGTACCATTCTATGGGGAAAAGTGGGAGGGGGGTGTTGGGTTAAAATCTATGATTTGTACATCCCGTGGCGACTGAAATTGTACATCCCGTGGCGACTGAAATTGTACATCCCGTGGCGACTGAAATTGTACATCCCGTGGCGACTGAAATTGTACATGCAACTTACATTTTCCATTTGCCAATAACAATCCTCCGACAAACTCCAGAATATTTCTTAAAATTGGTGAAATACAATTTCTCCAATTATCTTTCTTCTTTTATCTTTTCGGTTATCTTTTTAAATTTTCTTCCTCCATCTCTCTGTTTCTTTATCTTTATCATTCATGCATTCTTTAATCATCTCTCCCTCAGTCAATCTCTCCGTCTCTTCCCTTTCTCTCTCCCCCTATAGCAATATAGGAACATTATCTTAATTTTTGGGGCATATTAAAAGACACAACAGCCTACTAAAAGTATTATTGGAAGGAAAAATACAAGGTAAAAGAAGCAGAGGCAGACCAAGACTAACATGGACGAGTAACATCAAAAGATGGACAAGTCAATCTATGTCAGCCTGCACCATCAAAGCAAGAAACAGAGTAGAATGGCGATCCATGGTAGCCAACCGTCGTTGCGGAGAAGGCACGCGATGATGATGATGATGATCTTAATTAAAAAAGAAAACCCTGTATTTTTAAAACAATTATGTTAAAAATTGGAAATGAAGAGGAAAAAAAACCATCTAACATTTGATGTTTTCAACAACTTCAGTTTTTACTTAGATATGAGATCACAACAATACCCTATCTTAGAACAACTAAAAGAAACGAATTTTCCCTGACATAATTTTAAACTTTACTCTATTTTATGTTCCTAAAACCTTTTATATCTCTGATAATTTCACAATCACAATCCCCTGCCCAATAAACCACCACACCTCAACTAAAGCGCTACAGCTCATACAACACCCAGTTCGCACATTCTATACTGACAGTTTGTGTGATATTTTCTCAATTTAGAAAATCACAGAAGGAAATGGTTAATATATTAATCAAGTCATCCGAAATAGATTTCAAAGTTTGCAATTGTTAGACTCCAAATTGTCATGGCTGCAGGGGTTTACCCGACCTCTGAAATTTGGTACCGTTTTTTTTTTCCAAGAAAAAATATGGGTCACGGCTGACTTTGATAGTGCAGAATTTATGTCGAACTCGTCGATATCATACACCATATATCTCATATTCTATGTCACTTCTAAAAAAAAAACCAAGAAATTATACATCAAAACTTGTCATCCTTTGATTCTAATGTCTGAAACCTATCAATATAGTATATTCGTTGAACAACACAAGAAACGCAACTGAAAACAATGAATATATTGTAGCCATATCAGTCGAATAAAATGAGTAACTAAGAAATGATCAAGTGGTGCAGTGGAAACAAAAAAAAAAAAAAAAAAACAAGACGCACACAATAATAATATTGACATTTGTGGTGATAATTTGGAGAAATATAGAAGGCTCCTTAGCCACCCCATTCACCAAAGAATATCTGGTTCCGGAATTGTACGACTTAAGAGGAGCAACTTCGCTGCAATTGCCAATGAACTAACTACTGGAGACCCAGTACTTTCCCAAACAATATTGAAACCCTTGAGCCCATCTGATATGTCTCCTCATGGAAAGCATAAAATACCAGAACTTAAGGAAAATATAACAGGAATCATGAAAAAAAGGTACACAATCAGACACAGAAAGAAAACATGTAGCAGAAAAAAACACATACACGATACCTACCCACAGGACTCTTGGTCCCACATATACACAGATGGCTCTGCTACAAATGCCATCAGAAATGGAGGGGGAAGTGTGTTTTTGATGCTGAATAATCAGGACGAGATCACCAAGTCAATAGCTACTGGAAAATTCTCAAACAACTTTAAAGCAGAAACTAAGGCCATCAGAGAAGCTGCAACATTGGCTATTCAACACAAAAATAACATGCACAATAAATTGGTGATTTTGACTGATGACCTGTCAGTATTATCAGCTCTAAAAAGGTCCAAAAACAATCAACTAGATGACTAGAGAACAACCCTGGACCAACTATGCAATAACTTCCAGGGAGTAGTCATTCAGTGGATACCATCACACTGTAATATACACGGGGGGACGAACGCGCAGACAAATTAGCTAAAGAGGGAGGGAGATTACTGCAAGAGAACCATCCGCTCAGTTATGATGAAGCCAAATCCATCCTCAAGGGTCAGTTCCATGAAAAGTGGAAACGAGAATATCCAAAGCATAACGAGAGTGACGGATACCACCAACTATCAAGGAGGGATAAAGTCATCATATTTCGCCTAAGCACAGGCCACAATAGAATGAGAAATCACATGTTCACCAAATTCAAAATAGGTACAACCAGCCTATGCCACTGTACACTAGACAATATGACTATAAAACATGTTCTACAGGATTACCCCCAGTACACAGACCTGAGAAGAGCAATGTGGTCCACGCCCACCTCCCTGGAAGAGAAACTATATGGGGCAATCGATTCGCTTAAACAGACAGGTGACTTCATGGGAGAGTCTGGAATCCTACTCTGAGTCTTGATCGCAGAGAGAGAGAGAGAGAGAGAGAGAGAGAGAGAGAGAGAGAGAGAGAGAGAGAGAGAGAAAGAGAGACAGAATCAGAAGAGATCCATTCAGTCACAAAAACAGCTATAAGGTAAAGTTAGGATGGAGAACATAAGTACAGCTGACCATGTACAATCTGGTGGAGGGAGAACATAAGAAGAGTATGTCATGTACAACCAGGGGGAGGGAGAACATAAGTAGAGTAGGTCATGTACAACCTGGGGGAGGGATGGCATAAGTAGAGTAGGTCATGTACAACCTGGGGGAGGGAGGGCATAAGTAGAGTAGGTCATGTACAACCTGGTGGAGGCAGAACATAAATAGAGTAGGTCATGTACAACCTGGAGAAGGGAGGACATAAGTATAGTAGGTCATGTACAACCTGGTGGAGGGAGGACATAAGTAGAGTAGGTCATGTACAACCTGGAGAAGGGAGGACATAAGTAGAGTAGGTCATGTACAACCTGGTGGAGGGAGGACATAAGTAGAGTAGGTCATGTACAACCTGGAGAAGGGAGGACATAAGTAGAGTAGGTCATGTACAACCTGGTGGAGGGAGGACATAAGTAGAGTAGGTCATGTACAACCTGGAGAAGGGAGGACATAAGTATAGTAGGTCATGTACAACCTGGTGGAGGGAGGACATAAGTAGAGTAGGTCATGTACAACCTGGAGAAGGGAGGACATAAGTATAGTAGGTCATGTACAACCTGGTGGAGGGAGGACATAAGTAGAGTAGGTCATGTACAACCTGGAGAAGGGAGGACATAAGTATAATAGGTCATGTACAACCTGGTGGAGGGAGGACATAAGTATAGTAGGTCATGTACAACCTGGAGAAGGGAGGACATAAGTATAGTAGGTCATGTACAACCTGGTGGAGGGAGGACATAAGTAGAGTAGGTCATGTACAACCTGGAGAAGGGAGGACATAAGTATAGTAGGTCATGTACAACCTGGAGAAGGGAGGACATAAGTAGAGTAGGTCATGTACAACCTGGAGAAGGGAGGACATAAGTAGAGTATGGTTATGGTTATGGAAGGCCCAGGTATCACTGCAAACGAATTAAAATCTATTATTGCTCAACCGCCCGTGCCAGTGAAATCATCCGAATTACTATCTCATCTTCTAAACAAATAAAGGTAGCTGTAGTCCCCATCATAGCCGTCTCAGCAAACGCCAAAAGACATAAGGCGAAACCGCACAGAAAGTGAACACAGCCATCTGTTCTCCATCATACGATATCATCACTCATCGTAAACAATTGGAATATCGAAACACGCTCAAAACAGCTGAAACGCACAAGTCACGGTGTGCACAGAGTACTTAACTCAATAGCTCCTGCAACAAGTCGGACTTAGATTATGAGGAAACGGCAACAAGGAACACTTTTCAGACATAGCCTTCAATGGTTCCTGTCGCCTATCCACCATATTGTCCGGAAGTTCACGTTCTCCTGAAAATGATGATCTCATATTTTTTTTTTAATGTATAACGCTTGATGATGCTAGGACATCACCTTGACTCCAAATCAGAACATATGAAACACAGTTAGTCATT
This sequence comes from Megaustenia siamemsis, assembly GCA_032433765.1. Taxonomy (NCBI): domain Eukaryota; kingdom Metazoa; phylum Mollusca; class Gastropoda; order Stylommatophora; family Ariophantidae; genus Megaustenia; species Megaustenia siamemsis. Next base: position 57,705,027 of record JAVIAB010000124.1, read on the forward strand.
GGACTATCCCCTTCGCACATCAAACAACAGACTGTAAGATCTCCCTGCAATGTGAATTTGTGAAATTATGAATCCCTCCTGACTAACATGAACCTTCGTGACTCACCCCGGTGCTGCGAAGTCATGTACGAAACTCCATTCCGCCTTTCACTATTAGCGTACGGCCGTTTTAGGGATATACAAACAGTCATTGTGATGACGTAGCACACACAACAATGGTTGCTCCCATAACATTCCAAATACTTTAATCAATGCAGTACAGTAGACCATGTACAACATAAAGGAGGGAGGACATAAGTATAGTATACCGTGTACAACCTGAAGGAGGGAGGTCATAAGCACAGTAGACCATGTACAACCTGAAGGAGGGAGGTCATAAGTATAGTATACCGTGTACAACCTGAAGGAGGGAGGTCATAAGCACAGTAGACCATGTACAACCTGAAGGAGGGAGGTCATAAGTATAGTATACCGTGTACAACCTGAAGGAGGAAGGTCATAAGCACAGTAGACCATGTACAACCTGAAGGAGGGAGGACATAAGTACAGTAGACCGTGTACAACCTGAAGGAGGGAGGACATTAGTACAGTATACCACGTACAACCTGAAGAAGGGAGGACATAAGTACGGTATACCGTGTTCAACCTGAAGGAGGGAGGACATAAGTACAGTAGACCATGTACAACTAGTGGGAGGGAGGGAATAAGTACAGTATACCATATACAACCTGAAGGAGGGAGGACATAAGTACAGAAGACCTTGTAAAACCTGAAAGATGGAGGACCTAAGTACAACAGACCATGTAAAGGTAAAGTACGAGACTTGAACTGGCGTCTTAGCACGCGAGTTTACACCCATATGTGCTCGGCCGCCTATCTAGAAATTTTCGGATATTTCTGTATAGTGTTGCTTCAAGCATCGAAACTCAGATGCAAAGCGACCTTCCTCACCTTCCCAGGGTAATACCCTGATACCCATTTCTTCCAACGGCTGGGTCGACCGTTGGGTATTTTTTTTTTCCAACCACGAGTAAAATTCACACTGCTCCCAGCGGGAATCGAACACAGGTTGTCCGAACGTCGGTAGTCGAATGGTTTTCCCAACCAGGTTACCGAGACGAACAATATGAGCCAGATTTGGGGCACTCTATGACAGACGCCTTGTAGCTGCCTAATGAAGGTATTTTGTTGCTGCCCTACAAGACACCTAGATATGTTTTGGTCCCCGACTGACTTCCCGATTTGTGCCCAAGGTCGATATCTAAAAGAAGAGAAATATTTGTACATAAAAAAAGTATATAAAAGGAACAATTTAGCAGGAACCCGTATTAAGAATGGTCACAACTTAGGGCGGTCATCATATGGTCTATCTCATAAGATCAACTGTTGCAACATTATGCGGTGAAAATTAAAGCAAAATTTGATATTTAACATGTGGTATCCACTAGGTAAACTTGCCACATGTAACAGAAACAGGCATGTAACTCATTAAATAGACTTCTTTTTTGCAGATGATTTGACCGTCATACTGTACATGACCTGTTAGCGTAAGCGATAATATTCCTCCACAATACTCTGTCCACAGTTCATCGTATCAGTTCTGTTGTTGACTGTTATCTATGCCACGACACCATCTATCTATAAATAGAGTATCTTAATTCTTTGTCGTCCGCGAACTCCATTTCCCTGTATTTGCTAGTTTAAACTAAGTATTCCCGGTGTTATCTTATCATGATAAGCCCGAAAATGTCGATTGTCTTTTTCTGATGTTTTTTTAAGAACTCTCTTTTTGTTTTGCCCTCTTACGCCTTGAGAATTCCCTCTATGGTCTTTTTAGATTTCCAGTGAATTCGCAACATTCCTTTGAGAAATCTCGTCTCTAAGGCCTCTGATCGTCATTTCATTTGTTTCTTTACTGTCCATGATTCACTTCCATTGGTCGCATATGATCAAAGTTTAAATAAATAAAACTAAAGGTAAATATCACATAACTGCATTTCATTATCCCTGTGGAAGGTACAACATGAAACTGAACACATACAAAGAATGGCATATAAAATAACCAGCGCGTATTGCACACTTAACATTAATAACAAGGGGAGCAGACATCGAAGATTCAACAATCTACAAAATTCAGTTCACAGAAGACGTGAGCGTAAAAAGTAAAATAGGAACAACAGAAGGTCAAGCAAGGACATGTCGATTTTATCTATTATTCAGGAATGTTAACAAATCGGCAATAAAACAACGGATGTTACATAACATATTTAACAAACGAACAAATTACATAACATATTCAATAAATCAACAAATGACATATAACGTGTTGAACAAAATAACAAATGATAAATAACATGTTCAACAATATAATAATTTATATATAATATGTTCAACAAAACAAGTGATATATAAAATATTCAACAAAACAATAAATGATATAAAACATGTTCAACAAAACAATAAATAATATATACCATTTTTAACCAAAAACAAATTATATATAACATGTTCAACAAAACAATAAATGATATATAACATGTTCAACAAAACAATAAATGATATATAACATGTTCAACAAAACAATAAACGATATATAACATGTTCAACAATATAACAATTTATATAAAATATGTTCAAGAAAACAACAAATTAAATATAAAATATTTAACAAAAAACAAAAGCAAATGACATATAACACGTTCAACAAAATAACAATTGATTCACAAATCTTTATAATGAAAATGTGTCCAATGATCTCTCATTTGAACGAGAAAATTATATAAATACCAGGCCTCTGTAGCTCTCCCGTACTCACATTTTTGTTATCATTGTTAACAGTTAACATTTTTAACAAGAGAATGTACATTGGCCACAATACTTGTTTTCAGTTACATATAAAATATGTACATGACGGCTTCCGGGTTCACCCAGCTTTTAATGGGTAACGGATTTTTTTTCTGGGAAAGTAAAGTGGCACGGGCGTAATACCAACCACGTTACCCCAAAAAATCATGTGCTGAAGGTCTGTAAAATGTATGGTCACTAACACCATATTCCCTATACGCCACTTGGCGTGACGGGGGTGCTTTGCTTACTTTACCAAAAAGATCTACAATGACATTCTCAAAGAGTCAAACACAAAAAGGCAGCTCCTGAAAAACCTAAGAAAAAAAAAAACAATTTTCGGGCACATCATGAGAAGAGGAAAGTCGGAGTGGTTGGTTACAACTGGCACAATACAAGGAAAGTGAGATCGCGGCGACGAGAAGATACAAGATAGCTTGGTGACATGACATGGAAAACATTCAAGGACCAAATTGATATAACGCAATGTGGATACAAAATTGCGAAAGAACATGATCGTCAACGCCAAAAGGTATGGCATAGGTTGATGATTATAGGTTGATGATCATAGGTTGATGATTATAAAAGATGTATCTCAGGACTGTTAAAACCCAAAACGTTACATTGAACGTGTTCTGGACGTTGTGTCTTAAAAAAAACGACAGATATATGGAACAGTCCTACCTATTTGAAACAGAACAACAAGTGAGAAAGCATATTGCAACCCCCTCAACAACAAAAATTATATGTAGAATATTACAGCACCACCCCCCCCCCCACCCCTTAACAACAATAAAGTTATATATAGAATATCACAGCTTCTCCCTTCAACAAAACAGCAACCGATATATCGCATATTGCGGCCTAAGCACAACCCAATAAGGGATATTATAGAAAATTAAAAATAAAGACAAGTGGAACAATATTAAAACAGGTAAATGAATTTAAATATTTGAGAACTTTGTTAACCTCAGACGGAAGATGTACAAAAGAGGTGAGATGCAGAATGGCTCAGGCAAAAGCAGCTTTCCAAAAAATGAGAACGATACTATGCAATACATTTTTGACAATAGAAACAAGAAAAAGAGTTCTTAAATGTTATGTAGAGTCAGTCTTAACAAATGGATATGAATCATGTACAATAGGACAACAGACAAGAAAATCACTGGAGTCTGTAGAAATGGGGTTTTTCATAATAATGTTGAGAATACCATGGACAGCTAAGAAGAGTAATGAAAATGTTCTGGAAGAGCTCAAAGCAAAAAGAGAGCTAATTTCAAATATTAGGAAGAGACAATCATCATTTTTTTGGCCATGTAATGAGAAGAAAACAACTGGAATATATTGTAACAACTGGAAAAATTGTGGGACGAAGAGATAGAGGGAAGCAAAGTGAAAAAAATACTAGCCAGCTTAAGAGAATGGCTTGGCAGAAGGTGAACAACAGGAATGATAAATAACTGCGGAGATCGAAAGTTGTGGAGAGACATGATCATCTACGCAAACAGGCCCGGTACTTGATGCTGATAGAAAATTGCAGAGGCCTCCACCCTCCCCCGCCCCATTTTCAACGTTTAAAAAAAATGAATTTTGATAAACAGTCCTTGTCTGAAGGACAAAAATCAAATGTCAGATCATGTGAAATGAGATGTTTAAGAATGACTCATTATTGTCGCTAGGGAAGACAGAATGAGTAATGACGACGTCAGAAAGAAATGGTTGGAATCACACCATGCATTAAACGTGTTGTTACACAGAAAAAAAGAGCTCAATAAATAACGTTAGCCTGATCACCTCAGGGGAATGGAGCTTAACCAGCTGTAATTACACTCCCACCAAAACCAACGATCTGAAGATGGATTGAGAAGGACCAACAATTGCCCAGCTGGATAGACAATACCATAAAAATCCTGCAGCGGTGTGAAATAACAGTTGCAACAATGTGCAGATCATCATCATCATCATGTACCGTACCGGTTGGCGTTGGCTATCATGCCCTTCCACAATCTTCTATCCACAGTGCATCGTATGAGTTCTGTTGTTGACTGTTTTCCATGCCATGACAACAAGCTATCCAGTATTTTATCTCTTTGTCGTCCGCGATCTCTATTTCCTTTTAATTTGCCAGTTGTAACCAAGTATTCCAACTTTCCTCTTCTCATGATGTGCCCAAAAAATATTGATTGCTTCTTTCTGATGTTTTTTAAGAGCTCTCTTTTTGTGTTGGCCTCTTTGTGTGCAGATAGAGGTTGAAAATAAAAATAAAAAATACTGCAACTCTTTACAACTCTTAATTGTGTATATGGTTAGAAGGAGTGTAAGAGGACAGACAAAAGATGGAAAGAAAGAGAAAGATGTTTGGGATGAGGTGAAACCTGTATGCATTAAGTTGATATTGAATCTGTCAGTTTCTATAGAACGGTAGCAATGTCATACAAATATAGTCAAATAACGCTAGTGTCACAAAATATAGTCAAATAATTGTAGAGACATAAAAATATAATCAAATAATGGTACAGATATAACAATACTCCTTTACAGATATAACAATATAGTGAAATAACGATGAAGACACAAAAATAGAGTCATATGACGGTAGAGACATAAAAATATAGTCAAATAACGGTGCAGACAAAAATATAACCAATAAACGGTGGAGACATACACATATAATCAAATAACGGTAGTGTCATAAATCATAGTCAAATAAAAGTAGTGTTATAAAAATATAATTAAATAAAGGTGGAGACATAAAAATATAGTCAAATAACGGTAGAGATATAACCATATAATCAAATAACGGTAGTGTCATAAAAGCTTGTTTTCCTCAATAATCGCCCCTTGAAGATAGGAATATAAACTCTGGCTCGAAAACCTCGATGGGTCTGCACTCGTCATCAGGCCCGTATTCAGCCCCACCCGAGGGACACTTCAGAAATTGGATAGAAGATAAAATCTTTATAGAATGAGTGTAGGAGTAGTCTAGTGTTAGCGGTCTAGCTTGACGACGCAACAAACACTGCTCCTTTCATTTCCTGACACATCTTTACGATTATTAACTTAGTAACAGATAAGGTTATAATAACAGGGTCAAACACAATGCTCTATCACCCATTCTGTAACAATTCTAACCCTCGTCTCAGCCTCGTCCACTTTTAACTTCCAGATTCTATTAGATCTTGTTACAGTTTTACGTTTCATGATCACAGCGTCGTCATAAGCTAACAGAATCAGCATTTACATATGTCTATTAAAAAAGCCATCTCTGAATATGGTGTGTATGGTGCCAGTGTATTGAGGGAGAAACCGATAGAAAAGAAAGCTTACATTTTAAGAGAAGAACATGGTAAGAACATCAACAGTAGAACTTAATTGATTATTTCAGAACTGATTATTTGTTTCTACTTGCACATCTAAAAAATGGAAGAAGGTGCCGTGGTAAACCAGGAATTAAGTGGACTGACAACATTCGGGAAACGCTACAACAACGTATGGCAATGATTGAGGCTGTCAGAAGGGCAAGATCTAAAACGTTGTTTCTCTATCTACGCTCGAAAGAGTATAAATGCAAAGATGACATGAAGAGAAAGGTTAAAGAGAGAGAGAGAGAGAGAGAGAGAGAGAGAGAGAGAGAGAGTAGCTAAAAGTAGTCAACATTGGAGACAGATTTTTGGAGAGTCATAGTCAGCATAGCAAAGAACTTTAATTAATTAATGATATAGTAAAAAGTAAAGAGCCCCGTCACGCCAGGTGGCGTATAGGAAATATGGTGTTAGTGACCATAAATTTTACAGACCTTCAGCACATGATTTTCGGGGTAATGTGGTCGGTATTACGCCCGTGCCGACTTACTTTCCCAGTAAATATACAGTACCCATTTAAGGCTGGGTGAACCCGGAAGCCGTCGGTTGGGATCGAACCCTACCCCTTGTCCTTTGTAGTCCAGTTCACTTACCACTGAGCTAATTAATCATAAGGGTATGGTGTATTTCAGTGCTCTTCAAGCTGTGCGCTACCACCAACTTGTAGACGATTTTGAGTTTTAGGTGGGCAGCTGCAGATATTTGCATGATTTTTATGATATATTAAAAAAAAATATACATTCGGTGCTTGTTTAAGGAACCTTATTCTCTTTCTAAATGTTCTAAAAAAATCAGTCGTTAGAATATATATTGGTCTCTGTGAGAGACCTAAATTAAATTGACAAAACGGGTCCATCTGGTGTGAACCAGGGGGATGTCCATTGCACTGACTGGTTTATACATATCTTTGCATTTTATAAATCTCACATTACATCTCACCTTGCACATCTGCAGTTAGTTTGATCCTGATAACACCAACAAATACTCCTCTCTTGCTGAAGGTTTGATCTTCTCTCTATTCTTCTGTCTATCCTGTATTGATAGCTAAACTTATTTAGTCAACTATTGTTCTGAAACGATTATAACCTGTTCATCGTCCGATGCTGTTGGATATGTGATTGGAGCACTTTACGTGTGACTTCTGATTTGTTCTAACTATTTTTATTGATTTGTGACTTTACAAATCTGAATTCATGTCTTGGAAAAATAGAAATACACTCGTAACTAATTATCTGAAGATGGGATTCATTGAATCAATTACAAACAAACATATGTGTTTACTATACCAGAAAACATTTTCTAACGAAGTAATGAAGCCAAGACGATTGCAAGAGTACCTTGCAACAAAGCTTCCAAAATATAAAGATTAGTCCTCTTGGGATATTTTCAAGAATTGTTTAAAAGATTTCAAAATCTTTTAGTAATAGCATCCGTCGATCAACAAAATACAAACAACGAAGATGTATTATAGCTCGTTTCAAATCTCGTGCCCAACTTCAAAACGCTATTACTCAGTAGCCGTTTGTTAAAAACTGTTGAAATTTTCCAAATGTTATTAGAATGCAAAAGACCTTTTAAATGTATATTTAACAAATATCTTGCAGCTGCAGTTTTCTTAAAGCGGCGAATTTCTTTGATGTTTGTCAAAATTGTAAATTGTGAACCCCTCCTAAATAATAGAAATTACCGTAGTTGCTAGTCTATGATTAATTTTCACTAGGTAAAGACGTGGCCGTAATGGGGAAATAACCTAATACGACAAAAGACCAGGAGAATTATTGTCTTCTCAGTTCGAGGACGGACGATAATATCAAGGTATACCTGTATGTCCAATTTTCATAGTTGTGTGGTCCTGATAAGGACCGTTTGTTGAACTAATTTAAGGTAATATAGGGGCCAACATTGTGGGGGCTATATACTTTCATTCTGAATCAGACGAGTCTAAAAGATTAATAACTGTTTGGGGTTGAACATTCCACAAACCATCATTTTTCCAATATTCCTCTTCCTGTTTTAAGACGTGGTCTTCACATTTAGCCCAATAATCTTTGTCTATATTTATTAAAGCGAGATTAGCAAGAGTCTTTACATCGCATATTTTGAATGTTGTATTTTCATCTGCCACTTGTCCTTTTAATTCTGCCCAGATTAGTTCTACTGGATTTAAATGAGCATGGTAAGGTGGCAGCCTCAAACTTATATGACCGTGCTCTTGGATAATCTTATCTATTTGAAAAATCTTTGTCCTTTGTTTTTGCTTTACTAGAGATAGTAATTCAGGTTTTAAGTACATGTTATTAAATTGTATGTGCTCCTTTGTGAGCCATATCTTAATAGCATCTTTTGTACTGGATGACGTCGGGACTTTATCTTCAAGTGCAACAATGTTGTGGTACGCTGCATTGTCCATTATTAGGCAAGATGGTCGATCTAGTGATGGGAAAACAGAATTTTCAATCCAGTGTCTAAATATGTGACCATTCATCTCAGAGTGATAATCCCGATTGTCTATGGATTTTGAAAGAAAAATGAGCTCTGCATTCTGTATTAGTCCATGTTGTTGACTACCTGCATGAGCAATTATCAAGCGCTGTCCTTTGCTGCTAGGTATTAATCTCTTAATCTTTCCATCTGATGACTGCCATTCCCTTTGGTTAGTGTGGTGAGCATTGATCCATGTTTCATCCAAGTACACAGTATCATAACCTTGCTTGCGCACCTCTTTTACTTCACGTAAGTACTTGCTTCTCATGACTACTATATGTGGCTTCTCACAGATGATGTTTCTTCCATTGGAATACTTTCTGAATGTAAAGCCTGCAGCTCTCAGATTCCTCCATAATGTAGACTTTGATATTTCAATACTGTTGTTCTGTTTCAGCGATACTTTTAATTTTCTTATTGTAACAGTTTCATTCATACCCAACATTTTGCGAATTTCACTTCTAATAAGTTCACTGTCGAAATTATCCAACATTTTTGCTCTTCCTTGTGATTTTGTATATTTTGAACATTGACGGTCACGTGCTTGAATCCAGCGATTAAATGACCGTTTAGATAAATCCAAAATGTGTCTTGTCCTATTCTCAGGGTTTTCTAAAGAATGAAATAATCTTCCTCGTTTAGCCTCTTTGCAAAAATAGTCATACATTTCTATGTAAACTGCAGAATTTCATTTTAAGACTCATGATAAATGTTATCGTTCCACGTCTCCACCTCTGAATGAATGGAAATGGAACACACAATTTCTCGTGTTTTTTACAAGTGTCTAATTGTGTCAAAAAACCACGATGAAAGCGTGCAAACAAGTCAATTTTACCGTGTATGAATTTTTACTCGCTATTTTTAACTTAAAATACTGTAAAAAATTAAGTTTTGACTACATCAATCGGTCGTTATAAATTTATATAAATCAAATAAGCAACAATAATAACCAAATGTTTTTTTTATGAAATTAATTCCCTGTTGGGTTCTAATCATTATAATTTTACATGCAAATTTTGAACAACTTACAACGAGCGGTTAAAAAGCTATCCATTTTAAAAGTTAGGCACGAGTTATGAAACAAGCTATAGATGAATCTTATCGTATTGATTATTGGTTATGGAAGGCCCGGTATCACTGCAAACGAATTAAAATCCATAATTGCTCAACCGCCCGTGCCAGTGGAATCATCCGAATTACTAACACATCTCCCAAACAAAGAAAGGTAACTGTAGTCCCCATCGTAGCAGTCTCAGCACACGCAAAAAGACATAATGCGAAACCGCGCAGAAAGTGAACACAGCCAACTGTTCCCTGTAATACGATATCATCATTCATCGTAAACAAGCGGGATATCAAAACAGGATCAAAACGGATGAGACACACAGCTCACGGTGTGCACAGAGCACTGAACTCAGTAGCTCCTGCAACAAGCCGGACTTGGAATATGAGGAAACTGCAAGAAGGAACACTTTTCAGACATAGCCTTCAATGGTTCCTGCCGCCTATCCACCATATACCATGGAAGTTCGCGTCCTCCCGAAAATGATGATCGTCGTAGCACTTGGTGATGTTAGGCCATCCAGATTCATATTGGGACATCATCATCATCGTGTGTATATTCCTGTATGGTGCAGAAACATGGACATTAGACAAATCTTATCGTATATGACACATAATCGCAAAAAGTGGTAAAAGTCATAACATTGGAGAAACTTTGATAATGCCACCAATCAAACTGGGTGAACCCGGTGCCCGACGGTTGAGATCGAACCCTACATCTTGTCCTTTGTAGTCCAGTTCACTAACCACTTAGCTATCGCGGCTCACTACTATTGCAGATAGTTATGCTTTATTGAAGACATATGTGAGGTATCTCGATCTTGAGACTTAAGCTTGCTCTTTACAAAAATAGAACCAGATATCCAAATTTGACTTGCTCAACATCAATGATCTCATTAAATTAAAGGAAGTGAAACTGGTTTGTATTTCTTCAATTATGGAATTTTCTTCAATTTAGATTATAGTGGGCGGTAGAGAAAATTTATCCGTGAAAAAGTTACGCAAGTGGGCGGTAACAAGGCTGACGAACCTTGTTTTATATAAACCAAGATTAAAATAAATAAGTTATAATAACATCAAGATTAAAATAAATAAGTTATAATAACATCAAGATTAAAATAAATAAGTTATAATAACATCAAGATTAAAATAAATAAGTTATAATAACATCAAGATTAAAATAAATAATTTATAATAACATCAAGATTAAAATAAATAAGTTATAATAACATCAAGATTAAAATAAATAAGTTATAATAACATCAAGATTAAAATAAATAAGTTATAATAACATCAAGATTAAAATAAATAAGTTATAATAACATCAAGATTAAAATAAATAAGTTATAATAACATCAAGATTAAAATAAATAAGTTATAATAACATCAAGATTAAAATAAATAAGTTATAATAACATCAAGATTAACAAAAAATAATTTTAAAAACTATCACAAGTAAATTGACGAAAATGTTCAAGAAACAGAACAAGTCAAAGAGTAATGAATGAAAACAATAACAGCGAATAAAGTATAAAATATACACAAATTATTATGGCATAACCGTGATGTAAATATTAGTGAGCAATCGAAACAGGTGAAGTAAGAACAAAGCTTGTGAAGGCCACGTTCACAGCAGCTTTCGTAATTGATATTTTAGTTTTCCTTGCTAATTTCAGAGATATCGTCATCATCATCATGTGCCATACCGGTTGGAGTAGGCGATCATGTCCTTCCACAATCTTCTATCTACAGTGCATCGTATCAATTCTGTTGTTGACTGTTTTCCATGCCATGACACCAAGCTATCCAGTATTTTCTCTCTTTATCGTCCGGGATCTTTCTTTCCTTTAATTTTGCCAGCTGTAACCAAGTATTTCAACTTTCCTCTTCTCATGATGTGCCCAAAAAATGTTGATTGTTTCATTCTGATGTTTTTATTAGCTTTTTTCAGAGATATAACCCAGCACATAATCTTCCTATCGTATATTCAAGTTGATTAGAAGAAGTAATATCTTCAATTGCAAACAAATATGTGTGAATTTGAAATTAGTAATTAGCACATGAAAGCGTCGGGAGCCGCGATAGCTCAGTGGTTAGTGAACTGGACTACAAAGGACAAGAGGTAGGGTTCGATCCCAACCGACGGCTTCCTGGTTCACCGAGCCTTAAATGAATTTTTTCTGGGAAAGTAAAGCGGCACGGGCATAATACCGACCACATTACCCCAAAAATCATGTGCTGAAGGTCTGTAAAATTTATAGTCACTAATATCATATTCCGTTTACGCCACTTGGCGAGATGGGGCATTTTACTTTACTTTTTTTACTTACATGAAAGCATTACATTTGTCAATCTTTAAAATGTTTCATGACTAAATCATTCATTTTTTTTCAAAGAATAATCAATACAACATTTCATTCAGCTACAACATTTCTATCTTTGTGTGGTCTCACAAAATTGGAACAACTCTTACAGTAGTCAGTTTTAAGTAGGACTAGAATGTAGTAGGACTAGAATGTAGTAGACTTGGAGCATATTTATTTATCATTTCCGTATAATTTTGGGGAAGAGCACAAAAATGTTAGTTTGAAGATAGAACAAAGATAGAACAACGATAGAACAAAGATAGAACAATTGTTACAATCAAATCTCTAAATTCACAAGTAGAGATGTGATATAGCTCTAAAAATAGCAATCAGCTAATTGATGATACCAGGTTCAGTGAACGAAAGTTGAGAAAATCTCAACTCCACCACCATTAACATGATCGTCACGGAAATACATGACTCGCCTACATAAGTAGAGGGAGCCGCGATAGCTCAGTGGTTAGTGAACTAGACTACAAAGGACAAGAGGTAGGGTTCGATTCCAACCGATGGCTTCCGGATGACCCAGCCTTTAATGGGTACCGCATTTTGTTTTCTGGGAAAGTAAAGCGGCACGGGCGTAATACCGACCACATTACCCCAAAAATCATGTGCGGAAGGTCTGTAAAATTGATGGTCACTAACACCATATTCCCTATACACCACTTGTCGTAACGGGGGTACTTTACTTGTTACTACATAAGTAGAAATCAATCAGTTGAAGCAAACCCGGTCCTAAAATTTACTTTATTACGCATTTGTATCAGTTTGAAAGAAGTATTGCATCCCGATATAAATAGCAAAAACAACTAAAAAAAATCGCACTATTCGGCATTGCGACGAATATGAGGAAGAGATAGACAATTTCTGGGTAAATAAACTGTTTCCAAGCTGCGTCTTATTTTTGCCCTAGAGCCAATAAATCCTGGTAATTCAAATACACTGTAACATGACATTTCACAAGACTGGTAATTCTGACAATGGGATGTCTAATCTGGGATGTTCAGGATATAGGGAGTTTCACAAGAAGCCCTCGAGTTTTGGAAATGATTCCCTCATTGCAGGTCAATGACCTTCTAGTGGACGCAACAGCAAGTCCAGAAGTGGCACACTCACGAACAGCACCGAAACAGCCCTGTCAGATGTGCTGTACACTGGAGTTCAGGTATTTCTTTTCTTTCGTTTCCCGCTATTGCGTGGCAACTTGTTTTTTTTTTTTTTTAACGTTGTCTCTTTGATTGGATGGACAGTTCAAGGCTAAAGCTTATGTCGATAACCTTATATTAGCCCACTAATTTCTTACAATGTTTCTTCTTTCCTTTCTTCCTGTTTCTGTCTCTCTCTCTCTCTCTCTCTCTCTCTCTCTCTCTCTCTCTCTCTCTCTCTCTCTCTCTCTTACACTTTTATTTTTGTTTTTACTTCCTTCATGTTATCACTTATTTTACGCTTTATACAAATATGTTCTTATTATATTACTTGTTCATTTCTTACTAATTTACAATCACTTTCTCTTTATTTATTATTTCATTCTTTCCTACTATTACCTACTCTCTTTTTATTAACTATTGTTTTCATTTTATTATCTCATTCCAATGGATCGGGCGGACATCATCAACGCCCTCCGAGATGTGGGAAGAGCACAGGACTTCGACAAACACAGATCCACGTCACTTCTTCGGATGATGGAGATGGGAGTTAAGATGGGCACAGCCAGAAATGAGAAACTTAGTGGGCGTGTAAGAAGACTTATCAACCAACACAGAACTGGAGTCGTCAGTCGCTGGACACTGCTGGACTTGCTGAGGAGGGGATCTGAGCACCTATGGACATGTTCGGAGTGCAATGATGATGACCCGCAAATAACTCAATAACAATATCTCATTATTTCCTATCTTCTTCCATCCTCGTATTAAGTTTAAATCTCATCCCAGTTTCCATTTTTTTTAGCTTTCTTTTCCTCCAATATTCCATCCAGCACTCTCACTACACACATATATATACAGGTAATTAATTTGTGTGCATTAGTTGTACTTGTTTCAACATCTTTACAAAGACATTTAATATTTCATATGCTTGCTTGCTTTCGCTCGATGACAGAACGAATACACCTTCTCATCATCCGCCCTTAAGAGGGAGTTAAATGGGCGTGTCTACTTTGTGTTGTGGTTTGCAGTAAAGCTGTGATATTTGCGCCTTTAGACCAAACACATCCGACTTCAGCATGTTATTTTTTAGCACCGGGTTGTCTTCCCTCTTCGATCCCTATTCTCTTGGCCAGACTAGATAGGTTAGTCTGTTATTAGAGGCACCGCGGAGTGGTGGAGTATGGTATGGATGCTTCTGGTCCACCGATCCTGTCGCAAGCCATCAGTTGTAGGTCGCTGACAACTTCCAGCTCTGGTGTTGGGAGACGACTTTGCCTTCAATTAATATTTGATATAAACACACGCTTTGACATATCTTATATGACATAACACTATTAACGTCATGTTATTTTTGGTTTTGGAGCTTTGTGTAGTTATGGGTAGTGAACTGGTTTACTGAGGAAAATAGAGGCAGCGTTCGATCCAGATCAACGGGGTATAGTTTCATCATCATCAGCAATGAGTGCCGTCTCCGCATCGAAGGTTGGCTACCATGGAGCTCCATTCCACTCTGTCTCTTGCTTTGATGGTGCAGATTGTCATAGGTTGACTAGTCCATCTTTTGATGTTACTCGTCCATGTTTGTCTTGGTCTGCCTCGTTTACCTTGTATTTTCTCTTCCAATATTACATTTATTAGGCTGTTGTGTCTTTTTACATGCCCCAAAAATTTTTTCATTTGTCTTGTTCTAATTGTGTTTAGTATTAGTTCCTTCCTAAAACAATAGTTAGAATTTCTCTCCATCTCTTTATTTGGAATGTTACGTGATGATGTTCCAATCTCTTTCACGGCGGTCTGCCATATTCGTCTTTCGTGTTCTGAATATGCCACACACTTTGCTGTTTTCGCTTTCTAGGCCGTTGATCATTTCTGATTCTTCCGCCCCATCCACCGTCACAGACTTTATATATATATAGCATAATTTCACCCAGACCTAAATTGGTATCGATCTATCTGTGATGTGAAAACAGGATTGGCGTAATGTTGACGACATACCAAAGGATTATTCAGATGGCAAGAAAATTATTGACATTACTGTGGCAGTGGCGAACAAACGTGAATAATAGGGCATACATTATAAATCTAAACTCCACAATAACACTAGTCCTCAATACTTAATGTGATGACTTAAAGCGATAGTTTTGATTACGTTATAAAAGTTTACAAACACAGCTATCCAGTTACACCTAACAGACTCCTCTGGCTAAGTATCTTGCTTGCATTTAAAAATCACCTACTGGACAGGAATAGTTGCTCTCGATGACAGGAATAGTTGCTATCGTTGACAGGAGTAGTTGCTATCGTTGACAGGAATAGTTGTTATCGTTGACAAGAATAGTTGCTATCGTTGACAAGAATAGTTGCTATCGTTGACAAGAATAGTTGCTATCGTTGACAAGAATAGTTGCTATATTTGACAGGAATAATTGCTATCGTTGACAGGAATAGTTGCTATCGTTGACAGGAATAGTTGCTATCGTTGACAAGAATAGTTGCTATCGTTGACAGGAATAGTTGTTATCGTTGACAAGAATAGTTGCTATCGTTGACAAGAATAGTTGCTATCGTTGACAAGAATAGTTGCTATCGTTGACAAGAATAGTTGCTATATTTGACAGGAATAATTGCTATCGTTGACAGGAATAGTTGCTATCGTTGACAGGAATAGTTGCTATCGTTGACAAGAATAGTTGCTATCGTTGACAAGAATAGTTGCTATCGTTGACAGGAATAGTTGCTATATTTGACAGGAATAATTGCTATCGTTGACAGGAATAGTTGCTATCGTTGACAGGAATAGTTGCTATCGTTGACAAGAATAGTTGCTATCGTTGACAAGAATAGTTGCTATCGTTGACAAGAATAGTTGCTCTCGTTGACAAGAATAGTTGCTCTCGTTGACAAAAATAGTTGCTATCGTTGACAAGAATAGTTGCTATCGTTGACAGGAATAGTTGCCCTCGTTGACAGGAATAGTTGCTATCGTTGACAGGAATAGTTGCTATCGTTGACAAGAATAGTTGCTATCGCCGTCCATGTAGTAAAAAGTAACAAATAAAGAGACCCAGTCACGTCAAGTTACGTATAGGGAATATGGTGTTAGTGACAATAATTTTTACAGACATTCGCCACATGATTTTTGGGGTAATGTGGTCGGTATTGCGCCCGTGTTGCTTTACTTTCTCAGAAAAAGTCAGGTACCCATTTAAGGCTGGGTGAACCCGAAAGCCGTCGATCAGGATCGAACCCGATCTCTTGTCCTTTCGTCTATGTAGTGCTTGATTTATATTGTCTAAGGAAAATTTCACATAGCATGCCACACTGAAGGTTCTGTACGAAAATCAGCACAAATTCTTTCTTCTTCTTCTTTCTTCTACCTTTCAGCTCCCTGTGGAGAATGGGTCTTCAACAAACACTTTCCAAGTCGTTCTGTTTTTTGCAATTCTTTTAAGATCATTCCATGTCTTCCCCATCATCTTCATCTCTGCTTCTGTCAATATTCTCCAAGAATTTCTTGGTCTTCCTCTGTCTTTTCCCCTGGGGATTCCAAAAAAGGGCCTGTTGTGTAAAACTCTCAGTTGGCTTCCGCAGTGTGTGTCCTATCCAGCGCTATCGACTTCGCTGTATCTCTTTATCCACTGGTATTTGACTGGTACAGTTCCATAATTCTATGTTAGTGATTTTGTCCTGCCATTTCCATCATTTTATTCTGCGTAAGCGTCCATTAATGAAAGTCTGTATCTTCATGATTGTCAAGTTTGTTGTTCTCCATGTTTCATAGACATATAATAGGACTGACTTAACATTGGAGTTCAAAATTTTTATTTTTGTATTTAGCCTAATTTCTTAGTACTTCCATATGTTTCCCAGTGCAATAAAAGCTCCTCTTGCTTTTGATATCATTATTTTTGTATCATTTTCAGTTCCCCCTCTTTATCTATATTACTGCCCTGATATATGTAAGATTGTACGTCTAGTAGCGATATTTCTCATAATTTTATTTGGTTATTGCCAACTGCATTAATTTTCATAATGTTGGTCTTATCTCTATTAATTTTCAGTCCTAGCTCTTGTGATCTATCATCAAGTATGCTCATTTTATCCTGCATCTGTTGATGGCTGTGTGATAGGAGAGCTTTGTCATCAGCAAAGTCTAAATCATTAAGTTGCTTGGTCAGTGACCACTAGATTCCATTTCTGTTGTTTTGAATTATTCTCATAATCCAATCTATCCAATGATAAATAACGTTTTCATACCAACTTTGTGCTATGAAAGTCAAACATGGACCCTTTCTAAATCACATTTACGAAAGACCAATACATGTGAGATGCGTTGCTTGACAAAAGTAACAAACAACACAAGAAGAGATAGAATACCAAATGAAACCATAAGAAAAATAGTAGGAACAAAACCCTGCCAAGAATATATAGAACAACAACAACTTAAAAGGTTTGGCCACCAGGTCAGAATGAATCCTTATCAATCACCATCACGGGCGTTCTTCTCGAGAATGCACGGAAAAAGACCAGGAGGAAGACCCAGAAGAAGATGGATAGATGCAGTGACAGAGACATGTAACAACAAAGGAAAGTCACTAATTCAGACAGTTCGAGCAGCTCAAGAACGACAAATGATATAACCACGACACCTTTTAGGTATCAGTGAAAAGAGAAAAGCAGAAGAGGAAGTACAGCCAAGACAGGCTCATTTACATATTGGCTATATCCAATTGGTCAGTTATTCTATTTACAGTTATTGAGTTATTTGCTGGTCATCATCATTGCACTCGGAACATAAATTCTTCTAGCGTGTAAGAAGACTTATCAACCAACACAGAAATGGAGTCGTCAGTCGCTGGACACTGTGGGACTTGCTCAGGTGGGATATAATTACAGTATCCGCTGTATTGAACGTGTGCCAAAGTGTTCACACAGCTTGATCCACATCTAACCA
Source organism: Megaustenia siamemsis (assembly GCA_032433765.1). Lineage (NCBI taxonomy): Eukaryota > Metazoa > Mollusca > Gastropoda > Stylommatophora > Ariophantidae > Megaustenia > Megaustenia siamemsis. The sequence goes on from JAVIAB010000124.1 coordinate 57,723,244, forward strand.
TTAACTAAAATGTCAACACCATTTGGGTGCAACACTTGTCACGTGACATGTGGATAGGATAAAACAAATAGTTTCAACTGACCGATATTGGTTAAAGTACTAAGTATAATCTAATACATGTTTTCACTTATGTCAGATAGGCCATACTAATACACTAGCATTGTACGTTCTACACGCCTAAGGGTGGGGTCTTAAAAAAGAAATGTAGAGTTCGTTGATGAGCTAATGTAAAGGTTGCATGCCCAGCGTAGGCATCAGACATCATCTTTCGTTCATACTACCAGTCCAATCATCTCGCCCACCCACCACTTCGGCTCATAACAAAAAAAGTTACCACACTTCTATTAGTTAAAAAAAAGTTACTACACTTCTATTAGTTAAATAAGCTACTACATTTCTATTAGTTAAAAGAAAAGTTACTACACTTCTATTAGTTAAATAAGCTACTACACTTCTATTAGTTAAAAGAAAAGTTACTACACTTCCATTAGTTAAATAAGCTACTACACTTCTATTAGTTACTACACTTCTATTAGTTAAATAAGCTACTACACTTCTATTAGTTACTACACTTCTATTAGTTAAATAAGCTACTACACTTCTATTAGCTAAAAGAAAAGTTACTACACTTCTATTAGTTAAAAGAAAATTTACTACACTTCTATTAGTTAAAAGAAAAGTTACTACACTTCTATTAGTTAAATAAGCTACTACAATTCTATTAGTTAAAAGAAAAGTTACTACACTTATATTAGTTAAAAGAAAAGTTACTACACTTCTATTAGTTAAATAAGCTACTACACTTCTATTAGTTAAAAAAAAGTTACTATACTTCTATTATAAAAAAAGTTACTACACTTCTATCATTAAAAAAAGTTACTACACTTCTATCATTAAAAAAAAGTTACTACACTTCTATCATTAAAAAAAAGTTACTACACTTCTATCATTAAAAAAAAGTTACTACACTTCTATCATAAAAAAGTTACTACACTTCTATCATTACAAAAAAAGTTACTACACTTCTATTAGTTAAAAAAGTTACTACACTTCTATCATTTAAAAAAGTTACTACACTTCTATCATTAAAAAAAGTTACTACACTTCTATCATTAAAAAAGCAAAGGCCAGAGTGGAATGGCGCTTCATGGCAGCCAACATTCGATGCGGAGACAGTACTCAATGACGATGATGATATTGAAAAACCTTCTCGAATTTTGGGGCACCACCGACAGTCGTCGGTAACCTCCAATAGTTCTATCACCATCGTCATCATAATGTCCAGGGAGGTCTCAACATAATAGCCCTATACTGATATCTAAATTAGCAGGATATTACAATGAGCAGACAACAAAATAGCTTCTTTTGAGTTAATATTTATTGACTACTTTATTCAATTGATTCATGCTGATATAATGTCGGAAATGTATGCTCTTCTCTGTGCATGCATTAAAAAAAAAATAGAAACGCATACATTCTTTGTAACTACGGAAACTATCATTTGCTACGGTTTGACACAGACATTACAACATCAATACTGAATATAATATTTGCAACGTTCTGGATTTCTGGAGCATAAACAAAAATGCCCGTGTTTTAGAACAAAAAAAAACTGATATTTGATCTGAATGCAGCAGGAATTAGCTGAAATAAAGCCGGTAATGTCTTTTTTTTTCTTTGGTTCCAGAATGTTCGATCACGAAATTAATGTGTTTTCATGAATTGTGTTCTTTGGCATTGAAATCAAGAAAAGTGTTTTTAGATTTGAAAAAAAAAAAAAAATTATGAACTCATAAAAGAGCATTGAAAACATTTGATTTGTCAGCTGAACGAGTGTCCAGTGAAATTTTATAGATTTGATGAATGGGTGGTTAATTTCAATAGTTACAAAACAAGGAATGGTTCCCTCCCACGCCCTGGTAAGTGTATGGAGAGTATGGTGTAAAAAAAAAAGTAACGAGCCCCCGTCACGACAAGTGGCGTATAGGGAATATGGTGTTAGTGACCCGTCACGAGAAGTGGCGTATAGGGAATATGGTGTTAGTGACCCGTCACGAGAAGTGGCGTATAGGGAATATGGTGTTAGTGGCCCGTCACGAGAAGTGGCGTATAGGGAATATGGTGTTAGTGACCCGTCCCGAGAAGTGGCGTATAGGGAATATGGTGTTAGTGACCCGTCACGAGAAGTGGCGTATAGGGAATATGGTGTTAGTGGCCCGTCACGAGAAGTGGCGTATAGGGAATATGGTGTTAGTGGCCCGTCACGAGAAGTGGGGTATAGGGAATATGGTGTTAGTGGCCCGTCACGACAAGTGGCGTATAGGGAATATGGTGTTAGTGGCCCGTCACGACAAGTGGCGTATAGGGAATATGGTGTTAGTGGAGCGTCACGAGAAGTGGCGTATAGGGAATATGGTGTTAGTGGCCCGTCACGACAAGTGGCGTATAGGGAATATGGTGTTAGTGTCCCGTCACGAGAAGTGGCGTATAGGGAATATGGTGTTAGTGACCCGTCACGAGAAGTGGCGTATAGGGAATATGGTGTTAGTGACCCGTCACGAGAAGTGGCGTATAGGGAATATGGTGTTAGTGACCCGTCACGAGAAGTGGCGTATAGGGAATATGGTGTTAGTGACCCGTCACGAGAAGTGGCGTATAGGGAATATGGTGTTAGTGACCCGTCACGACAAGTGGCGTATAGGGAATATGGTGTTAGTGACCCGTCATGAGAAGTGGCGTATAGGGAGTATGGTGTTAGTGACCCGTCACGACAAGTGGCGTATAGGGAATATGGTGTAGTGACCCGTCACGACAAGTAGCGTATAGGGAATATGGTGTTAGTGACCCGTCACGAGAAGTGGCGTATAGGGAATATGGTGTTAGTGACCCGTCACGAGAAGTGGCGTATAGGGAATATGGTGTTAGTGGCCCGTCACGAGAAGTGGCGTATAGGGAATATGGTGTTAGTGACCCGTCCCGAGAAGTGGCGTATAGGGAATATGGTGTTAGTGACCCGTCACGACAAGTGGCGTATAGGGAATATGGTGTTAGTGACCCGTCACGAGAAGTGGCGTATAGGGAATATGGTGTTAGTGACCCGTCACGAGAAGTGGCGTATAGGGAATATGGTGTTAGTGACCCGTCACGACAAGTGGCGTATAGGGAATATGGTGTTAGTGACCCGTCACGAGAAGTGGCGTATAGGGAATATGGTGTTAGTGACCCGTCACGAGAAGTGGCGTATAGGGAATATGGTGTTAGTGGCCCGTCACGACAAGTGGCGTATAGGGAATATGGTGTTAGTGACCCGTCATGAGAAGTGGCGTATAGGGAGTATGGTGTTAGTGACCCGTCACGACAAGTGGCGTATAGGGAATATGGTGTAGTGACCCGTCACGACAAGTAGCGTATAGGGAATATGGTGTTAGTGACCCGTCACGAGAAGTGGCGTATAGGGAATATGGTGTTAGTGACCCGTCACGAGAAGTGGCGTATAGGGAATATGGTGTTAGTGGCCCGTCACGAGAAGTGGCGTATAGGGAATATGGTGTTAGTGACCCGTCCCGAGAAGTGGCGTATAGGGAATATGGTGTTAGTGACCCGTCACGACAAGTGGCGTATAGGGAATATGGTGTTAGTGACCCGTCACGAGAAGTGGCGTATAGGGAATATGGTGTTAGTGACCCGTCACGAGAAGTGGCGTATAGGGAATATGGTGTTAGTGACCCGTCACGACAAGTGGCGTATAGGGAATATGGTGTTAGTGACCCGTCACGAGAAGTGGCGTATAGGGAATATGGTGTTAGTGACCCGTCACGAGAAGTGGCGTATAGGGAATATGGTGTTAGTGGCCCGTCACGAGAAGTGGCGTATAGGGAATATGGTGTTAGTGGCCCGTCACGACAAGTGGCGTATAGGGAATATGGTGTTAGTGACCCGTCACGAGAAGTGGCGTATAGGGAATATGGTGTTAGTGACCCGTCACGAGAAAAGGCGTATAGGGAGTATGGTGTTAGTGACCCGTCACGCCAAGTGGCGTTTAGGGAATATGGTGTTAGTGACCCGTCACGACAAGTGGCGTATAGGGAATATGGTGTTAGTAACCCGTCACGCCAAGTGGCGTATAGGGAGTATGGTGTTAGTGACCCGTCACGCCAAGTGGCGTATAGGGAATATGGTGTTAGTGACCCGTCACGACAAGTGGCGTATAGGGAATATGGTGTTAGTGACCCGTCACGACAAGCGTATAGGGAGTATGGTGTTAGTGACCCGTCACGCCAAGTGGCGTATAGGGAATATGGTGTTAGTGACCATTAGTTTTACAGATCTTCAGCACATGATTTTTGAGGTAATGTGGTCGGTATTACGCCCTTGCCGCTTTACTTTCCCAGAAAAAAAATCTGGTACCCATTTAAGGCTGGGTGAACCCGGAAGCCGTCGGTTGGGATCGAACCCAACTGTTTTTATTTCAACCAATACTTGATTTCCAGATGAAGGAAAGTTATCACAAAACTTGCTGTTGATACCATGTGATTTCAGAGTTTGAACGTTAGAAAATTTTAGATTTATATTCATTGTTTTTTTTTCTCAAATATCTGTCACATAATGGCCACGCCCACTGCTGGTACTTCTTGCAGTCGACCAAAACGAAATAATGCAGAACAAGCTAGATCTATGTTCGAAACCTTGTTATTGAGTGATTCAGAAATAGAGTATTCATAGTATTTAGACAAGGACAATAATTTTGTAGTTCTGATAATGGGTCGTAATAGTCATGCTAAAAAACCAAGACGATCTGTCTTAGGTTTACTAGCTAGTGGGTGCCTCCATTATAGCACTATCAGTACCTCAGAGGAATCGAGTGGTAGTGATTCTGATAACGAAACTGGTACCTTAGGGACATATCACACAAAATAAGTCCAGTTGTGTAAATAAAAATAATAAACTTGATTTGTAAATATTATTGCTGCGACGTAACATAAATTTGTAATATTTTTCATTCTGGGATCATTTACACATATGTACATAATTTCATTATTTGTGGACATAAATTAATCAAATAAACTGTATTTTGGAGAAATTTGGATTATGTTGTGTAATATTTCAAGACAAATGGATAACAACACTCCTAACCATGGAAAAAAGTAAGTGAATTACAATATTTTGAATTAGAAATTATCTACCTAGAATATTTTATATTAAAAAACATATATTTATTCATTTAAATAATCACGTATCATAAATATATTGCTAGTTTCATTGTTTGTATCCATTTCTCTTTCCAGTGATGTATAATACATAACACATTTATCTAAATTATTGTGTAAAAAAAGTAAAGAGCCCTTGTCACGCTAAGTGGCGTATAGGGAATATGGTGTTAGTGACCATACATTTTACAGACATGATTTTTGGCATAATGTGGTCGGTATTGCGCCCGTGCCGCTTTACTTTCCCAGAAAAAATCCGGTACCCATTTAAGGCTGGGTGAACCCTGAAGCCGTCGGTTGGAATCATACCCTACCTCTTGTCCTTTGTAGTCCAGTTCACTAACCACTGAGCTATCGCGGCTCCATTGTGTGAAGTAGTCAAAGGAAAATGATATATTGTGACATTTTTTGAAACAGGAAAATTAATCTGGTTCAAACCTAAAAATAACGTGTTTCCTGTTCTTAAGTTATCAGTTTGTCTTATTTGAGTTGTGTTAAGTAGTTCTTTTGTCGATCTCAGCTTTTTCAAAACACTGCTGCTTGTCTTCTTTTCCTTCCGCCCAATTCTCTCCCATTTTCCGTCAAATCCACATATCAAAGACTCCGATTTTATGCTCTGTCTTCGTATTTAATGTCCATGTTTCTGCATCATTATAGGAAATGTTGAGTTGAGATGTTGAGAATATCTATAGCATTCTTCTCTTCGTAGTTTTCATCCTGTGTAAATTGCTCTGATGTAAGTATATTTTTCATATTATTAAATTGCATTTTGCTATTCCTATTTTTATTGTTTATTCCTGTTTTAGATTTTTCATCACATTATTTAATAACACAAAATTGAAATATATTGACACAAAAAATACACGGAAAACACAGAATGTGAAACTAGACCTCAAACTAGCTAAATTTCACATGAAAAGGTAATAAACTGACAAGGTTTGGATCGCATTGTGTCAAATGAAGGAGACAACGGACTGAATTATTTTCTCCTTACATTTTCTATCTCTGTCACTCCAACTCCTTCTCTGCTTTCCTTCACTCTCTTTCACAAGCCACTGCATCCCCTGCATAAAAGAAAATAACAAAGGAACCCATTGTTGTTTTTATTATTTGTAAAGAGCAGCAGAGAGAAAGGCGCTGATTAGAGCACAAAGTACAAGCCATCAGCCTGGAAATAGTAATAAGATTTTAAAAATGCATGAACTGTCGCGTCATTGATTGAGTGTGAACACGTTCGTTTTATTCTGATGTGAGTGATTTTGTCTGGTCTCACAAAAATCGCTGACTGTTGAATCGATTACTCTTAACGAAAGTTGTGTAATTAGAGCAATGATCCCCACAGAGCACGTCACTCAAGTTCTAGCGAAGTACAGAAATAATTAATTCAATTTCAGCTGATGTGTCAGTGTTACCTTGACTAACTTAATTCCGTCTAAGAAACCGTTGTAGAGGGGTATTACTAAACTGGTTTAAGTTGAACCCATATTCTGGGTTCATTCGCTCAATCTACAACTGGCTTCTGAGTTTACATAACTTTATATGGACTCCTGAGTTTTTCTTAGGGAAATAGATACTGTCTGAGTTAGTGTTAACCACATTATCCAAGAGATGATCAAACAAAATGAACACTAACACATCATACCTCTACTCGACTCTTGGCGCATGACGAGGCCCTGTTTTTTTTTTTTTTGCTTTCTTTGCGATGTGTATGGTGTGTTTTGTAAGTGTCAATTATTTTTCAGTATCAGGCTTTAGTTTAAAATCAAATTTAATTCATCAACTCCATGTAGAAAAGACTTATTAATGTGGTAAATATACATTTATATATTCAGGCAACACAACAGTACATCAAGCACGTATAGGAATACTAATAAAAAGAGAGATACAGAAATATATAAGTACCTACTGGACATATAATGATTATACTACTCAAAATGCGTATAGCAAACTTGAAACATCATGCTCAAAAAGGAAAAGAACCAAAAAAATGGATAACTGACGCCACATTGGAAAAGATGGATGAAAGAAGACAAACGAAGAACACTACCCAACACAACACAATAAGATAATGTAATACGCGCAAGGTGCAAAAAAGGCAAAAGAAACGTGGGGAACAGCCAACTAATTGCAGTGCTGCGGTAAAGCTGGTAGTAAGGAGCAAGTAGTGGGGTGTAACGTACACTCCAAGGTATGGTGACAGCTTAATAAAAACGGAACATAACAAAATACTGACGTTTTGCTCTACGGCATTCTTCAGAAGACGCCCTCAGACTTATCACTTCCTTGATTTTAATATCATCATCATCATCATGCTCCATACCGGTTGGCGTCGGCGATCATGTCCTTCTACAATGCTAAAGTACATAGAGGAGATCACGCTAGAACTGAGAATTGACATGCTAAAGTACATAGAGGAGAACACGCTAACACTGAGAGTTGTCATGCTAAAGTACATAGAGGAGAGCACGCTAGCACTGAGAGCTGGCACGCCAAATTACACAGAATTAAGCAGGCTAGCAATGAGAGTTGTCATGCTAAAGTACATAGAGGAGAGCACGCTAGCGCTGAGAGTTGTCATGCTAAAGTACACAGAGGAGAGCACGCTAGCACTGAGAGTTGGCACGCTAAATTACACATAGGAGAACAGGCTAGCACTGAGAGTTGACATGTTAAAGTACATAGAGGAGAGCACGCTAGCACTTAGAGTTGACATGTTGAAGTACATAGAGGAGCGCACGCTAGCACTGAGAGTTGTCATGCTAAAGTACATAGAGGAGAGCACGCTAGCACTGAGAGTTGTCATGCTAAAGTACACAGAGGAGAGCACGCTAGCACTGAGAGTTGACATGTTAAAGTGCATAGAGGAGAGCACGTTAGCACTGAGAGTTGACATGTTAAAGTACATAGAGGAGAGCACGCTAGCACTTAGAGTTGACATGTTGAAGTACATAGAGGAGCGCACGCTAGCACTGAGAGTTGTCATGCTAAAGTACACAGAGGAGAGCACGCTAGCACTGAGAGTTGTCATGCTAAAGTACACAGAGGAGAGCACGCTAGCACTGAGAGTTGACATGTTAAAGTGCATAGAGGAGAGCACGTTAGCACTGAGAGTTGACATGTTAAAGTACATAGAGAAGAGCACGCTAGCACTGAGACTTATCATGCTAAAGTACATAGAGGAGAGCACGCTAACACTGAGAGTTGACATGTTAAAGTACATAGAGGAGAGCACGCTAGCACTGAGAGTTGTCATGCTAAGTACATAGAGGAGAGCACGCTAACACTGAGAGTTGACATGTTAAAGTACATAGAGGAGAGCACGCTTGCACTGAGAGTTGACATGCTAAATTAAACAGAATAGAACAGGCTAGCAATGAGAGTTGACATGCTAAGGTACATAGAGGAGAACACGCTAGCACTGAGAGTTGTCATGCTAAAGTACATCGAGGAGAACACGCTAGCAATGAGAGCTGGCACGCTAAATTACACAAATGAGAATACGCTTGCACTGAGAGCTTGCACGCTAAAGTACATAGAGAGAGCACGCTAGCACTGAGAGTTGTTATGCTAAAGTACATAGAGGAGAGCACGCTAGCACTGAGAGTTGGCACGCTAAATTACACATAGGAGAACACGCTAGCACTGAGAGTTGTCATGTTAATGTACATAGAGGAGAACACGCTAGCACTGAGAGTGGAGATGCTAAGGTACATAAAGGAGAACACGCTAGCACTGAGATTGGAGATGCTAAGGTACATAAAGGATAACACGCTAGCACTGAGAGTGGACATGCTAAGGTACAAAAAGGAGAACACGCTAGCACTGAGAGTTGTCATACTAATGTACATAGAGGAGAACACGCTAGCATTGAGAGCGGACATGCTAAAGTACACAGAGGAGAGCATGCAAGCACTGAGAGCTGGCACGCTAAATTACACAGAGGAGTACACGCTTGCACTGAGAGTTGACATGCTAAAGTACACAGAGAAGAGCATGCAAGCACTGAGAACTGGCACGCTAAATTACACAGAGGAGTACACGCTTGCACTGAGAGTTGACATGTTAAAGTACACAGAGAAGAGCATGCAAGCACTGAGAGCTGGCACGCTAAATTACACAGAGGAGTACACGCTTGCACTGAGAGTTGACATACTAAAGTACACAGAGAAGAGCATGCAAGCACTGGGAGCTGGCACGCTAAATTACACAGAGGAGTACACGCTTGCACTGAGAGCTGGCACGCTAAATTACACAGAGAAGAGCACACTAGCACTGAGAGTTGTCATGCTAAAATACACAGAGAAGAGCATGCAAGTATTGAGAGCTGGCACGCTAAATTACACAGAGGAGTACACGCTTGCACTGAAAGTTGACATGCTAAAGTACACAGAGAAGAGCATGCAAGCACTGAGATTTGTCATGCTAAAGTACACAGAAAAGAGCACGCTAGCACTGAGAGTTGTCATGCTAAATTACATAGAGGAGAACACGCTAGCACTGAGAGCTGGCAAGCTAAATTACACAGAGCTTGCACTGAGAGTTGTCATGTTAATGTACATAGAGGAGAACACGCTAGCACTGAGAGTTGCCATACTAATGTACATAGAGGAGAACACGCTAGCACTGAGAGCGGACATGCTAAAGTACACAGAGGAGAGCATGCAAGCACTGAGAGCTGGCACGCTAAATTACACAGAGGATAACACGCTTGCACTGAGAGTTGACATGCTAAAGTACACAGAGAAGAGCATGCAAGCACTGAGAGCTGGCACGCTAAATTACACAGAGGAGTACACGCTTGCACTGAGAGTTGACATGTTAAAGTACACAGAGAAGAGCATGCAAGCACTGAGAGCTGGCACGCTAAATTACACAGAGGAGTACACGCTTGCACTGAGAGTTGACATGTTAAAGTACACAGAGAAGAGCATGCAAGCACTGAGAGCTGGCACGCTAAATTACACAGAGGAGTACACGCTTGCACTGAGAGTTGACATGCTAAAGTACACAGAGAAGAGCACGCTAGCACTGAGAGTTGTCATGCTAAAGTACACAGAGAAGAGCATGCAAGTACTGAGAGCTGGCACGCTAAATTACACAGAGGAGTACACGCTTGCACTGAGAGTTGACATGCTAAAGTACACAGAGAAGAGCATGCAAGCACTGAGAGCTGGCACGCTAAATTACACAGAGGAGTACATGCTTGCACTGAGAGTTGACATGCTAAAGTACACAGATAAGAGCACGCTAGCACTGAGATTTGTCATGCTAAAGTACACAGAGAAGAGCACGCTAGCACTGAAACATCAAAAGTCTATTTGGCGCATATAAACCTAATGAACTTATAAATCCAATAGCACACAATAGATAAATCGAACCAGCGCTAGTGTATAGCAAGGGGCAGAGTAAAGACGGGGAGCAAGGAGTAATTATGTTAATGCCGCAACCAGTTCTCCACACCACACAAGACATTTATGTAAAACCCCCAGATAACCAACGGCGTGTACAATAAATACTAGTTATTATCATTTTGAATGACATTTGCGGTCTAATATAACCTTGAATGATTAGTCTGAGGTTGAGCGGATCGTGCCTGACCAAAAAGTAGGGGAAAAGCCCCCTAGCAATCAAATTGCATTCTTGTATACAATTGTCCTAGCAGCTTGTCGGAAAGATAAATAAGAGTTTGTAGATAAGAGATAGGAAGAATCAGATGGAGACAGATCACATGTGATCTTCTTTGACTTATGTCAGTTCAATCTTTGATCCATCGTAATTACTTGACTTTCTGTGTTCAGTCTTTTGATGTCATTCTTTTTTTCTGATCATTAATGTATACGGTTGTTGTTCCATGGAGATATTCTTGAATTATGCAGCAACACCAAACAAATTCTGTTTAAGGAACTATTAGCTGTATGTGTTTTACTGAGACTTGTATCTGTCCGAATTATCTTTACTTATGGCATGACATTATGCAAACAATTTGATGAAATATCCATAAATAAGATTTGCCATGAGATGAGAAGATACCAGGCAGACTAACTCCATGTCGTTAGTGAAAGTAAAGTCAAATCCTATCCATCCGTACATGCATACATACATATATATATATATATATATATATATATATATATATATATATATATATACAGGGTGTTTTTAAAGTCGAGGTGCAGTGAATTTATACTCTCGGAAGAAAAAACGTCACCAGAAATGCGGTTAACTAATGCGTCACACAAATTGTAAAATAAATGGTATTATTCAAATATACTTGACTGCTATAGGCGAGCTTATAATGGGTAATGTTGGTATTAACACAATAAAGTTGTGCCTAAAGCATATGTTGAAAATGTCCACCACGGGCCTCAAGACATGTCGTAATTCGTCTTTCCATATTTGCGAAAACCTTCAGAATAATGTATGGTGATATTTGTTTAATCTTGTCTACTATTTCAGTCTTTAGGTCATTAATTGTCTGCGGATTATTTTCATAAACTTTCCCCTTCAATGCCCCCCACAGATAATAATCTGGGGGTGTTAGATCTGGTGAACGAGCAGGCCAGATTCCACGTGAAATAATGCGATTTGCAAATATGCTTTCTAAATAATTGAGTGTTGTTGTGGCTGTGTGTGCTGTTGCCCCATCCTGCTGAAACCAGGATTCCATAATTTCCCGTTCTGTAAGGTGTGCTATGAACGGTTCCAGAATTAAAGTACGGTAACGTTCTGCATTTATTGTTTCATTAAAAAATATAGGT